>VZRO01005862.1:934455-1132281 GCA_013397915.1 Daphoenositta chrysoptera
GAAACTTGCGAAAAAGGGAAAAAAAGCTAAATATATTTTTTTTTTTTTCTTCTCTCCCCTTAAATTATTTTTGTAATGGTAGTTTTCGTCTTTTCTACATTTTACTCATACCGATGCAGCTATGGTACATCTGTTAAAATGATTCAAAATCCCATGTATTTTAGACAGTAGGATGGAAAAAAAAAAAAAAAAAAAGACTGAGCATGCTCAACCTTTTATATCAATTTTTACAGCATTTCTAAGAATAAAGGAAAGCATTTTAAATCAACCCTGCTCTCATTTGCTCTGTGTCGTCACAGCGGCGGGCTGGCGGCGGGGAAAGCTGCGCTGCCCGGGAGGGGGCTGAACACGGGCGGGGAACACGGCGGGGGGGTCCCAGCGGCCGAGAGGGGAGGTGAGGGCAAGCGAGGGGCGCTGTGCTATCTCCCAAAGCATCCAGAGAGCGATGCAGGGGTGGGAACAACCGTGCGACCCCTCGGCCGCGGGGTTAAGAAGTCTGCTCCCCCCGGAGCCGCGTCGCTGAGCCGGAGTGCTGAGTCAGGGGTTGCCGTGGCGCTGGTGGGACCGAGCAGCTCACAGCAAGAGAGAGTGCTCTGCGACCAGCACTCTGCCAGAAACCCCGTACTCCAAAAAAAAAAAGTATACAGGACTACTAGAACACCATTAAAAGAATACCATTGGTTAAAATTCCTGTTAAAAAACTTCCAAGGGGTTTCCATTCCAGACAATGCAAAACTGCACCTACACTAACGCATTCCAGGGCTAGGACCAGCTGTAGTGAGTCCCAGAGGTGTTGAGGCACCCTCAGGCCCACTGTAGGCTGTCGAACTGCAGGAGCTGGGCACTTTCACTGACCCTGGCTAGTGAAAGTGAGAGTGGGCAACCACTGCTCATCACAAAGAGATCACAAAGACTTTCACTGATCCCTGCTAGTGACAGGGAGAGCAGCAACGCTGCTGCTCATCGCTGAGTGAGTGAACAGATCGCACAAGATCGGGCAACTTGACTAAATTTCGGTAGTGCAGTGTTAGAGCACCTACAGCATCGGCAGGGCACTGTTAGAAAAGTGGCCTGACACAACAAGCACCTCCAGCTTTCTCAGAGACTCAAGTCTTGGATGGTTTTGAAGGGGCAACCCCAGTCTCGTGTGCAGGCCAGTATTCCTCTACGCAGGAATGGGCTGTCATCTCCTTTTTCCTTACAGAGAGGCAGATAAGAGACCGAAATGCTTGGAGGAGGGGGGAGAAAAAGGGGAATTCAAAAGCTGGGCCATTCCCTTAGTAATCATGACGTCCATAAGACTTTTCACTTTTGGTCTGAGCTGCAGAAATGACCAGTGTGGCAAGTTTGCTGTTCCTTTTCTGCTGGTTAATCTCATATGGGACTTGTGCAAAATAACTTGTCCTCCTCTGACCTGTAAGGGGCTTTTAAATAATGTGAGGGGGGAAAAAACCATCCAGTCTCTAATTCTTATATTAATTCTTGCAATGCACGCTCAGAGGAAGATGTTGGCATTTATCTGATCTGTAGTTTCCACGGTCTGGGTGAGGACAGTTTTGTGGCCTACAACACAGTTTGCTCCTTACCTGTAAAAGAAACTATAATGAAACACCCACTTTGTGGGAAGCTACAGATAATACACTACTTCTATGCTGAGAGACCAATTAGCTGTAAAACATTAACTTTATATGTGCTTGACACTTCAAAATATAAGCTTTGTTCAAATCTCTGTCTTTATAACAACTATCGCAACGTGGTAACAACTCAGAATTCGTGCACCACACAGGTCTGGAATCCACTGACAAAACTCAGCTTAAACCAACATTCACTGCCCATAGCAAGGTATTTATTTCAAAAATATCAGAAAAATATTTTCCATTGACATGTAATAAATACAGTATTATAAAAAAAAATCACAGCCATTCAAAACTTCCAGAACAAGATGTTTTACATTACATAACAGTAAATACGACAAAGAACTGTATTCTTAGATTCTGCACTGGTCAGAAAAAGAGGAGTTCAGAAAGTTGAACAATATATGGATATTTTTTCAGTGTTAGCACAATGTGCTTTATAAATCACAGTTTTAATAAACTATCTTAATGCTTATCACACTTGCATTATACATTATCTGTGGCACTAGTTAACAGATAATCACATTACAAAGTCCACAGATACTATAATAGCTGACTAGAGTTCAACTCTGTCTTGCTGCAGCTTCCAGAAGAACAATTTCCTCCAGCGCAACACAGTTGGGGTGACTGGTTACGGAGTGGACGTAGCAGTTCAATAACCCCACCTCCTTTCCCAGCACGCTCTGCACCTCGTAAGTCTGCAGGAATAAAAGCATGGTGAGTAAAACAAACAGTGCTGGACGTTCTGTTCTAGGCAGCGTTCAGATGGGAAGATGCAGCATGCAAGATCCTCTTCCAACAGACAATTTTTTTAAAGGACTCGAAAAGTGCATTAGAACTAATGGAAAGAATGAATACATTAGATTTTCAATATTTAGATCACACCCCTGCCTAAACTGCTGCTTCCCTAAGAGGCTTTAAAAATGAGCTGTTTAAAAAATAAGAAAGTTACTGTGACTTTGAAATCAGTTTTGCTGAAGCATAACCTACACATGCTGCCTTTATGTACCTTTCTGATACTTGCAGGACTTCACGTGTGCTGCCAATGCGTATATACATACTATACATTGATTACCTGTGCTAACTAATCCACTAAAGGAAAAGACATTTTGTAACCCTTCTTACTCTCCTCTCTCTCCCCCCTTTTAACTTTTTGTTGTTCATGCCTTACCATCACCAGCGCCTACACAATGCCTCCTGCTTAATGCTCTGACTGGCATTTCACCCAGGAGTTGTGCCTGAGCAGATTTGTAGAGGCTGTGTTCTGCATGGAGGAGGGGGATGCAAGGCTGGCATGGCTTCACTAAGAGGAGACAGCATGTTAACACAAGAACTGGTAACACTCAGACCTGACACTTCACTTGGGAGGGTATCTCAGGTGGCAGGTTCACATCCTTTTCTTTGCTTAATGGGCCTTGCCTCCGACCAGCCTCTGGCTGTGCTCCTGCCTTCACCCGGGCTGTGCTTCTGTGCAGGTATGTGATACCCATGGCGTTGCCTGGTTCAAGGTATAAACAATCTTTTTCCTTTTTTTCCCCCTAGATTATTTTTACCCCAGACCGGTTCTGCAGTCCAGTTCACCGTGCAGCTGCACAAACAACTCTACTGGTGTAACAGAGGGCTGCCACAAGGTGAGGAACAAGTGGCCAGGGCTGGTGACGGCTAAAACCAACCTCCCTGCCAAAGGAATTGATTACAAAGCTACACCCTTAGAAACTTCAGCAGCACTGGCAAAAAAAATGCCACTTCAAGTGGTACTTCTTGTGACTAATCTTTATCCCTGTGTTTCAACTCCAAAAAAAAATCTGAGTTGCCAGACTTCTAAATACTGGCATTATACACATTGAAACAGGAAAAAAAGGTTGTTTGAATTCTAATAACTCGAAAAAGAACTATGTTTTACCAGTCTGTAACCAAACCAGACAAATCCTGTAAAACTCAGCAAGACTTAACTGCTATTAAAGGAGCAAACACATTTTGGAAGTTTCTTGTATCTCTTTGCTTAAATGAAATATACACCCTGCAGAATAAGAAAAATAATTTATTATTTCAGAGTAACTTTCCACTATAAAAAATCACCCACAAATCCCACTAAAAGCATGGAGCATGTAGTAGGAAAATGCTGGAAAACTTGTAAGACAGGGAAAGCAAACTGACCCCAACACACATCACCTAACTGAAGGTATTTAACTGGGATGATTAAACAAGACAACAAAACCGACCTTTGCTCCCTTCCACGTGCAAGGGAGAAGGAAAATCTTGGAATCCTAATTGGACTTTAATGACTCTCTGAAGGAGCCGCTCCTTCGCTGCCGACCATCCAGCAGCCAATGCCAGCCAGGCACCTCCCCGGGTGCCTCCCTCACGCACGATAAATCTGGGTCACTGTGCCAAGTGTCAGGGTTCTTCTGATATCTCAGATTAAAGGAATAACTACTTCATGATTACATAAATTGTACTTTAGCCCATGGATCTCCACGGCTCATATGTGTTTCGTTCTTGCAATTATAAAGTAATATCTTGCAGGCAGTTTGCAATTTCTTCTACTACTTCTACCTGCCAATACTTTCAGTGTTGTGCTGTTACACAGTGGTTGTGGTTTATAGGATTTAGAAGACCAGATCCAAAAGGTGGGATGCTTGGAGGGTATCTTTTCTGTCTCTGGATCCTCAGTCAGAGAATGGAGTGAAGCCCAGCAAAGCAGCTCTGAGTGCCTGGACACAGTGCTGTTTGCAGGTAGCTCTGCAGATCCACAGCCGAGCTGAAGCCACACGGCCCATCTGCAGCATCCCCCTTCTGAAAAGGAGGGTGTGAGTCTGATGAGATGGCAGGCATCAGCAGCTGGAAGGTGGGATTGCAAAAGGGCATAGACCACTCATATTGCAGGCTGGACACGGGGAAAAAAAAATTTCACTTGTGTGAAATCTCCTACCATTCCTAGTGCAGTTCTGAACTGCCTGGAAAGTCAGAATCTCCATCACTGGAGATTTTCAAGACCCTGCCACCAAAAGTCATGGCTGACCTGCCAACACATTGGTACTCTGCCTTTACATTAAGTTCTGTAGTTTACTTTCTTTGGTCAGCATTCATTATACCTACCCCATCCTCACTGGTGGAGGACATCAGGAGAGAAGAGATTGTCCTTTGCAACAGCTGGAATGAGAAAATTCACAGGTTTTGTTCATGACAAAAATCTGAAGTGTGCAAAGACCTTCTGTTTGCAGTCACATAGAACAAATATTTATCATTTTAATATTGAACAGTTTTGTTTCTCTGGCCAAAAAAGCAGAGGTGACACAAAAGATGTTCAGAATGGAAGTCTAAAAAGACACATTCCTTTTAGACTGTGCAGACTGAGGTTTCCCAAGGCCCAACCTAACAAACCCCCCCACGTGGGGTGTAGAACAGTTTGCAGACCTCAGGGTGAACTCAATGACTGCATTACTTGAGCAAGATCTGGGAACTGGGTTCTTAGCCCAATGAAACACAAGTTTAGTATTAGATTAAATTATGGGATAGTCTTACATATTTTAATTTGTCTTCTGACAGAACCATTCATAAAAGTGTAACATAAAGTACCTATGTGTCTACACATTCAGCCTCACTGCACCTGACACACTAACACTTATTTCATGCCATACCTTTACTTTTACTGTACTTTGAGATCGGGATGGACAACTCAAGAAAACTTCCAGCTGCATTTTCAAAACTGGTGTTGTGACAACTTCAGAGCACTGGTTACAATATAGCAATTCCCTGAAACACACAAAATAATGATGGAAAAAACATAGAGAAATGGACAAGCTATCAGTCATAAATCAAAAGCAATAAAACTCCAATTAGTGTATTGTCTAAAATACATTGCAGGTAGACTTTTATTAGCAAAGCCCTGGTAGGTTCAGTTGATAATATCAAATAGATCTCTCCTGTTGGCAGTAACTCTCTTGGAGGACCCAAACTCTTCTGGCGAAAGTATCTTTCTTTCATAATTTCTGGCAGCATAGAGAGAGGTTGCTATTTATAGTCAGCCCACTTAAGCAAATATTAATCTCATAACCTCCTAAAAGTTATGGCAAAAGAAAATTTGTAGTATAGATTTGGCCAAAGTGACTTATTGACTTAGGCCCTCATTCAGCAAACGTTCAATGTTTTCAGTGCACACTTAAGTCATGCACAAAATTAAGCTCAGCTATAAGTCCTTCTTGGAAGCACTTCTTAAATAAATATTGATACCTCATTTGTTCTCCAAATGAAGCAAAAGTGTCCTTCACAGGTGAGATACTTTTTAAATTGGACTACACTACTATGTGAACATAGACACATCCTTGTTTTTTGCATGACAGTATAATACAGGACATCTGGTTTTGATTTTCAGCCTTTTTCCCCCCAAGGACTATATGTAACAAAGCATAAAGGGTGAATCTTCTCATATTTAGGAAACTATTATCTATTTCAATAAGATCAACCCAACTTCTCCTTATGCTCTTTGTAAGCTTTTTCAGTAGAAAAACTCCTCCCTTTCTCCCTTCCTCCCTTTCTCCCTTCCTCTGACTGCTCTTATCCCTCGGGCTTTTATTCCACCAGGTATCTGACACTGCAAGCACAGGCTGGCTGGGCAGCTGCAGGGGAGGCTTTCCAGAAGTATGGCAGTGTGACACAGGTTTCAGGTGGAAACAGATCCTGTAGGATTAGTCTTCACACTCAGGACAGACATACTGCCAGAATTATTCAACATCCTTTTTAGAAAGGTGACTAATTTAATAGGTCTGAAATGTAACTCTTCTATACTTCGGCAAATTGTAGCAGAGTTCACACTCCAGTATAAAAATGAGGTGAATTGGGGGTACACAGATTAACAAGGCAAGACACACAAACACACGTACCTACCTTTAAAGGAACTTAAAATCAGACCTGTGGTTTATGGGTACATTTACTAAAAGTAATATTATAATGCAGTGGGCTATGAAACCTTTATAAGCAAGATTGGTTTCAAAAAAAGTAGTAACTGCAAAATCAAACCATTTCATATCAACTTGTATCTTTCTTAATAAATTGATGTAACCTTGCAGGTTTTATCAGTTCATCAGCAATAAAAATACTGCGTCTTAGTTCTAGGAAGGAGCAAAGTGCAGCCTGTGCCTGCAGGAATCATTGCATCACCTGCTGCTGTTATGGCTACATCTACAAAACACCTGGAGTGCTCTGGAGCATGCTGACTCTCACCTGTCCTGGGGACACAGTTCCAACTTTCCATTGCCACATCTGTCGCATGTAGGCCAGGAGAAAGCAGTGCTCTCATTAACTCCAACAACAGTACCTGCAGAACATGGAATTCTTACAAAATGCTAATGTTAAGCCAGCAAACACGGTCACTCTTGGCTTCACAGAAGGTTTGAGCCTTTCTGACCCACAGCTTAAGACTTGTCAGAGCAAGAATCAACTCTTCCAACAATCTCACTCCCTTTCTCCTTCATCCCTCCAACAAGGGATGAAAGTTCAGCAGAGTGTTACATTCTAAAAATACCAGGAAGTAGATAATTGACAATTAACTTTCCAAACAGGCTCAGTTCTTTTGGTTTGGATTTTATTGCTTTCCTGATTTGTTTTTGCTTGTTTGCTTTCTTTCTGGTCCTCTGATGTTTTCTTCACAATAAACCGCTACGAAAATTATCAGATCGAATAGCTTGATATTGATATTTAGAAAATACAAACCAATAAGAAGTCCCAATCCCTTCTGAAAACAACAATGCAGATTAAATTCCACTGACAATGGCGTTATTCTTTATTTATACTGATTTAACAGAGATTAGATCTGGCTCACAGTCTTAAGTGTGTGCGTAAGAAGGGAATGCCAAAGATACTTTGGCCTAATAAAAAGGGCCTCACTAGTTTTGGCAAGAAAAAGTATATTCAGAATTTTATGAGAAGCCAATAAAGAGTGTATTATATTTTATGGTAACAATATGCTGAAATTATGAGCATTATTTATAGAGAAAAATATTCACCTGTAAGAATGAAATTACACTAAAATAAAACCTCACTAGTACAACAGAACTACAGACTAAAAAATCCAGCCTCTATTGAGCAAGAATATCATAGTTCTATACCACATTCAATAGAAGAAAGCTTTGGAGACTATGGAGCATTTACAGTGTCTGGACTGTAAGACAGGGTGTTAATCCCTTGTTTTTCTGGTTCTCCTGGAGCAAGGAGGGAGCTACACCTAAACAACAAAACTGTAATTTTCTTCAGGAATTCAAAGGACAGCGAGTCTGAAGATCTGGAAAGTTGCTTCTCAAATACAATATTTATGACCCAGTTTCTAAGCGTACAACAAAACAGGAAGCATTTCACTGCAAGAATAAACAATTCTATTTAACCACTTGGACCCTTAGAGAAATAATTTTGATTCTTCAGTGTTGGGAGTTTCCATGGGTATGTTTCTCTTTGAATGATGTGAATGCTGAATGGAGTTAAATCCAGTTGGTGGCGGGTCACCAGTGGTGTTCCCCAAGGCTCAGTATTGGGGCCAGTCCTGTTTAATATCTTTATCAATAATCTGGATCCAGTCCACCCTCAATTTGCAGATGACACCAAGTTGGGTGGGAGTGTTGATCTGCTGGAGGGTGGGAAGGCTCTGCAGAGGGACATGGACAGGCTGGATCAATGGGCTGAGGTGTGAGGTTCAACAAGGCCAAATGCCACATCCTGCACCTGGGTCACAACAACCCCAGGCAGGGCCACAGGCTGGGGGAAGAGTGGCTGGAAAGTGGCTCAGTGGAAAAGGACCTGGGGTGTTGGTCAACAGCTGGCTGGACATCACCCAGCATATGCCCAGGTGGCCAAGAAGGCCAGTGGCATCCTGGCCTGCATCAGCAATAGTGCGGCCAGCAGGACAAAGAAAGGGATCATCCCCCTGTACTCGGCACTGGTGGGGCCACACCTTGAGGGCTGTGTCCAGTTCTGGGCCCCTCACTCCAGTAAAGACATTGAGGTGCTGGTGCCCAGAGAAGGGCAATGGAGCTGATGGAGGGGGGAGCTGGGGTTCTTTAGCCTGGAGAAAAGGAGGCTCGGGGGGACCTTCTTGCTCTCTACGACTGCCTGAAAGGAGTTTGTAACCAGGCAGGGGTCAGCCTCCTCTCCCAGGTAATAAGTGACAGGAGGTAAGAAGAAATTGCCTAAAGTCATGCCAAGAGAGGTTTATATTGGATATTAGGAAGAACTTCTTCACTGAAAGGGCGGTCATGCATTGGAACAGGCTGCCCAGGGAAGGGCTGGAGTCCCCATTCCTGGAGGTATTTAAAAGACATGCAGATGTGGCACTTGGGGACATGGTTTAGTGGTGGACTTGGCTTTGCTGGACTAAGTTAGACTTGATGATCTTAAAGATCCTTTCCAACCTAAATGATTCTATGATTCTTGATTACCAAAAATCTACCTATTAGCTTGCTGAGTATGTTTCCTTCTTCTTTAAAAAATAATTTTAATACCAAAACAAATCCCCTTTCTCTCTAAGACTTTTCACTTTCTTCCAGTTGTGTGCCACATTCCAACTGCGAGATGCCAGTGCTCAAGTCATGAAAGTACATTTGAAGAAAATCAATCATGATCATACTAATGAGAATATGTCTAGTGAAGAAGATTATTTTGATGACAACATAGAGTTCCCTTGAGAAAACCGCCAGACATCACTGAAGTCAGAACAACTTAAAGCAGCAACAGGTGTAATAATCTAGTGACAGTCTTGTGCACCCTATATGCAAAGTGATTTCTCAAGTTCAAGCTGCTGAACTGCTGCACATCTTTTTCAAGACTCTAGATTTTGCTTGACATGCAAAAACCTTTTGGATATTTACCCAAGATCCTTCTTTTAAATGAAAATTCACATAACCAAAATTCAATTTTTACCTCTAGTCTATTTTTATGGGTTGTGGCTGGCATCATTAAAAAGAGATTGACAACAGGACGACACCTGGAAAAACAGGTCTCTCATGTGGAATGCAAAGGAACACTCTGGTTGAAACATTAAAAAATGGAAGTGTTGTTTTGGATTTTTTTTCCTCAATCATTTACCCTGATTAATGGGACAGGAAAGGCAAAAATTCAATCAAAAAAGGAAACCTAGGTAAACTGACTGACCCCATTTTAGTCCCATCATTAAGCAGAAAACAGAAAAAACCCCACACCCCTGAGTAAACACTTAAATATGTAAATATCCAACGTCAAAATTCAATCACTGTTGGTGAGTCATATACTAGGCAAATATCATTAATCAAGTAATATTCCCACATATCATATGTGGTCTAGACTAAGTAGAACTTGCTCAAAGCATGATTAAGAGGAAAAAGAGTTCCGTGCCATATGAACTGCCAACATTTAAGTCATTCTGACTGCTACTATACAGCAAAAAGAGGTCAGAAATTACCTTGCAATGCATAGTGATAAGGAAACAAATCTATTAACCCTAAGATCACAGATGAAAACCACAGGTTCATCTTGCGATGAAGAATAAACTTTTCATTAGAAAGCAACCACAGGTTTTCACTCATCTGTTGAAGAGCAACACACTCCATTACCCCAGAGCTGGTACAACTGGACATCCCTGAAACAAGGATTTCTGACAAACTCATTGCATCTGCTTGGACTGGAACATTGTCTGTTTCGATGGGGAGGGAACCTCTGAAGAACATCCAGAGTTGTACCAAGTTGTTCAGGGCCCAGCTTTAAGTGGGAGCTTGGATTGAAGGAATTTCAGAGGTTCATTCCAAAGGAGCAGGAAGGCACACTCCTTCAAGAAGGGGTAGAGAAAGCCTTTGCAGCCTCTTTGTTAGGTGGGAAGATGCCAATGTGCAACACACACAGGTGATCAAAAGTACAGGAAGTGAAAGGATGCACAAAGAAAAAGAATGATTTAGGTCATACTGCTTCTCATTGAAAGCCAGACTGACAACTCTCTGACTTAGGAGATAAGAGAGAGTGACTGAATTTTAGAGATGATACATCTCCCTCCGTGTGTTACTCCACCAAAAGTATATTCTCCCACCTACAAAGTAGGGTCAATGCTATTAGTTTCACTAGCTCAGAGAGAGATGTAGGCACTAACTAAGTGAAATCCAGAACAGTGACTGTATCTCTTGAATGTTATTAAATTATTTCAGTACACACAAAAGTGTGAGTTGTCATCTACATATTGCAGCAGCATAGGTATAGAGAAGATACTTTATATTCTATGTTGGTATTCAGGTGTGGGAACATACTGATAACAGCCACCTTGCACAAATTCCAGATTAAACAAGACAAGGTTGTAGGATTAATTTCTCCTTTTGTCATTCTTCTATCTGTAATACAGAACAGGCAAAGCATGTCATCTCCCATGTGTGTAAAATAAGTACTTGTTTACACAACAGATCACAAAGGTGTATTTTCTTTGCTCTGCTGGAAGAAGAAAGGACAGAGAAATGTGTCCTTTATCCTACTATGCACATTGTCAACAAGAAAAAAGAAGACAGGCACTTCTCATACTTATAAAATTAATAGCAGAGAAGTGACAATTCTTAGCATAACTGCTGGAGAGGTTAAGAAAAAAAAAGTTAAAAAGCATTTCACACCCAGTGAGAGAAATATCTTTCAAGTAGCTGTATCGATGCAAGATGTACATAACAACCCAGGCTTTGAGTGAAGTGCCTCTAGTTGTGCTTGGTTTTCGTTATGCACTGTTCAACATTTGTCACTGCAAGGTGCTCAGCAATTAATCACAGAGGCATTGCTAAGTTGTGGCTCTACCATAGCAACAGGTATGTTAAGTAAAGGCTTTGCTTGGTTTCAAACTGTCTTCACAGTCCATCATATTATAGCTGAAGAATTAATTTGAAAACCATTATTTGATGTAATTTTAAAGTCAATTTCAAATGTTCCAGCGAATACTTGAAGGTGTAAATGCAAAACTGTATCAAGAATTTTCTACAAGGGCTACTGGAATAATAGGAGTTACATTAAGGAAGGAAATAGCCTTTAAGAGTTGTTGAGCTTTTAAGGATTTTTTCCTATAGGCACTGTACAGCTGGGAGGTTTAAGAAGCTGTCTGGACAAAGCATTAGAAAATACACAGTAGAGAATGTTTCTGAATGATTTGGAAACACTAGAAAATATGTAGTAAGAAATGTTTCTGCATGGTTAGTGGTAAGACCAAGATATTAGACAAAGCTATGATCCAAAGTGGTTGGTGAGCAAATAGTGGCCACATTATGCTAAATTACTATGGTAAAATAATAAATTGTCCTACTGCAGCAAAGCTCCAGGGAAATCAGTCACTAACCCCTACCATTCAAGATCTGGGTAACATATCTTATCCATCTGCCTAAAAAATATTGGTATAACTCACTGTTGCCAACATCAACAAGGCTGGTGTGAACAGAAGGCTCCTGAAAGAAGACAGTGAAAGAAGGAATATAAGGAAACAGATTGTGCATTAAACATTTATTCTGGGGTATGAGTGAGTGGGAGCAGAGCTTGGCCAGCAAAAGGCAAACAGAGCCCACAAAGCAGCATAAAATCTTAAATATCCTAATGACCCACAGCAATGCCATGCTTTTTTTATCCCTCCACGCTGTTTGTGCAGGAAATCAATACAAAGACACAAAAGATTAAAGTGAGCACAAATAATTAACCGCATTCATTTCAGGCAAGGCCATACAAACCTCTCAGAGCACAAACGGAGTTGGCCTGTGTTGTAGAATCCAGCTCATCAAGTCTGACAGGGCCAGTCAGCTCACTGAGGTCAGCAGCAGCAGCCCAGCACAAAAGAGGCTTTTGTAATAAGAGAACAGTACGTTCAACACAAATAATCCTACCTGCCAAAAAAGACATTTCAACTCAGTACAGTAACAAGGAAAAAGGTGACCACGTTAATTGTCATGGCCAATAAAGACAACAATCTCTGCCAGCTACCAAACAGATGAATAGACTCCATCAGGTTTTCTCAATGACAAAATATTTTGCTTTCAGCGATACATGCACCACGCTCTTGTTACACTTTGCAACTCCTGGGGAGAAAAAGAAATCTGAATTTAAAGAAAAAGAAATTTAAAAATTTGAACATGGCAGAGGAGAGTCTGATGCCACCCAGACTGCATCACATCTCGCTCCCTGCAAACAGGTTAGTCTTTTCCTTGATAATAAGCTTGGGCACCCCTTCAGGTGGTCTACTTTGCTTCAAAGATTACAAAGAGTAGGTGCATAAAATGCTTTTTTCTCCAGAGCAAAGATTTTTGCTTCAGGACACACAACCTTATGCATAGCTTGGTACTTCCAGTTCACTTACATTTTGGAACTGACTGAAGGTGTGAGATGTGAACTACCCCTGCAGTCACCATACAGAACCAAGCTTGAACCTCAGAAAAGAGTGACTAAAAATGAAAGTAAAGTGAACAACCATAATTTCATGATCTGTATGGGAGCGAAGGTTCCCAGCTAAGATGGTTTAGGAGAGCTTATAAAATTTCTCTAAGGACATGCAAGTTTGTTAATATTTTTGAGCCTTCTGTCAGCTCCCAAATTTGACTGACACTGGTCATCAGATTCAACAGTCATCAGAGAAGACTTGACAGTAGTACTGGTGGACATACAACAACAGCACTGAATTTCTCATTCACTTTGGAGATCAAGCCAAAAATACAAAATAAAGAAACCTTACAGGAAAGCTCTAATTACAACCCCCTTCAAATTTCTCATCCCAAACTTGCAAAGTCTCATCTTTATCTGATAACGAAAGTCTCCGGAGGTGACATGTTGTGGTGTCAGAGATATGGGTGCTATTTCTGTGGGACTCCAACTGCTTCAAAACCACTTGCAAAGCTTACCATTTCCCCACAGAGCATCCTTGAAGAAGACAAGTCGTGAGCCAGCACTGAGGGCTTCTCTGACTTCCATACTGAGAACACACGATGCAGTGACTGACACAGCAACAACTTTTGGAATCCCGTGAACCACATTTTGCAGCGTGGAGTCAGTCACAAACAACAAAGTATCTCTTTGGTCTATAGGAACATTGTGTTTTGTCTATGATTAGAAAACGAAAAAAAAACCAAATTGGAATGCAATTGTTAATTTTTTTAGTAGAAGGAAAGACTAAACATCTTCATATTTAAATAACTCATAAAACTGACAGAAATTATTATATTTAGGGCTTGTACAGGATAATGAGTCAAAGCTTTACTAGAATGTTTTGGTATTCCTTACTTCAGATACAAACCTTAAAATCTCTACCTTAAATTAACTTTCTGAGGTTGACTCTCTGGACTCCTGGCTTTACCTCAATCAACCATCATGCTTTATTATAATTTTCTTGGACTGTACATGAGATTTGAAAATATATTTTCTAAAAAAAAATGCATTATATATTTATATTGTATATACGGTATATATATAAGAAGTTAATTGGATTTTTTTATTAAGACTTACATAATTTTTGTCTTAAAAAAACAAGGAAAGAGCATTTCTACTACTAATATTATTCCTCTGTGGGCATGTTCTCTAGGTACTATTATCAGATTCCCAAGCATAACCAAGTTGCAAAGTGGAGCTTTTTCTTTCAGTTGAACAAATATCCCTAAATATGCCAATGATGCATAAAGTTAAGGAAGTAGATAACTCCTAAGTAAGAGACACACAAATCTGCAGTGAAAGTATAAATTTTCTGTCCCAGACAGGCATAAAAATATATCAAAGCATATTTCATATTTACCAAGTGCAAAGAACTTGCAAATTTTCGGATTCTAATATTTTAAAGTATCTAAGATTAAATGATGTCATTAATTTAAGATGTTTTTGTTACTTTTAAAAATTAGTCTGCTGATCAAAAATTAATGCTTAAAACATTTAACTGAAATACTGTAGAGATTGGAAAGAGACATAGCATTTTATTCTCAAAGCTACACGTCTCTAGCAGAAGGTAACAAAGCCCGCAATATTTTGTCTTTGGTTGAATTCTAAACTTGAAACCATCAGCAACACTAAACCTAGCTCTCTGTTCATGCTCGCAGCTCTTAGAGCAAATGAGGTAATTGTAAATAGTGACTGGAAAAATTCACAACTCAGATATCACAGTTATGCCCTAATACACCATATGCTGCCTATTGCACTGATGTTGTTGTTTTGCCTAGTAACTACATACATTTGGGCACCTCCTCTGCACAGATAACATTAGGACAGCTTCAAAGAAAGAATTTTTACATCTGTCCCTTGAGAATTACTAACACATTAAAAGCTGGTTTTCAGAAAAATCATCCAAAAAGTAAATAATAATAACAGCAAAAGTCCCGAGTTAGTATAAAATCATCATCTTGCTATGTGTGACAATTTGTTCTGAACAGAGAGGACACAACAGACAAATAGCAGCAGGATTGAGTTATAAGGAAGGACAGCTCCTTAACCACAGATGGAATATATTTCCTCATATTCCTTCTGAACCACAGTTCAGATTCTGAGTAATAATAAAAGCATATTTCCATTCCTCCTTCACACAAATTAAATCATATTAATTTAAGTACTTAATACTGTAGTTACAGAGAGTAAATACTATTTTTTAAAGTACATCTGAATTAGCTCACATAGCAGATTATTTAATAATAATAATAAATCTGAAAAACAAACCAAATCATTGTCCCTTCCTCACTTATTACAGCTCAGTGATTTTGCACACGAAGAGCACATCCTCTTGGCAGAGGCAACTGCAGGAAATGAGCTGCTGTTTGTGAACTTCTGGGAGGACTAGGCAAGTGATACACTAACAGCAGGTAGATACCATTACATTCCTATAGCAGTTATCCAAAAAGTTAAACCTAAGAAGAATATCTTCTATTCCTTTTCCATCATTACTTTCAAAAAAATTATGAGCACTCATGTTGTTCACTATGAAAATTTAGTGCTTACAGCTCATCAAACGAATAGCCATTAAAAAACCAACTAATAAACCTCCTAGGAGCAAGAAAAAAAAATCATACACCTTTTTTCCTGTTAGTCAATATTCCATTCTTCAAAATCACATCTGTTCCTGCATGCTTCATCTTTTCTCTAATTCAGTGATGAAGTGCTTTTACACAAGAATACTGATAACCCACATCAGAATTTCAGAGGTAGACATTCCTGAATTCAAAAACGTTTGGCTAGTATGGCCCTAGTCTGCAATTTTATTTTATTTTTCACTAGAAGAGGTTTCTTGGAAATAGGGATTTATGCATGTACATGTCTATCTTTCTGCTGGCTCTCTAAAGATCCCATCCAGCTAGCCCCGATTCCATGTTTGCAAATGCTCTGTTACATTCTCAATTAGCACGGAGAAAACACAAGGGATACCCCTCATCTCAGTAGCTAAAAGAACTCCCTGCCGAAAAATTAAATCATAACTCATTGGCTTTTGAAGGAAAAGGGCAAGACCTAAATTAAATTTATGTCTCAAACTTGTGGGAAGCATCTCCAGCTATTTTGCTGGCCGTTCTGGAATTTCTTTGTCTTTGGTTCATATGCTTTGATTCACACTTTGTTTCTTGTGGAGCCGATGGACAATTGCAAATTATTCTCTGCTAGAATTCAGTTCTGGCTGTACTGAGGATCCAGTCGCCACGAAAAAATAAATAAATCAGCAACAAAAAAATTCCTTTAACTACTAAGGGAGCTAGCAACATTTTGAAAGAACATTGTAGCATCATTCAGAAACAAATAAAACTTAATTGTAAGCTTTCCGGCATACTATGGATGGCAGATGTATTTACCTAAGAGTTCCTCCCTTTTACTACTTACTGGACCATAAAAGCCAAATTTGCCTGAGGGGCTTCTATGGAAGTCAATGGAAATCACCCACACGCTTGCATGAAAAGAGCAAAACTGTATTTTTATATAACCGTCATCTGTTCCACTCTATCCCCCAACACCCAGCTGACTGGGAGCTTCTTGCTATGTTCCTAAGGATAGCATTTAGCTATTAATTGAGCCTCAACTAACTTCCTGCAAGCTCCTCTCTGGGGTGTAGCATTATCTCTGGTTAGACAGCAATTTACTCAGGAATAATTCACTTTCTAGACTGAATGGCATTGAAACTGGAGATGCAGTTCATTTTACCCATTCACAGGCATTTTAGACGTGGTGATAATTCTGTCCATACAACACTTGAAGATAATCCTGGCATTGGGGTTCCCCCTAAACAAGATGAATGCTTCTTCACATAAACATTATGCTGATTTTATGTTGAATTCATTGCTAAGTAAAAAGATTACCTGCAGCCTTTGATAGAGCACTTGGGCCCAGAAGCTACACCGCTCATTACAACCATTGATCTGAAAACAGAACAAAAATAGGGAATGAGAAAACTGTGATACCAGAAATCCAGTGGTAAAAAGTATTTGTTATCTGATTTGTAAAGCAGATTACCCGAAGAATTTCCTTTAGACCATGAACAGCTGGTGGCTGGTACAAATTAGAAATCTGTTCTTCCTCATCCACTTCCACATGTATTTCACCAGACTGAACAGTAAGAATGTAACAGAAGCTGGGAGGAGGAAGATTAGTTGACATCTATTAAAAAACAAGAAAAAGAAATGTGACCATAAAAAAGGCACTTTAATTTGGCCAGTCAAGTTTTACAATAATAGGCAAAATGAACAAAAGAATTTACATTTTAAGATGGATGGGGAAACAAAATTATATGGTTAACAACAGGGACTCTGATGTAGAAGACGAGTTAATAAACCAACATTCACAAGTTATAAGTGAAATCAGCTTGTGTGTATCATTCTTTCCATAATCTGGCACTGATCCTCATCACAAAAACAACTCATAACTTGGCACACTTGGCAAACACAGTGACTGTTTCAAGGTGCTTTTTGCTGTTTTGTGTATTTTTATTACGTGATAGGAGTGCGTCGATTAGTCTTTTTTTTTTTTTTTTTTACATCCATAGCTTTTCTGAGATTTGGGGACTTTAGCATGTGGGTGGGTTTTTGTGATAGTAAACAGCTGCCGAACTTTTAAAGCTGCGAAATTAAATCCAGGACAGCACAAGGAGATAATGAAGAACAGGAATGCAAGAGCTGCAAGAACTGCTCTCTTTGTGGCATGCCAGATTTTTCTTTTCCCCTTAAAAAGTACCATGACGTAACAACTTTATCAATCACCACTTAGAGTGGTCCCAAGCTGGAAAGACTTCTCAGAAAAGAAAAGACAATGCTAGAAGATAATTTTTATTGCAAATATGGTAAAATATTCTTTTAGCAATGTTTAATTTAATTTAAAAGAAGAAATATGAATCTATTAAAGACAGCTGCCCACCCATTGAAAAGAATCTGCTTAAAGAAAAATAAAAGCAAAGGAAGCTGATAGCCAAACTCTGCCTGCCTCTGACAGCATAAAAGAAGATATTTGAATGTACATACAGCTCAGAAGAAATCAGTTCCACAGATCTCTTCCCAACAACATTATCATCATGGTGGCAATAGTATTTATGTACCTATGTACAAAACTGCTTCCACAGGAACTGTGCATAAAACTATACTGTTTGTATCAAGAAAAATGTATCTCAATTGAAAGAACTCCACCCAGCCAAAAATGTGGAGCTTCCGAATGCAAGCTGTGATTCTTTGTGGAATTCATTACTATTTCAAACCCATGACAGAAGTGTAATTTACATTATTATGGAAAGTTTCCTCCATTTTTAGATTGCTAATAAAATGGAAAAATGAAGAAGTAACAAGAGTCATAACAACACTAAACATTTAAGAGCTTTGCCTCAGCCATAGATATTCCCATTCTGTTTCCCTACACAATTTAAATGCACAAACCCATCCATTCCCCTGAGACTTCCTAAAATTCTAGATGAAAGGGAGAGTCAAAAAGAGCACAGCTATTTCACTCAGTTTCAGTCTTGATTTTATTTATAACTCAGCTCTGAGCTTTTTGTTTTTCAATATAAACCCCTGGACAATGCAAAGAACACTCTACATTGCAGAGAAAAGATTCTTGGACTTTAGAAATAACTAGTAATATCTATCTTCAATATTCCCTGGTTTTGAAACTTGTTTATTTCCAGCTTTCTCCTTTTTTTCCTGTATTGACTCCTTTGGTCTAAAACAAATTTTTAATACCACCCACTTCTTCCCAAAGAACAGCCTATACAAGAACAACAAAAAAGCCCAAGGACTTGACTACCCAGAAACTTCTCAAATGATCTCCTATTACCAAAATGACTTGATATGGCAGAATTCCTTTTCAAAGGTAAAAGCTAATTGAAGTAAAATTACAGATGTGATTTTAGCTTTGCAAATATATAGTAACGTACTTTAAATCCATTTATATACTTTCCCACCCCCTAAAATCACAGAAACATTCATTAATTTTTAGTAATTACTTTCGTGTTCATCCTTCTAACCTCACATGAAACAAGTATCAGTCAAAGTCATCCTAACTAGTAAGAGACCTGATTCCAGCAGTTGCTCTGTCTTCATAGAAGTTAATTTTCAGAAAAGTGCTTTCAAACCTAAGGCTGAAGAGTGCTTTTAAATAATGAGTTAATATCATTGCATATAGATTTCTCAGGTGAGAAATTATCTAGGCTCCATGATACCTACTGTCTCTTTACTCCTGCAAGGAGAAGAGAGGAAGAATTTGTCTGGACGTCTTATCATTCTAGCTCTAGAGGATTAATAAGGGGTTAATTGCATCATTTTGAAAAGATGCTGCTGATCCAGAGGGCTTCAGGTTAGCCTGGGAGGTTGTCAGAATCAGTAAACAAAACTTGGTAGGTAAAAATGAGAGTGTTGATTCCCAAAGTAAACATGATTATACCACCACCAAAAATATAAGTTGTGAGAGAAAAAATTCATGTCTATAACATCAAAACTTACCATTTCAGAGTCTTGACTTTGTCCAGGAACTTTTACAGGCACTACTGGAGGCCACAGACTGTCTATCAGACTAAACAGTCCTAATGCCCTTCAAAGAGACCAATAAAACCAGGTTTAAAATGTTTTCCAGTGTTACGCATTATATTAAAAAGATTCATTAAGAAATGTAATCGAAACCATTGCATGATTATGAAAACAATTTAAAATCATATTTGTTTTCTGGAAGCTGGTTTTGATTTGGTCTAGTTAAGTCTCCATCGTTTCTGCTGCAGGGTGGAGAGGGAGGGAAGGGATGTATCACATCCAGTGACAAGCAAGGCATGTTTAATCCTTTGCCACAAACAGCTTGCTACACGATAGAATTCAGGGGAACTGGGGTAAATGGTAGCTTGGGAAGGACACAGATATCAGTACAATTTCTTTTAAAAAACAGCTTTTAGCTATTTAACTATTAAAATGTTTTGCTTCTAACATTTTCATTTCTATTGGTTTTTTGGTGGGGGAGGGTGTTGTGTGTGTGAGTGTGTTTGGTGGGGTTTCTGTAGTTGTTGACAGCTGATTGTAACTGCTTTCAGGAAAGTCAGCAATTATCAGATACAGAGCAACAACAGGCAAGATTTTGTTATGCTAAGTACATGTGCAGAGAACGATCTCCTTCCTACAGCTGCTCGGTTATGATTTGTATTAACTCATTTTGCAAGTTTCACACTTTTGATTTTAAAAACAAACATTAAGGTAATATATTGACCACTCTTTAGCAAACCAAGCTGTACTTTGCAGCAGTTCAGTGGCTGCCCTGTGGGTTGATGGAACATCTTTGCTAGACAGGCAGGAGTAGCCGAGGGAGGGGAAATAGCTACAGATAACCAGCTTGAAGAGGCATGCATTTTTGAGTTAAAGCTCTGAGTTATCTTGTCCCAGTTCTCTCTTCTGTGCAGTTGAAGCACAGAGATCTGGATTTTAACCCCACACTGCCTCCAAGAACAAGTCATCCATTCCTCCAATTAAGAAAACCACTATTTCTGAAACAATTCTAAAAAACAAAGTCAAAAACTTGTTAAAAGTAATATTAGCTTCTAAACCCAACTGTTTAGAAGGAAACCACATAGCCTGTTTACAGGGCTGAAGCACGTTGCAATATGCTGCTTCTCTTCAAGGGGTCATGGAAACTTTTCTTTTAAAGTTCTGCTTTTAGCTCACTTCTGCTTAAGCTTATTTATTTCTGCATTTCCTTAGTCCTTCTCTGGATCCTTAGACTTTGGGTGTCTACAGTGAATTTTTCAGCATGCTTTTTCCCTGCCTGTGATTCAGTGCTAATAGTGATGCCTTTGGACCAGCACTGCAAGAAGTTTTATGGCTGTAAATCTCAGAGGAGATCTTGGGGAATAAAACTTGAGGCTCACAATTCAGCTAACAGGCTGACAGACTAAAAAGACGATGATGCTACCTGTAGTTGTGTTCTCCACATGAATGAACAGACTAGAGACACAAATGTGCTGCTCTTTTACAGAAATGGACTTCCTGGCTTACATGGCATCATCCCCAGGTCTGTAAAAGGAGAGGGACTGGGGTAGTTCTGGTGTTTGGAGGTTTTTTCGTTTTAGTTTGGGTTTTTTGTTCGTTTGTTTTTGTTTTTTAACAGCGATGACACGATAACACACAAAGCAACATTTCTTAGGTATTAAAGATACTTTACAGCAAACTGAACACTTCTAGAATCCTTGACCAGGGCAAGATTTTCTGTTTTGTATTGCACCGAATGGTATCTGACACAAGAAAGGCCAATGTCCAGAGGAACTAACTGGTCTTGCTAACTGGGAGATGAAAAAGGAGAGCCACAAAACGAGAGCAGAGCCTCCTGTACCACTCAGGCAGTTACATAAGTGGCTTCCTCACACGACCCCAGCACAAGGCCGGAGCACGGATACGAATGTACCACAAACTGTGTGTGTGTGTGCACAGAGATTGCACATGCAAACTAAGCCATGCTGTTTATTGCATGTTCAGGTCTTCACACAGACCTTACACTGATCCCTCATATGCATTTTAAATGTTCACAAAGGACATGAAGTTGTCCTTTCTTCTCTAGCTTGCTTCTAACCTGTTACCCCGTGTCAGAATATCTAAGACATATGGTGCATTTTCTTCTATTTTTTGTGTCCTTTTGGAGAACACCATCTTGTGCTTGAACTAGGAGCACTTAATTAATAGTAAATGACAGTATTTGTTTGCAAGGAGGCAGAGGAACAGTGCTGTGTGGGGTAAGTCTCCTGAACATCTTGGCCCCATCATTTCTTTGACACCAGTCAGGCCAAGGGCAGGGACAAAGCAAAGGATTAGCAAGTCCCAAATCACATCCTGCTGTGATCCTTGTCTATGAGCTGGGATGTTCTCTCCTGGAGCTCTCACTCCATCAGTCAGTGTTCCTGGTGGGGAGTTCCCCTCTTGCTCCACCCACTTACACATCTCCAGGAAAGTTAACTCTCTCTTGACACTTACGGGCTTCAACTTAGCAGAAGGGAGAATGAAGTGGGGGCACTGACAGTGGAGAAATGACAAAGACATTGTGTCCTCCTCTGTAGGAAATCATTATCCTCACAGAAAGAATAAAATTAATTCTCTTCACGAGCCAAGTAACACTCAAACTCTAGTTCAATCTGATTTGAACAATGGGTGCAGTTTATTCAATATGTGTAGCCTTCTTCAGCTATAGAGTCAGGACAAGAGATGAACAGCTGGCTCTGTGCTACAGTGAAGGGACATGGTTAGCACCCGTGTGCATACAGAGCCTCTCTGGATACAAAAGACAAAATAAAAATGTTAAAATTTTGCTCTGTGAGTGTAATTACTAGTTACTTAAAAAAAAATTTAAATAATTTTGATCACAAAAAGACAGACTTCTAAGAAAGGAAAAGCAGAATAAGAAGTGAAAAGAAACAGGCTCAAGGATCAAAAATAAAAATGAACATGTGAAGTATTTTGAATAACTTTCTTTTTTCTTTTCAAGAGCTCTATTTTAGTACTCTATAACTTTGAAAAAAGACTGAACCTATAGCAGAAGAAGGACAAAAACCATCTATCAGATTCTAAATGTCAGACCCAACTCTCTGCTTTCCATGCCAGACTTAACTCTGTGTTTGGTAAAACAAATGTTGTCCCATCCCAAACATGTATATTTCCACTGTTTAACACCAACACAGTAAGACTACCAGTAACTCCAGTAAAAGTAAAGATTTCCACAGAAATATGGACTTTTGACAGGTAGGTATGCCTCTCTTCTGTAAACCCACATCCTCAAGCTTTGCTTATATACAGTGAGATTTTTATGTATGTGTGTGTGTGTATACATACAATATGCAAAATAATTTTTTTAGTGTCCTTAATTATTTTTATTATCCAATGTCCTCAAAAGACATCTCTCTCAACTTAAACTTTCCTTGCTGAACTTCCGTGTATCTTTTCTCTGTATCCATAAATGCAAACTGCCTGCTGTTTACCCAGACAGCCGGCAGAGAATTTTAAAGCTGTAATACTGTTAAACAGGCTAAACACATGACTGATAAACCAGTACTTACACTATCAGAACATCTCTGGTCCTGTGGAAATTCCATTTATTTCATACTAAAGCTGTGTTTCAAAAGTCAAACAACTTCAATTTCTGATTTTTCAGAACTACATTTCACTGATTCTGACCAGACAACTTTTTTCATAACTTAATAAGAAGATTTTGTTTATTTCTCTCACAAGCATGAAGTTTCAGCTACAGTGCTGGTCCAAGAAGTTTGCGTGTGCCATGCCTGATCCAACTTTTAACATACGGCTTATTAGTTTGAGGGATTTTTCAACTTTAATAATCATAAGAGGCTCAGGGGAAAATTACTACAGGGAGAAAACACCAGCAATATCAGAGAAAAGAAGGCACATAAACAGGGAAAAAAGCAACACTATGTAAGGTTTACAGCAAGGAACAGAAAGATGCTAGGATTCTCTTCCAACATCTTCCACGTCTTTGCTCTGAGGACTTGGGACTTGGCACTTCTCTGCTTCCTCCTCTCCTACTTCTTAAACTTTTTGTCTAAACCAAAACAGTGTGCTTTGGCAGTGTCAGTCTCAATTATTAAGAACTCAAAAATAAAGCAATTCCTAGCCCTCTGTGCAAAACGAAGAAAGAAATTGCTTAATAATCACCTAGACTGCATAAGCTTCAGCTGTCAAGGGACAAGCAATCCAAATACAAAGCTGATACTGTAGGCTCTCTCTCTCCCTTTAACTGACCTACTAAGATCTTGGAGTGCACAAACTATGGAACACCACATTTTCTTAGACTTGAGTGATAAAAGCAATAAAATCACAAATTAAAGATCTGAGCCTACTAAACTAGCATCTTTGTCAAAATACAAACAGGGAGGAAGGCCTGCTGACCTCTTTTTCCCCCAAGTTTTCTTTAGATACATGGACTTATTTTGTTGAATGATTTACATACTTTAATAACTTCATTTTCTATAGTACATTAGAAATTACACATACTACATTAAACCACTGAAATGATAATATAAAAGTACTTTTGATTCAATATGGATATGCCTATGTTATGCTCCAATGCTGCTTACTAAATAGATTAATGACACAAGCACTAAGATACAAGCAGCAGTCCATGTTTATTAAAGAATAGAAAACTCAGAAAACAACAAAGTTAATTTCTGATACAAAAGCAGCCATAGAAATTAATTTAAAAATAATGTAAGTATTCAAAACTTCAATGTGATTACTGAAATTATGCTTTAAATTAAACTCAACTTTTAACCACAGCAATTACTGAAGTATTTCAGGACCTCAAAACCCAGAGACGTGGGTGGATCTTTTAGATGGCAGTCTTTTTGGAGGAGGGAAAGCCAAAGGAAGGAAGTTATGACCTCCTTGCTCTGCGGAGAGTTCTTACTATTACATTTCCTGTCAATGTCTAGCAGTTGAAACACTCACTTGTGCAGCAGTTAGCAGTGGTCCTCTCTTCTGAGGGCAAAGCAAAATGAAGAGAAAGTATACAGTGAAGAGTGAAGGGGAAAAAAGGAGAGAAATTGAGGCCAGAGAAGTATGTGACTCAAATAAAAAGCAAAAAAAATAGAAAAGAATGAAAACCCTCAAGCACAGTAGTGACCACTACAAACATACATGGAGATTTCACATTTCAGTGCCTACCATTTGAAAGTTTAAAATGACAAACAACAGAAGCCAACTTTATTTGAAAATGCAGAAGTTTTTCAGAAAAACATAACACTGGATGATGAAGTCAATATTCAGGGTCTGTTTACTGTAAAGGAAAATGCAACAGATAATACAGCCTGCCATGAATTAAATGTTGGCTCAAAAGCCAAAGCTTATGAGTTGATGCATCCTTCAAAGTGTTTTAGCCTATCCAACACAAGTGTGGATTTCAGCACTCTCCCTGCAGCAGTTGCCTCTTCTTTTGAAGGTTATTAACCATTTTCTTCAATTTAGGGACAAAATTTTTACTGACACCTGGTGTTCTTCCTCCCCCCTTCATTTTTAAATTGTTGTCGTCTTTCTGTTCTGCTGCAGAGAAACTCTTCATATTTCCGACATATAAGAAAACACAAAGAGAAGAAGCAGGTACATCTGCTGTACTCAGCAGTAAAACAACTCAATGATTGGAAAATCAGGTGAAAAGACATAAAATGTCAAAATCCAAATGATTATTCTGTGTGGAACTCCAGGCAGGGCTGAAAAAATAAAATCAGTATTTTTTGTTGATAAAGACAGGTATCTAACTACAAAGGTTTTTTCAGCTCATTGAAGTTAATTTCTGGTAGGAAGCAGGAACCATGACAATTTATAGGTTATTTACTCCTGAGGCATTTTAGTGAGTGCTCAGTCCCTGCATCTAATTGCATCCATTTAGTTCCTGGTTATACCTGACATACCTGAAACATGCCTGGGACCTATTAAAACAGGGGGATTGCATGTGCTGCATATGGATTCTTAACCAGCATTCCTGCCTCTAGCAGCACACCCCCAAACTCTCACTTCCTCTTCCTCAAGGGGCTGAATTTAGGACTGATACATGAGGCAGTGGGAGGGTGAGGGTGAGAACACGAGCCTCTAAGGAGCCAACACCACCACCAGCCTTTCAATTAATATTTTCTAGTCTTCTCCCTTTAAACCACTGTACCTTTTTTCTTCTTTTTTGCTGATACTAAGCATGCAGTCCAGGGAATAGTTGTAGGAAAGGCTACGAGACAAGTATGAATGAGAGGGTGAAGAGAAAAGCTGTCAGGAAACAGATACTGAACCACATAAGTTCAGTCAGTTGCCACACTACTGCTTCCTACTTTATCCAACAGCCTCACAAACAGAGTAGAAGAACTGCTGGAAATCAGGCACTAAACCTGTTGCCCTGTCTCTTGCAGTTTTCTATGTGTTGATTCTTTGATAAAGTTTCTCACACACTTTCTATAAACATAGCAATGTTTTAGTTAACTGTAACTTTAGTTTACATTCTTTTCTCCTGGGTGGAGAATGTGTGATGGACTATTCTGTGAACCTGTAAGGATGGAGGAGGTGGTAACACTGACCTCCAATCCACGGTTGTTTCTAGAAACATATAAATATCTAAACAATAAACAACCAGGCCCTCTTTTCCTTCTGGCCTGCGACCTGTAAAGAACTCGGTTTCAGAGTGCTTCTTTGTGGCCTAGATCCACAAAAACCAGCCATGGCAACTCTACCATGACTCAGCCCTGTCCTCCTGACTTACAGGATTGCCAGAAACTGGACTGCAAGGGAAACACCACTTCCTTTACTGGACTGCAAAGGGAAGGATTTCTTGCAGGGACGGTTTAGGGCAGGGTGGGGTATGGGCCTGGCCCTGAAAACCACCTAAATCAGTAAAGGACCTTCGAACGACCTATATGAGACCCTACTCCTTGTCAAACCATATTGAAAACCAATATTCAACACTGAAAGCATTTCTCTCAATGTAAGGTTACTGTAATTTCAGTTTTTCACAGATCACTGATCTTTGTCAAGACAGGACATGGTTGTGTAAGTTCTTATCCCACTTTTCTCTTGGAACACAAGTGTTTTCTTATCAGAGAAGAAATGTGTTTAGTTTCTTTAGCACTCCTTAACAGTAGAGGTCCATTCCAAAGATCATGTGTTCAGCCAGGTTTTCCCCTGAGTGTAAAACACCCTTTATTACAGGCTTATAGGTTTTTAGCCCTTGAAACGAAACTTCAGCTTACAACAGTGATCTTAAAATTGCATTTACTGGAATGATGTCAAATAGTACTTTAAATCAAATATTTGATGATGAGGATGGGTGATGGCCTGGAAAATCTTTTGAACAATAACAGTGGTCCATTGATGCAAAATGCTTGAGAACCTCTTGTATCTATTAGCAAATCTCCTCTGTCTCACAGAGGGACTGAGGAAGCACTCTGTCTCTGATTACAATCCATGTGACTGTGGGACAACATGAACATATGGGATCTTATTAGCCATTCCTGGCTTTCTCCAGATCATGTGCTTCAAAGGCACACACAAAAAAAGCCATTACTTTTCCCTCGTATTTCCTACATTTTCTTCCCTTTAATCCACTTAAAAAGCCACTGTCAGACTCCAGGAAACAAACAGTTTCAAAGCCATCTCCTTCCAAAAAGTAATTGGTTTTCTCAAAAAAAAAAAAAAAGAAGGCAGCAGTCTTCCTTGCAGGGCAGACCACATAGCTCCTACTCACTCATGTGCTGCAAGCCAAGGTTGGGCACTCACAGTCACATCCCATCATGTGCTTGGATACACCACTGGCTCTGGAAATCCATTTATCCAGTGGCAATGAGTTCTACAGCTTAATTATACTTTCTGCAAGTAAGTACTCCCTCGTATTCATTTCAGCTATGGCTTTCCTGTGGTTTCCATCACACCTAGAATGTGTCCCAAACACTTAAAAGTAATAAAAAGTTATAAAGCAGAACTTAGGCTAAAACAATTAAGAAAAAAATAAATCCCTGAACAATTCCCCCACCCACCCATCTTGTACAATGAAATCACGTTTTAACCACTGCACTGTCCCCAAAGCTACACTATACCCATTTTCTTTTAATGTTCCCTTGCAGGGTTACCACCAGCACAGCTCCAGCTGAGCCACCAGCATTTTCAGCAGTGTGTCTTCTAAACGTCCTCAGAATAGCCAGAAGTAAGTTACTGCTGCTTTGAAACAGAATTTACATTAGAAAAAGTCTGTCTCTTATTAGTTAGGCAGAGCACTGGAAGCACCAGCAGCCAGTTGTAAAACTTCATTTGTATCCAGAATTCCAAAGCCATTATTTAATTTGTTTGGAAAAAATGTAACTTGAAAATAAAAAGCCAACAAAATAATTAAATAAGAAGACGTGTTTGTTATTAAAGATCCATAAAAATGCAAGTAGGCTTGAAATCCAAAGGCTCTGAAAATTAACACTGCAAGTACATAAAAAGAAAAGCATACTGAATAGGGCTGGCTGGAAAACAACAATTCCATTTTGCTAAACATTTCAAGGCTTTGAAATTTGTTTTTGTTCCAATATGAAACAAAAATGAGATTTTCTCAAAGTTTTCATGAAATGAGAATGAGAGAAAGAATATTCACTCCCTCTGGACCTGAAAAAAAATCTTCCCAACAAAGCTGTCTCCAAAATAGATAATGTTTCCATGAAACATTCTGGTTTTGATGAAACAGCATTTTTCAACAGGAAAAAAGTGTCAGCAGAAATACCATAGCCATTCTAATAGCAAAGGCTTATCTAGATCGGATGCTTGTACGAATAAATTATGTTGAGAACTGAACCAATCTAATTATATTTATATAGGTCCCCATGAGAACATTGTATCACTTTCCTTAGAAAGATACGCTGTAAGATAATCAATCTATTTAATTTTTTTTCTTGACTTAAAATATTTTATTTGAAGAACGTAAGAGGAATCACAGAATAAGCAAAATGTGAGATGTACCGTAAGTCGATTTGTTACTTACCTGGGGGAATTTCTCTATAAAGCTGTTGACATTCTTATTCCAAAATAAGAACGGCTTTAAGATTTGCAAGACTTATTTTTTAAAGAAACTTAAACTGTAGTTCAAAAACCATATATACTTAACAGAATTAAGCTCAGAAAGGAAAGTCAGTGCTTGAAACTTCAAGCCATACTGGGCAGCACTGTAGAAAAACTTAGTGCAGTAAAAAGTTCTGCAGTGAAAGGGAGGTGAACTAATGTTTTTAAGTCTCTGAATGTACTGAAGAGGAAAAACCACTCATATTTTATAAAATATTGCATACAGTAATTCCCTACTCTGCTAAGTGCATATTTGTGCATTAGCTTATTTATGCTCGTTTTGGAGAATGGTTGGCTCAAGCACAGCTGGATGCCCCAAACGTGGTGATGAGGACATTTGATTGAACAAAGCCAGGTTCAGTTGTTTCAAAGAATGTTGGTCACAGATGTAAATAAAAAGGCAGATCATCTTTGCCTGCCACAGCAAGCAATGCATTCTTCCATTAATTGTTCTCACCTTCCTCTTGTAGTTCTCTGCAAAATTTTCATTCCAGCTAAGCAGCAGGATTTTCCTTCCCATCTCCCGCAGTACTGCTCAATGTCATCTGTGGAACTCAGGAACTGCAGCTGCACTTCACTGAACATGCCATAGGCATCCTGGACAAGGAGGCACAACCTGCAAAACATTCCTCCATTACTCACTGGCAGCTGCTCGTAACAAACCAGTGAGCAAAGTTCTGAAAATGATATTACCAACTTCAGAACAGGGCTTATCCTCTACAGGATCTGCAGAATTCCTATCAAGTAACGTATCAATAAACAAACCCAACATCATTAGAGGTTTTCTCATGTACATTTTCAGGACATAACAGGGCCATGAAGTGGAGAAGCATGACTGAAACAAAGAGTACAGGCCTTACTGGGAATTAGATTAATTAACTGCTATGTACTATGTGGTTTGTGTACTTAAAAAGGAAGAAAGTTGAGTTTTTGCCTTACTGGAGGTGAATTCTACAGTGAAGAAAGAATAACGACAGAAACATAAATATGTGCATGTTTATAAATATAAAAATTCTGCTTAGAAGTAAGCAAAGCAACATATTTCACAGGTAATAATCACCAAGACTGGCAAAGCAAGCATTACATTTTCTCAAACTTTTTTTAAAAAAGAGTCCTCAGGATGCAAAAAACAGTGAAACATCATTTTTTCTTTGAAGAAGAAAAACCCAAAGCAAAACAACACAAAACTTAAGACTGGTATATTCAGTATTGGGTATGAAGCCCAGAGGAACTATTTTAAGAAGGTAATTAAAGAACCTGCTAAACAAACAATTTGATTAAAATCTATGGAAGTAGGGGCTGTAGGGCTGGGAAGTATTGCTTAACCAACTTGATGGCATTTTGAGAAGATAGTACTGTCATAACAGATAAGGCAAAATCAGTGGATGTCATACATTTGGATAGTCAAAAATGCATTTCATAAGATTCTGCACCTGAGATGAGCAGCTACGATAGCATGAGTCACGCAGGGCTGGGGGAAGGAGGCCCCTGTCTACAAGACTGGTTTTAATTGCCTCAGAAAGAGACAGTTAAGCATGGAAACTTTTCAAAGGGAAACAAAAATTACCTTTGAGGGTAGCACACACATCTTCGTTTCCAAATAAAACTCAAGGGTGCACTAGGCAGCAGAATTCAGTTCATTTCAAAGGTACATGCCAAAACTACCCTCCCCAGAGCAGCACCATTGTTCCCAGCAAGCCAACTCTAACTGCTTTTGGAGCACATCCTATACAGTACAAGTACCCTGAAAGCATTCAACAGCAGTCACTACATCTTTATAAAATATATTTGAACTTAAATGAGCTCCTGCACTGAAGAAATTAATGTATTTTCTTCACATGGAAAAGTAGGCACATGGAAGAGCACTAATCACACTTTCCTTGTTCATTATGAACTGTCTAACTTTGGCTTAGACCCTCAAGAAGGCTGCATTTGATGTAAGATACAGCCCCAAAGGCTTTCTGACAGCAGCAATTGTGCAAGCACCAGCTAAGAGCCCTCATTTTTCAGATTCTGGTGCTGGTTTTAAGAAGCAGGGAGGGATAGGACTGGATAAAAACAAAGACTCCCGTATTTTCCCCATATCTCTAGCTACAAAGGTCCCATACAAACCGAGTCATCATCAGAAAAAAAACCCAAAATAAATCAGAAAAACTATGTTTCCCTGCTGCTTTCCATGTTCGGACTTTACAATCAGTTAAGAACTCCCCTGAGTTTTAACTGATTTGACCGAAACTCCCTGTGATATTGTTATGTTTGGAAAACCAGAGCTCATATTCTCTGGACATTTCTGAAAATCACATTGAGGGGAACCGGAACAACAAAGCAAACAGTTTTGTCTATGTTAACGAAACGTTGACTGTTAATTGTGCAAAATTAGGCCTCTGTATCTTGGAGCAAGAAGGGCCAACTGAATTAGTGTCTCAGATCAGATCAGTTCAGCAGTCTCTTAACTGATCACTGGAATTTCTCATATCTTTAGTGAGACATAACTGAACACAAGTAAGTCTCAGACTAGCTGGCACCAGGGTCATAATAAGTCCTCTGGGACATGTTAATTGCCCAAATAAAACTAGCTTGGTTGGTGCTGAAGACATCAGTCACTAAAAGAGCATTTTCCAAGTCCTTTTAAGTCAAGCAAAGAGATGGTTTCTGTCAGACATGGGAATCTCAACTCCCTGCATCCCTGGCCACAGATTTCCATTCCTTTGTGGTGGCACATAAATGGCTAGGAGAGGAAACTGATCTGACCAAAAAATACTGTATCCAAATCATCATCAGCAGCAGCAGCATCTGAGTTCCTTGAAAATTAACTCTGTAGAAGTAAACTCCTACTTGCATGGAGTACTGCTTCTAGGTGAGGATGACAGCTACCCACTCCAGCTGTCCAGTGTATGCAGCACATACAGGCATCTCAGGTCATATGATGGGAGAATGGTCATCTTATGACCATGCTCAATGCAGAGAAGAACTGTGTCATTTGAGGCTTCTATCACTGATGTTCCCATTCACACTGGGAATACGTTCATGATTATTGGCATCATGAAGGAACACAGAGCAGCAGAACCTATTGCATCAGATTCCAAGTACCTTTGCTCTGCCAGGTTTGTACACAAGAGTAGACAGACACTATATTTACTGCACTTGCTCTAACAGTGTCCAAAAGGTAGTCACAGTTTCTCTGCAACATGCATTTAAAATGAAATGTATGTATTCCATCACTTGGAAGTCAGAATTTCATGAATAACCCTTCAGATTCCCAATTTCAGACTAAGAGAGAAACATCCCAGATCAACACCATGAAGAGAAATTCACAAACACATTCTCCCTGCTTCACGGTCCTTTAAAACAGTATAAATGATGACAAAACCTTGAAATGCTTTAAGTGTTTGAGGGACAACTGATTTTCCCACTTAATGACTATCATGACATCAGCTGTATCCCACAAGAGACTCAGCAACACACTTGGAGAACTATGTTCCTGTTCTGTGGAACTGGTTCTGTTCTTATGGATTTTGTACTTGCTGTCAGCATCACTAACAGTAGTTCAGATGCATTCAGAGACTATTGATTCATGACCTTAACTTCATTACCAGCACTCTTTTTTCCCTTGATTTCACTTTATTCCAAGAACAGTGCATTTGGATTATTTTCCCATGTTGCAGTGTTGCTCTCACATTACAGCAAATGTTCTCAGAAATTAATTTTTAGCAGGCACTCTGTGATTAAAGCCAACAGCTTGTCCCATTATTTTTTTCCCCCTTTGAACCTCATTATCACGATAAAAATCCACATCAAATTTATGAGACAAGCTGCAAAGCCAAAATGAGTATCTGCCCCCCAGGAATTCAGCATTTATGTTTTGTGCACATCTATAGGAAATACCTTTTTCTCACAAAATGTGGATTTGTATCAGTTAACCAGGTTAAATATGCCTTTACCAATGCCTTGTCAGCATGCATAGTACTGAACTGTTAAAAAAACACAGGCAACATCTCCAATTTAATCAGTGGTGCTTGTGCAGGGAGGAAATAAGGGCCATCTTTATTTTTGGGACAACAGGATGTAACCCTGTGTAAGACCTCAACTTAAAAGGTGGGTTTGGAAACTGAAATCTCTCATGTAAAATAGCAGAGAATTCACTCCTGGAGAGAGGGGTAGCGGGAAAGCCACTAGAGGGGCAAATGTAGGAGATGCGGACTAAGGAAAAGGTGAAGTATGACACATTGGTAATAACAAAGGGGGCCAAGATAGGGAATGATAAGAAGTGAGGCAGAGCTGAGCTTTGGTTTTTTTTTGTTTTTTAATGTAATGACACAGTAAGTCTCATGCAAAAGCTTGGGAAGATTTTGTTAATTTGCTAATAGCCAGAAGCAAGGATGGGGGCTGGAGGAAGATGAGACTGATTACTCTGCATTATTTCTATGACTGTGCTGATCTTCAGGACAAAATGTCTCCCAGTAGAAATCTGGAGAGGATTACAGGATTAATGCCATGCCCTTCTCCCAGTTAGTCACTCTTCATGGGTAAAGGGTAAGCCCTTCTTTTACAAATATGTTGTTATGCACGGAAAATCATCCCTCTCCAAACGCTGCCTTTTATCAAGCAGCTGACTTTCTGGAGAGGTAAGGGCAATGAAAACCTTCTCCATTTTTGGTCACCTCCAGCCTCCTCAGCAGCTGGTGGCAAAGAATAAGAAAAGGAAGATCTGCCTGCAGAGGAGAGGAGAGCACAGGGAGGCCAGAACTGATTACACAGATATTGCCTTCACTGAGTCTTGTGAAAACAAACAGCAGAAATTTGTCATGAGCAGATCTTAACCAACAAGTAATTGTTTTAGCCTTGGGTAGGAGGACAACCGTGTGGCCCAGGGCAGCTCTTCTCCATGCACAGCATGAGGAGCCAGCCAGCCAGGCAAACACCACCAGCTTTGCAGCACTCTGCACAGACCTCGTTAGTTGCTCTTTCTTTGGGAGGGAGGGAAAGGGGGGAATGGGAAAATGCCTGAAAACTAATTGACTTGTATTAGCTCTGATATTTGCTCATTCTTTATCTTAACCATCCATGAGACAGCTGCTGCTGCTTTGTTTGTCAGGACTTCTTATCTCTCTGAGGTGCGGTCCTAGCAGAGGCATAAAGCACACGTACATAAACACACACAAACAAAACCCCCTCTCCCTTCATCACCAGAGGCACAACACTACCTACACAACTCCAATCCAGCAACTTGTCTGGTCAAGTCTCAAGGTGGAGCTGATTAACTCCTGCTAATATGGCTCAGATTCAAATTGTAACCTGCAGGACACCACCCTACCGGGGTTTAATTTATCCCTATCTTATGAACTCCTTGCATTCACCATACCCATATAGTGACTGAAAAATCAAAGCTCAGGGCACAGGGACAACTCTCCATCTTCCCCCTTGTAACACTAGCAGGATTTCTCTATTAAAAGCACTGTATTCACCATATCATACATTCCTTCATGCTCCTTTTTGAAAATAACATACCCACTGTAACCTTTTTTGGGGAGACCCAAGATTCAGAGTTTTCTGCTTGAAATCCATACCATTTGCTGTCAATAAATAGTGAGTGAAGCTCTACAAAACACAGCTATGGATTGAATGCTACAAATACAAATGAATGATGATGGTAACTATCTCCTTCTCTGTATAGGTTGCAGAGGCACGCAGGCACAGAGGAAAACACAAGCACCGCTGTTTCACATTTCTAAGGGGAATGTCAAGCTGGAAGAAGAATCCTGGCCCAAATACAGACATTTCTAGCACCCAGCCTGGTGTTCTGGTTTGAAGCACCGACATGAACAAAATTGCAATAATTTGCTTTGAAAACTGGAGGTTTAAAATTACTGAAAAGTACAGTTTGTGATCATGTATGGTTTTTATCTGGCAACTGTGGAAGGGCCCAAAAGGAAAAAAAGAAGGCAGTTCTGAAGTGCTGGACCTGGCAGAAGTATTGGTGGAAACTGCTCATGTGATAGGAGTATCAGCAGGGAAATGACATAGTCTTATCTCAGCATCTCAAATAGAAAATATGTAGCAGAGGCCTCTCTGGTCTGAAGAAAGGAAACTTTTATTTTTGCAGACACCTCCTAACAGAGGATTTCTGTAACACACTTGCAAGTAACTCACTACAGTAACTATATCAAGTCACTCATTTTGGATTTTCCTTGCTTTCATTACAATTTTTATACATATGGTAAAAAACTGAGTGAGAGTGGTTATAAAATAACTGTTGCTTACTTTTATTCACTACCTTGAATCATCACATAGTTAAATACAAACTGGAAAATCAAATACCACTTCCACAAGCTCTTTCATGATTCCCTGCCTGCTGATTGCTTTTTCCATTTCTTCATTCATGTTAATCCTTCCACCTACTATTTTCTGCCTGTGGCCTGAAGAAGCAGCACTTCTGTGGGAAACAGCTTTTGTGCGTAGGAAGAGACCTGTATGAGCCAAGCATGTCAGCAGAGCAACCTTTTTAATGCAGAATGTGTGCATGGAGAACAGGGCTGCACAGCACTGCAAATATTCCCACTCAAAACATGGAACACCACCTGCCTGGTGGGAGCTACACACAACTTGTCAGGAATTGGTGTAGCATGAAAACCAGCTTTTTGTACTTGCCATGACAACCACAGCTTCACATGTGACAATTATTTCTGCAAAAACCATTTCTTACACAAAGTTTTCATGTGACACCAAACGAACTTTTCAAACTCCCCATCTGACACTAAGTGCACTTTTGAATGAAACTGCTGATGTGTGTGTTTTATTTGTACATGGAATTTCTCTAAAAAGTAAACAAAACATTTAAAACCATAAAAAGACATTCCTGACATCCGCTCAAACACGATATGAAGACTAAGCTGTAATTTCAAACAGTTACGGAGTTGCATTTGAAAAATATTTTCAGTATCATGGATAGCTTCACTTTTGTCAGATTCAAAAATGAATACTGAAGTTGTTCATTCATAAACTACATTCATAGTTTAAATCCAAAGTAATTATGCATGTAAGTCAATTTTTATAGTGATAGCTAGTTTGGAAGACACAGAGAGTTAAGGAAAAATAACTTCATAAGTATTGCCTAAAAGTTTGTATAAAGGCTAGGCCACAACGGAGCAGTAAGGCCTTCCTCCCCCCCAGATCCCCCTGGCATCTCAATGCCATATGGGACATAATTTATGGTCCTTCTGCTAAGACCCACTCCATACAGCCTGTTACGCAAATAAAACCAATTTTGAGTGGTAACAAAAAAGCAAGCACATCAGATCACCCCAGCTTGTCTCACTCACTGTGCTGTTAATCGCAGTTGGTAAGAAAAATAATGATGCACACACTCCTCAGGTTCCTCTGTGTACCATTACTGCAGCATGGAATCCCTTGGTTATTTCAGTATACAATTCAGAGAAAATATTATTTTCCTGCATGTCATGATTTTCTAATTCAGAGTGAAAATGTATATTTAAGAGACTTACAGGCTCAGTTGAAAACTGCAAGTCTTTCTTATGGATTATGTCCAAGAGAAAAATTATGTTCCAAATATAACATGTAATTACCACCCAGTCATTTCAAGTACTTATCTGTGAATCTGAGGAGGGGTTCTTTGTTTATTTTTTTAATCTCAAGACTTTGTAATTATTGTTTTGGCATCCAAGAATTCCAACAGTTGGTGGGGTGCTGCCAAAAAGATCTTTTCTTGCAAGGTGCTCAGCACCCTCCTTTCCAAGAAAATCAGCGTTCAGTTGCTGGTTCTGGCAGTGCTTCACATCATCTTTGCTGCACTACGTTTCCTCCACGCCTCAGTTCCTTATACGTAAAAATCAGAATAAAAGTCCTGTCTTCAAAGGGTGATCTGAAAGCAATAGCTGAATAACACGATTGTATCTGGGAGGGCTGGTCCACAAAGTCTATTATGTGTGCTAGATCCCATTTGAGTTAGGGGAGGAGGCTATATTTATGTATGTGTATATCTGGAGAGAAAGGGCTTCCTTGCAGTATCAACTCCTTTCTTTCACACTACAGGACTTAGAGAACTCTCAACTTGCTCTGCAAAACGCACAGTGAGGGCTTTACAGCATCTGGAATGAAGCAAGAACACTGTAGCAGTGGGACTGGGGTCCCTTATCTTTCAAGATTGTATTGTTTGTGGATTCACCAGATTTACTTCTGAACCACAGAGAACCATGACTGGGATCCTGGAAGATTTTATTTTAAAAACAAAAAATCAACATGCAGTGAGTATTAAAAAAAATCCCTGTCCATTTCAGCAGGCACAGATCATCCTAAATTGCATTCTTGGTAATACAGCACTGCTCATGCACTTCCTATGGCATGTGAAAGGTAAATGAAATATAGCAACCCTGCAGGATTTCTTACACAGCTGTGGCTGTATTCAAAAAGACACTCTGCTGTGTCAGTGCCACATCATCCCACTGAACTAGCAGAAAAGTGTAACATTCATCAAAAATCGAGGGCAGAGCAAAGAGCCAAGAAGAAAAGCAGAAGTGCAATCTTGCTGGGACTGCTTCCCCAGCAGAAAGGCAATTTTCCACTTTCTCTCAGGGCCCGCCAGTTGTGTTTTTCACTCACTCTGTGTTCCTTGACTCCGTGTTAGCGGCTGCCTGTCCTAGGTGTGTTTCTAAATGAGGGAGAGGGAGCGTGTTTGTGTGTGCACGCCGTGTGTTTACAAGAGTTATGGTAGCAGTTCTCAGCAGTCCACCGAGAGTTCTAGGAAACGGCCCCTGTTATTTTATTCTCGGTCAATGTCAGCTCATGTCAGGCAGTAAAGATCACACAGGACAGCCCTCTCCATCTCGCAGTCCTGGCCGGAGGCCTCAATGGGAGAGGGAAAGGGAGCGAGCTGCGAGTGGGCGGAGAGCCTTCCCAGCACTCTACCAACCACTGCAGGAGGAATTATGATAAACACCACTCTGGAAACCAGATACAACAGTACATTGTGTTCTTCTTCGGAAAAACAACCCGACTTCAGCTCACTTAAAGTAAACAGTTAATCCTGTTTATCTTTTTTTTTCTTTCTTGATGAGTTGTTAACAGAACAATCTCTTCTGCAAAGCAAATAAAAGATCTTTCCCTTAAATTCATACAGATTTTTTCTTTCCTCAAGAAAAAAAAAAAAAAAAAAGCAGTTCGATATGTAAACTTTCTACTATCAGCAAACAGTGTGGAATAACAATCTTTCTTGGCTTAAACTGACTTAACAAAGTGATGCCAAAACTGAATGAAACCTTTCCCTCACTTGCATATTTTATTTTGGAAAACTGAAGTCCCAAACAGAACGTTCTATTCATCCCTTTTAACTATTCCGTTTCTCAAAAGAACAAGCAAAACTGGTAAAATAAAAAAAAATCAGGGTATTTGTTGTCCTTGCCCCTGGAGCACAGGGTGCCTGGGGAGTAGAGATCAGCTACTGAGCAGGGGGGTGGGGTGGCTGGTCCCAGGTTTTCTCTCAGAGGTGAAAAGAGAGGAGTCAGACTAATTGACTGCAAATAAGGTAACAAACTGTTATCCTCCTTTTCAAAATATATGCTTACTGTGCAAATTCACGGTGTCCCTGACTTTCAATAATAAGGGTGATTAATCAGAAAAGCAGATGGAATTGATTATGTTGTTTTGCTGGAGTCACCACAGCCTACCTATTAACTACTTCTTACTGGGGACTCCAACACAGTCCAAGCTACAAGCTTTCCCAAAGGGATTTCTAATTTTTAGCACTCAGGAGTTTAAATAGTTCTGAAAGTCAACAACGAAAGTGTGCTTAATATCGCTGGTCAGTAAAGTTTGTTGATTTAGCTATTTATAATCAAAAAAATACATGATTTGAAGAACTCTAAGAGAAGAAGAAAAATATTTCCCTGTTTTATTTTTACTAATTTTCAAGCTCTGAGATCCTGGGTTTTCTGTGTGACTGATGTCATGAAGTGCAAAAACGTAAACTCATGCAAGTGAAAGTCTGATTTTCAGATTTTTAAAAAAATATTTTACATGCAAAATTTTTGTATTTTTTCTGTTAGTATTTTTGGTTTTGGTGGTTTTTTTTTTTTTTTCCCCTTGAGATCTTAATTTAGTTTGCATTTATTTTTAAAACTTTTGCAGGAGTTGCTGGATTTACACTGCTCTGGTGAGCTCTAATGTGACAGAGCAGGACAAAGCAGAGCTATTTCCCACTGCAGAAGGGAGGCAGGCTCGGGAGGCAGCTGCCAGTGGCTGGGGCCAGAACCCCAGAGGAGCAGCCTCAGGACTATTCCCCCAATCCACCACTTAGCCCACCATGGCCTCCAGCCAAGACTGGAAGAGCCTGTATGCCTCCAGGGAAGACTGGAAGAGCCAGTATTGGTAGGACAGGACTGCTGCTGAACACTTCATCTTGCTCCAGGTGCATCCTGTCATTTAACCCCCACCCTCCCAGTGCTGCATCTGCACAAGAAATGCATGGTTGCCCCCTCATGATGGTGGGTTTGGCCAGCCAAATTTGTCCCCAAATTGATGGACAGCCTACAGCCCTATCTATGAAGGATCCAACTTGCACCAAGGTGCTGCAGCTCTGAGCAGGGTGGGTACTGGCTGTAGGACTGCAGGGAAGAAGCAGCAGACTTTGGTAAAATCTCTCTCTTGGGAAGCCAGAGAAGAATTTGGTGGTCCTACTGTCTCCACTTGCTGGGAGAGTCTTGAGCGTAGGAGAAGAAAGCAATAAACCTAAATCGTTCAGGGTGCAGTTGTAATCCACGTACAAAAAAGACCCTCTGGTCTGCCCCCGTGGGGGTTGGCCACCATCACAGCCTCCTGGAGCAGGGAACGGATCAGCCGAGAGGAATGCGGACGAGAGGTGAATCGACTGGAGATCATTAGGAGATGACGCAACAGCAGGAAGAAAATGTGGAAGGTGAAGGAGACAAAGATGAGGAGGAAACGTTCTCTGGTATCACCTCTTTTCCACTTCCTTTCTTACACCTTGCTGTTCTCCATATCTCTTTTAGTTAGAGATTAGAGGGGGAAATTCCGGTCTGTGGTAACACCAGTATTATCCCATGGATGACCTACAAGCATTACTGAAGGAGCACTTTCCCCAGATACAGTAGGATTTTTTATTTAAGAAGTTATGGACACAACAAGTCCTGCTGAAAGAGAGGTGCAGACGGCAGCAGTTTTTCCAATTTGAAAGTGAAAAATAAAGTTTATTTGCCATTCTGAGCTTTTATTTGAGCTTTGCAAAATGAGAAATCTCATTTTCAGTCATAGGTCAAGCAAAGCTTTATAAATTACTTTTAAATAAGCAGTAGGTTTGGGCCATTATCTAAAGCACACCCGAATTAACACCTTTCCATTGATTTCGAAATGAGCTTCATTTCATGCTGTATAGTAGGCAGAGAAAATATCTGGGCAGCATCAGTTACATTCCTCCATCTTAATTTCATTCAATCATTCATGCAAATTCCATGCTTCTCTTTTAAACCATCTAAACTGAACACCAATCAAGGATTAAGGACTGAAGCAATTTTATAAACACCACATGTAAATTGTGTTATAATTTCAAGGAATCATTTTTATCAGGATCAGAACTTTGAATACAGCGCACAGTACATAAAAAAAAGACAACTTAAATTTGCCATATTTTCTCCTTTTTGTTTGTTTGTTTGGGTTTGTTTGCTTGTTTTTTTGGTGGCATTTAATTGGATAATCTTAAAACAGGCACAGAGAACCTCTCACTTCTTTCAGCACTTTGGTTATCATCAGACACATAAGATTTCAAATATTATGTGGGCTAGTGGGAAGTGTCCTAAAATAAAAAGTCTCTGCTAGAGCATCTTAATCTCAATTACCCTATACAGATGAGTCTGTATTTTCTATCTCATGCATGTGGAATACTATTTAATTGTAATGACATAATCAGTAATTACACTGGATTGGATACAATAAACCATATCAAATACCAAGAAACTATGTGCATGGTATATTTGATTCCTTTTTAATCTTCCTGATACAATGAAAACAGTCCTGAAAATTAAGAACCTGTTCAAATATCAGTACAGCATAGTTTGTTCTCATCATTTATATTCCAAGCAAAAGAAGAAAACAGGACCAAATCTAATCAAAACTACAGGAAGATTTTAGAGACACAAAAGATAATAACGTAAATTAGAACTGGATTAAGGCCCTTAGTAAACCTAGCTATTCATGCCAAAAGTGGTGATTTAATATTCTGTGGCTAAGATTCTGGGTTTGTGTCTTATCCAAAAGAATATCAACAATAACACATTGTTCTCCTACCACGATTCTGGTGGTGTTACAGCCTCTGATGTGATTCAGCACAGACTTCAAGGGACGGACACTGCTAAACATTTGGATTTTCCTGAGCAGTCACCCATTGCAGGCCAGCAGGAGATACAACATCACAGCCAAGATAACACGATAACTTTTGTCTTTAAAACATGCAGTTTCCTGTTGATTCTATTCTGTATTGTCACATTTGCTGTCTTGTCCTCTTTTTCCTGTCACACATTCCTGCTCTAATTAAGTCTTCAGGGTACTGCACTAAGGAAACATTAGGACAGGGACTTCTGTGTGCCGGCAAAGCACCTGAGATCAGGGTACACGCCCTGATCTTCACTGGAGCATCAGTGTCACAAAAGCAGATCAAAGCTTTGGTGTAGCCGTTTAATCATCACTGGCTGCTGCTTACCCTTCCTAACCACAGGCGATAGGGCTGGTATTTGTATTTTCTGTCAGCAGCTTAGCAGTTGCATTTTTCCCTTTCAGGCTCTCCACTTGAGTAGGATCTCTGTGTGCAGAAGGGTGTCAAATCAGGCTGTGAGGCTTCACCCTCATCCCCAGAGCAAAGCATTCAGGACCCATCAGGGGGAGGTCCGAAGGTTGCTCTAAGGGGGTTCCTTCCTACTGGATATGTGATTATAGGACGCGGAGAGCCACCAGCATATGAAAATGACAAAATTTAAATAAATATGGGCCGTATTTTCATGCATTGCCTGTTGTCACGTGCTGTCCATGGTGTTCTCCCTCTCTCTCCACTGCCAGGTAACATCAAAAACCTGTGGTTTTGGATCCCTGTGACACTATGCAACTCATATACTCCTAAAGTGAAGCATAAAAAGACCCTGAACTTAAATACCGAAATACACTAAAATAAAATCGACAAAGTCTTCAAACAATATTCTCAAAAATAGGAGAAAAAATGCCTGCATTTTTAAAAAAATGTGCTTTCTGAACGCCCACTTTTAAAACATGTTTCCTAAATCCATTGCTGCAAGAAGTGTGAAAATATCAACAAGATAAGAACACAACAAATGAAAACATAGTAAGTGAAGCCCACTTGGATCAATTTAAGCATTTTCTTTTACCAATTAAAAAAAACTAAGTTAAAAAAACCTAACCAAAGTGGAATTTCTAAACAAGTGGTTTCAGAGTAGGAAAATGGCATTGTTTCAAAACATAGCATTTCAGCAATTTCACAACTATTCATTTGCTTGTACAAGCTTTTCATAAGAAGTTTCCATTATTTTACAAGTTGATCTGACAGAAAATTATTTCTTTGAAAAATTCCCAACCATTTTTCCTAGAAATATTTTTCAAACCTCTAATGCAGTAACTATTCATTAACTTCCAAGGCTTTATTTTGACAAAACTTATTTATTCAGCACAACAAAGAATAATTATCCAGTATGCCTGTGAGTAGAAGCAATGCTGAACAGTGAGAGACAGAAATGCAATATAAAGATTTATTCCCCCTCCTTCTCTAACAATAGCTGTAGAAATACATTTGAACATATGTGCTGGGTTTGGCTCAAGTAAAGTTAATTTTCCTCAGAGTAGCTGGTATGGGTTTGTGGTTTGGATTTGTGCTGGAAACAGTGTTGATAACACAGGGACGTTTTAGTTATTGATGAGCAGGGCTTGCACAGAGTCAAGGTCTTTTCTGCTCCTCACCACACTCCTCCCCCGAAGAGGCTGGGGGTGCATAAGGATCTGGGAGGGGACATAGCTGGGATAGATGACCCCAAGTGACCACAGGAATATCCCAGACTATACAGCATCATGCTAAGAAGGAGAAAGAGGGGAGAACATTCAGAATGATGGCATTTGTCTTCCCAGGTCACCATTTTCCATGATGAAGCCCAGTTTTCCTGGTGATGGCTGAACACCTGCCTGCCCATGGGAAGGGGTGAACGTATTCCCAGTCTTCCTTTGTTTGCATGAGCAGCTTTTGCTTTATCTGTTAAAGTGTTTTCATCTCAAACAGAGAGTTTTCTCACTTTTACTCTTCCAATTCTCTCCCCCATCCCACTGTGGAGGGATTGAGTGAGTGGTTATGTGGGGCTTAGTTGTCATCTGGGGTTAAACCCTGACAACAGAAAACTTTTCTTTTAAGCAGAAGAAAAACTGTAAGGAAAGCTGTAAAAAAAACTCCAAACCTCTCTTGCGTGTAAATTTTAAGATTCAGAACTTACACAAAATAAGTGAATTTCTGAGTTTACGTCTCTTCCTGATTGTTAAAAATACCTTATTTAAGCTTAGAAAAAGTAGAAACCTAGTGAGGAAAAAAGGTAATCTTTAAACTTTAGAAAGAAAACCCAAAAAAGCTTGAGTCCTTTACAGAAAAACCAAGAGGTGGAGACGGCTGGTGCCATTCCTGGAGATTCAACATGGCTATAGCTGTCCTCCTGGGGGGCTACCAGGGTGGGGTTCAGGCCCTGATCCTGAAGAAGGTAACATGAGAACAGCCTTCTGCCTTTATATGCACCTGAAACAAAGGTCCTGGGCTGGGTGTGGGAACAGCAGCCGGCCTGGGCACCACTGGGTATTTGAAGGAAGACAGTGGAGAAGCCCAGTGAGGATCCCGAACCTCACTAAGAAAAGGGGCTTATTCCAACATCCTCCATTACCTTATCTCACCTGGATTCTGCTAGGCTTGAGGCAGTGCTGACTTGCAGGATCTGATCCGGATTTTACAGTGTAACTGCACCTATGGTTTCCAAAAGTGGTTAACGTGCATTTCCGGTGAAAAGGGGGAGAAACACTCATGAGAATTTTCTTGGAGAAAAGAGAACTACAACCTGTACCTAACACAATTTGGATGTATCATTATCACTAATTTTAATTTCAAAATTGCAACAGGTATGAGCCATATTTCACTGGTCTTTTTAAGCTGGTTAATAAGTTCCTTTAATGGCAGTCCCATGAAAAATAAAATGTTCCACACACAGAACTAGATTTTGAATTTTTATCAATTTGTTTGGAAGTTTAATTCACCACAAACATTCCTTTTTTGACCAAAAAGTTATTTATCTACAGCACACACAAAAATTTATGTTCTTGTACAACAAAAAAATAGTATCATCTGATTTGGGATGAAACACCAAAAGCACATTTAATTTCATGCTATGGTGGTTCAATCTGAATTCATAACTCTGTCTTTTCCCATTCATTTCTCCCTTCTCACCAATCTGCTATACTACATATGCTTTTCACTACTGCATATACTGACCTTTTTATACTTACTGAATCCAAATTTCAATATGAGGTATCACTGGAAGGTTTCCAATATTCCTTATTTTTTCATTTCCCTCATGGACACTAGTTTTAATCCTACAGCTGGTGTGTCAATGCTTTACAACCCTTATATAAACAGTGTATTCTTTGTATATTTTATGTTACAATTTTGAATTATTATTGAATTACTATTAAGTGGTAGAAGCTGGGACCAATCAACTTTGTAAATACAGGTATGTGAACAACATTCAATTGATGAAGTGGCAAGAATGTTTTGTAGAAGTCAGTTATAGTTCCTTAGTAGGCAATACTGTTTTCTAGCTAAAAAAGAGTAGTTAACAAAAGATTATGGCGAGCAAGGTAGGAAAAGGAAGTGAACAGAAGTTCTTTCTGTTTTACATGCACAAGTCAACAACAGAGGAACAGAAATCTTAAGGCATGGCTGCAGATTTGTCTTGGGAACTCCGGGTAACTTCTCTAGCGTCAGCGCTAACAAACCTTGCTAAGAAAGCAAGCAGCCACCAGGTGCCAGAGGGAAACACTGAAATTATTCCAAAATGAGGTCATAGGAACAACTCCTCATTTCCAAACAACTACTGCAACAACTAGATAGAGGGTGCTGGTGCTGGCCTGGAAGGACATACTCTTGGGAAAAGCACTGTCCCTCACCACCTGTATTTTTGCCTACCTGAAGAACAACAAAGACAATTCATCTACTTCAACAGCACCTACAAGGTGTTATTTATCCAGGTTTAGAAACACACAAATGGAAACTACTGTTGTAAGTGTTATATTATGATAATTACCATGATGATCCTCTTCTTCTACTGACTCAGTTTATTAAAGCTGCCAGAAAAGATTGCCTAACTGTGACCACTGCTTAGGAGTTAAGAAGCAGTTCAAACTTTGGGTATTTGCAGTTGCAGAAAGGGTTGCACCACTTCAGAACACAGTGGTTGAAATGGAATAAAGGGGGAATGCATCCTTTGGATATTAAACACTTCCTAGTTTTCTTACCTGCAGGTTGATTTGAGTAGCATTAAACAGAAAAACAATTAAATCATCAATATTTTCAAAATAACTTATCTGAAGCCTACACTGGGCAGACAAAAAAATAACAGGTATTTACACAACACACAAAAATGGCTTGGAATCTTATCACAGCTGCACACAAAGTGATGCTCCCAGAAAGCAAGAATATTATCCTTCACACTGCAGCAGCATTTTCATGTACAGTAAGAAACTTCCACACAAGTTTTGCACTGCAACAGGTTTTAGTTAGAAGTTTTCCTGAAATACAACCCCGTCAAAAGGAGAAGCCAAGGAATGCTCTTCCTTTGTCTTTCCAAGTCCTTCCCAACACCTCTGTTTAATCCAATCAAATTACAGTGATCTGTGATGAGGTCAGTTTGCAGTATGGGGTAAGACACAGAAGAATGCCACGTGAAAAAAAAGAACAACATCTACTATCTCTGATGACTTAAGGCTGTATTAATCTAAGTAAAACTGTTCAAAGAAAACAGAAATTAGACTTTGCAATGCTCAGGGTCAGAATACTTGGTCTGCTTAGAAACAGACAAAATGACCTTCCATGTTCTACTTGCTTTGTATATGACTGTTGTATTAAAAGAATGAAATTAACATAGGCAATCTCAGGACACAGGAAACTTTTTACATTGTTTTCAAATTTCTAGTTGAGTAATGAAAGAAATATTAACATCTCCACCTACACTTCCCCACAAACTAAACTTTTTAATGACCAAATTCAGCTAAGAAAATATCCAACTTCTCATGGCATGCACTTGAGTGCTCTGTAGATTTCAAAATTATTTTCGTCTTCTGCGACTTGAAATTATGTCCACTGAAGGATTTTACTGCAAAACCATAAAAATCTGTGTTTTTCATTATGTACAAGAACAGCGAAATTGTAAACTAAACATTTTTCCTTATGCAAATGTAGATGCATATACACATCCATGGAGGAAAAAATTATATTTATATATACATACATATTGAACTTCCAGACTTGAAATCACTATTTTCCAGGTAGTATCAACAATGTAGTTAGCATCCACAAACTAAAAACCAGTTTCATGTCAGGAAGTAGAGAACCCAGATGAAGGTCTTTCTGCCCTATATCATTGATTCCACAGTTTTAAGCTGTCCCCTCTCCTCCCTCATAACTGTGATGGCAATAACAGCTTGAGGCAGCACACGAAATCAGATCAGGGAATTGATTTGCCATAACAAACAAATCTCAGACGCAAAAATGAAGTTATTTACCTGGAGTACTACATCCAGCTCTGGAGTTTTCAGCACAGGAAAGACATGAGACCTGTTGGAGCAGGTCCACAGGAGGGCTACAAGAATGACCAGAGGGCTGGAGCACCTCTCCTATGAAGACAGGCTGCTGAGACAATTGGGATTGATCAGCCTGGAGAAGAGAAGGCTCTGGGAAGACCTTATTGCCTTTTAATATTTAAAGGGAGCTTATAAGATGGGATAAATTTTTCAATAGGTTTTGTTGTGATAGGAAAAGGGGTAATGGTTTTAAATTAAAAGAGGGTAGATTCAGACCAGATATAAGGAAGAATTTATTTTTTTTTACAATGAGGGTGGTGAAACACTGCAAGAGGTTGCCCATACAAGTGGTAGATGACACATCCCTGGAAAAATTCCAGATCAGGTTGGATGAGGTTCTGCAACACCTTATCTCATTGAATATGTCCCTGCTCAAGGCAGGATGGTTGGACTCGATGGCCTTTAAAGGTCCCTTCAATCCAAACCATTTTATGATTCTGTTTTTCTTTTGCATCAGTTTGCTGACTTAGCATCACAAACAACTGTCCCAGCTCACCTGAATGGGCACCCTGGCATGTAGTGGCAAAAAGACAGCTCACTGGGGTGAGGAAATCTGGGGAGATAGACATGGAATCAGATTAATTTCAAAGCAGATTAGAGAGAAAGACAATAATTTAGCATGGATTTCCCAATTAGAGATCACAGCTTTGTCACACCCAAAATGAAGCATAAAAACAAATGGGCTTTCTGCCACTGGTTGAAGGTCCATCACAATCCTCCTGCCTCAAGCATTTGTCTTTTGGCTTGGTTTTGATGGAAATATTGGTCTGAATCCCCACAGATTGGGGGGATTGTTATTCTTGCAAGAATAACACTTGTAAAAATAATTTTTGCACAAAATATTACATAAATGATAGCACACAATGTAACATTGGAAACAATATTGCATTTTGATTTTATACCAGCAGAAGAGACAGGCAAATTAAAAAATATAAGCTTAACCTAGCAGGACCAGCAGAAACACTTCAAAATCAGTCTGAAAGCCAGTCTAATGGAAAACATGTTTAAAACCCTACGAAAAGTTTACTTTTTTGCATATTTTAAAGTCCATTTAGTCTTTTCAGTTTGCCAATGTGCATTTACAATGATACACTACAAAAACACTCGAACACATAACCTAATTTCCCCAGCAGAATCAGTTCACTAACACCAAATATTGTAAAACAGTCTTCAAAAGTGAAGCTCAGGCTTTCAAACTCAAATTTCAATCTGTGTCCAACTGCCAACTACACTTCTGACTCATATTTCTTCTAATGTACCTTCCGTATAGTTTACTGAATTTATTCAACTTATCTAAAGTTTCAAAAGTGGATGCCATTTAATGGTCTGCTGTAGTGATTTTCTATTTTACTTGTAAAACAATTTTATTTAAAAAATTGTTTGAAGATCCTTTAGTGACATTTGCAACTCTCGAAATACACTGGAGTGACAAATTATTATGTTCAAATGAACATGTTCACTTTAGTATTTCCTTTTCTTGGACTGAGGCAGATCAGCTGGTAAATGAGACTGTTAACGAACATCGTTTCCTTTGGTTTATCACTTTGTACTTGCAGGAATTACAATTAATTTTTTTTTCATAATGACCAAAATAGTACCTATTTAAGGAGATAGTGACAAACCCAGCAAATTTTCTTGCTGATATAAAGGGAAGGGAAAACAAGATTAGAAATCATGTTTGCTGTTTTTAAAGAACTAAATGGACATAAACTGTCAGACTCTGGGTCATCATTAAGCACAGGCCAGAGCATTGGCACGAATGACCGTGTTGTGGAGCCTACAAGCTTTATTTGGTTTTTAGTTCACATTCCTGTAGAGTGAGACAGTCTTAATTCGGGAGAGCTACGGGTAAACATTTATGGGAAAAAATTATTAAATATTTCCTTTCACAAAGGTAGCAGGCAAAATAAAAATAAAAACAACTCCTGCACAAAATGCTAAAGGTGGTCTTTTACTATCAAAATTCAGCAAAGCAAGTGAGGTATCCATGCTCCTTTCTGACAGGCACTTGGGGCTTTGACTATTGAGAGACCAATCTTCCCTCCACCATTGACCATTCACAAGCTCCTGCTGTGCTTATTTTCAGATTGGAATAGTATTATCCATATGTGAAATGGATATACAAATAGTCCAGCCCATCATATGGAGATAATAGTAATTTGTGCACACTGCACCTAGATTTAGCCTTACAGGAGAAGTGAAAAGACTGACAAGGCAATGGTACTTATTACACCACCTGATGTAATACATAACTGCTGGTCACTTCCCAAACCTCTCACTGAACTCCAGTAGCCTTTGAGAGCTGTTTGTCGCAATTCAGTTTATGAGACAATATTTTAAATGTTCTTATTCCAAAGAAATCTTGGAATGATGAAGCCCTCTGAATATTTTCTTTCTAAATATGAAACATGTTCTGCTTGCAGAAGATTTCAGAATTTTAAACAAATATAAAACACAGTTTATTCACCCTGGTGAAAGAAGACATCCTGTAGAGGGGTCTGAGGCTTGAGTGGACACTGTGCAATTTCTCCTGGCTTTAGCCCTCGGCACTACAACTCATTTGTGTAAGCCAAGTTTGAGAAATCCACAGTAATACCTAGGAACGTATATCAGATGTGTTCTGATCAGTGTGTACAGGGAGCTGAACCTTACTCCAGCTCTACAAGCAGGAACATGTTGGCCTGACTGTACATGGACCAGGGATACCAAAGCTCTCTTCCTCCTCTGACCAAGTAATATACAAACTTTCTCTAGAGAAAATTCAAAGGCACGCACACCACCTGCTGCACTATAAACCTTAAGTGATTTTTAGCTATTGAAAACACAGAAGATTGCCTCTTCTTCCTTGTATCTATAACATGATGTGTGGCTCCTGGCTTCTTAGGAAGGATGTTCCTCTCCTGACCCCTCACTGTCAAGACCGAAGTCCAAAGAGTTTGCACTAAATGGGCAGATCTTTGAGAGCACTCTGGTAGCTCCTTCCACTCAAGTCTGCAAAGATGAGTTTACTTTTCAAAATTTTATCACGATTGTGGTAAGGCCAAGGTTTTATTAGTACTTCCAGTATTTGATGCAATTTCCTATCAACTCCTTAATGCAGCTCAAAAATAATCTGGGGCACCATCAGTATAGCAAAACCTAGGGTGTATATTTTCCTGAAATGTCATGCAAACATCTAGAAGAGTTCTCTTTGTGGTACAGCCATAATGGTGTCACATCAGAAAAGGAAAAGTCAGTAACAATAAAGCAAATTTTGCTTCTCAGATGTCCAATGGAACAATACACCAAAGATTTAACCTTCCAAAGGAACAGGAATCAGATATTTAGCAGAATAAGTTTCACAGCACTGTGTGTCACCACAGCTATGCATAAAGATGTCACAGAGCTTGGCCTTTGAGGAGAGAACAAAATAATTGAAAAACAGGATTAACAGGAGGAGAATAAACTACTTTTTCCTGGGAACTGAGCTATGCTAAATAACTGATCCTTCTTGAAAAGCCCCAAGTATCATACTTCTTTGACTGTTCACTAGTTAACCTGCTGCCTGTCATGGAAACTGGGAGTATTTATCAGCTGGTATTTGTCACGTGACTTCAAACATTAATCATATTTGTTAAAAAAAGTTGGTGTAGTAATTGCAGTTTCTTACTCATGAGGGATAAAATGCTGCATTCCACTTCAGTTTATCGAAAATTTCAGGACGATGTTAACTGCTGCCTAATACATCTAAAATATAGTCAACCAAAGCAATTTTTTTAAAATTAAAGGATTGTTTGTATGTGGCTTACTATATTTCTTCTAGGAAACAATAAAAGGATAAAATGCCCTAACAAAACAAGATACTATGACATGGTAAAAGAGATAATCCTACCTGATTGCCACACCTTTTAAAATTATGTATAAAGAGTCTTTTGTTCCCTGGTTTTTGGAATGTCAAGCAACTCATAAATAATAATTTAGACCTAAATAAACATACGCTAGTTAAAAATCCCGTATTTATTTAAAGCATTAAATGAATCATTACTTCAAGTATTCAAATAGCAATATCTTTCCTCAGTTTCTTACCTAACCTCTCTTTTATAAAGCCAACCTAAGACTATACCAACAAGCTAATGGCAAGTTTTTCTCAGCCTATTTAAAACATTCACCAGACAGTTTTAAATACCATCAGAAATGTTTAATACTATTATATTATGCTAGCTTAAAGCAAGAAGCTATCTGTAAGTCTTTATAGCAGGAGAAACTGAATTATGAGGATTTTTTTCAGTATTTCCTTAATGCAATTACCTCAATTCCTGTATTTTGTCATTCTATCAGTAGTATCAAGATTTTTCAGCAGAATTACAAGAAGCAAAAAGATGAAGAAAGTAAAAAGACCCTTATAATACAGTCAAGATTTAAAACCCCCTACATGATAAAGAGTTTGTTTCTTGGTTGTTAGTTTTTTTTTTTTTAAATAAGAGGAAAGTATCTTCACTTGGGGGTCACTTCTCCCCTTCATAACATGTAACATACCTGTATAAGATTAAAATGTTCTTTTATTCAAGACAGGCTTCAGTTCCTTATAAAGAATTATTTACTCTTTGGCAGTGGTTTGTATCAACTGAAGAGAGTAACATGGAGAGATGTGTTTTTAAAGTGGGAAAATCCCGCAACTCACAGACTTGAGCAATGAAGGTGCGTACAACCTCTAAGACAGTAGTGATGGGACAAAAAGGAAGCAGGGTCAAATCTTGGATCAATCCCCTATGAAAAAATGGCTAAATTGGTGTTTGAAGAATTTCTTGACAAACAAAGATGGCAATGTCCAGTTGCCCCCTCCCTCCAGCCCCCTTAAATAACAGATAGTTGCACTCCACTAAAACCACCTTTGTTTAAACACATGGTTTCTCTCACCCTCCCTCATTATCTAGTCAGAATTAATGATTATCTGATTCATTAATTGTTACTCAATTACCACTTAATCCAATCCCCATCAACCAATCCTAGACACACCTTCACAACCACAATAAATAAGATGAATGTTCATCTCCTCCTCTTCTTTTCCCACATCTCCTTCCTATCCTCCCTTTCCCACTCCCCCCAGATTAACACATTTTGGGATTTATTTTCCTGTATGAAATCCAAGAACAGGAGTGTTCTCTCTACGTTTTCCACACAGGGTGAATAGGAGATGCTGGTCCCAAGCCCAGCCTTTGGTCTCACCATGGGGAGAGTGTCAGTGACTCCTGCAGTGCTGCCCTTCTAAAAACTGCTCCCACTTTGCCCAACGTTCCTTGACTCTCCTTCCTCCTCCAATGCCACTTTTTGGGATTCTTTTTAACTTCTCAGCTCCTTTCAGAGAAGCAGCTCCTTAGCCCAGCTCACTTTAATTGTTCAGAGAAAACTTTTACTCACCCAGAATGTGAAACAATAAAAAGAAATACAAATTCCTGAATAAAATTCTAATCGCTGCCCTATTCCACATGCTCTGCAACTGGTCTATACTGTGTGCCATATGCCAAAATGATTTGTATATACTGTTGACATTTTTCATGTTCCCCGCAATGTTTGGAATACCACACAGCACAGGGTGCAAGAAGATAAGATCGTTTATGTAAGCAAAATATGACCTTACAAGCGTGTAAATCCCTTATGTGCGTATGCAGGAGAAATAGCGGCGAGTACCAGTACTATCTGTATGTGTAATTATTTGCTTTACATGCCACATCAATTCTGCAAACAAATTGTAACTGTTTAGCAATATTCATCTCTTTCTATTGTATAACACTGAGCTGGGGAGAGAGAGAGAGAAAGGTAAGACTTTAAAGTCCATTAATAAATATATACTGGCTACAAACTAGTACAGAGGTCTCAAGTTTGTGCTGTGAAAACAGAAATTCATGGCTGATAAAACAGCATAAAATGGAAAGAACAGCCTGATCCAAAAAATTGAAAGTGCAACAGGCTGTGCTGCTCTGGGAAAAAACATGGGCCTAGAAAGAGTAAACAGAGAGTTTATATGTATCATTCATTCATATAAACATATATAAACCCACACACATCCTAAGTTGTGTTCTTGTGGATTGGTTTTTTGTTTTTTCTTTAATTCACAAGGAGATATAGATAAAACTTACTAAACCTTCCTGTTTGGAATCTGAAGGTGATAAGGTTAAGTACTCTGAAATCAACAGATGACACATTCAGTTTTCAGTATGTATATATATTCTGCAGAAATCTGCTATTACATCTCTTTTGAATATTTTGCACCTGTGCCTCTCAACATATGGTTAAAGAATGTCTATATGTATTAGCAGGCCCACAGTTTGAGCAGACCAGTACCATTTGAATCAGGGGGACATTTGAGTCCCACTGCTGGCTAAGAAAGAGGAATGCTGTCAGCCCTGAGTCAGGCTATAGGTAAGTGCCACCCACCTGTTGCTTCACACACATGGAAAATATCATGTGATGCCCTCACAGAGGGAGCTGGAGTAGTGTGGTTTATGCTCTACTTGGGAGGATGCCTTGGGAACAGCTTTACTTCAGCTCTCTGTCCCACATCTTGAAACATTTCCTGCCTGGGGTGGCATGAACCTCTCAGGCTGGAGGAGGAAAGTCTATCCTTTATCTCTCTCCCCCTCCTCCCTTTCCAACCCCAACTGTTTCCATGGTTGAGCCAGCTGTAGTCGCTGCCAAAGAAAACAAGGCATTTTCCCACCTCGAGGGCATTCCCCTCTGAACATCAAACGTCTACAGCAAACAATGGAGTTGAAACAGCTTTGCAAATAAAAGGTCACAAGAATTTTTCATAGTGGAAAATATCGGGCTACCTACAGGCAGGGGTTGCTTCCAGCTCACAAACACTACACATGCTTTCAAACACACTTCCCTGTGAGCCCGACTAGTCTTTGCTGAGACACTGCATGGTCCCAGTGATGTAACTCGAATTCACTCTCCCTCAAGCTATTTGGTAATCACCTTAATTGTCAGGTCTTAAAAAGAAGGGATTTTTAGTTGTTTGGGAAGGGAATGCATTTACATGCGGTAAGAAGCCGAGCAAAGTGTAGGGTGTTCTGAAACAGCAGGTCACACACTAAGCAGAGCACAAAGTAGGGGAAAGGAGAAAGGGCATGTGCTACTGGAGAGCTTCAGGGAGAGGAGCAGAGCATGTGATAAGCTGTTGATGGGGCTGTGCTTTGCAAGCTCTAGCCAAAGGACAAATGAGCAATGCAGAGAGCCCCAGGCTGCCAGAAGCTACTGAACCCATACTAGAGGCCTCCATGGAGACTTGGCAGGACGGGGTTCAGCAACAGCAGGAGCCACATGTTTTCTGGGCTCCTGCTCTGTGCCTGCACATAGGCTCAGCCCTGCCAGCACAGCCGTCTCCCAGGGGGTCACATTTCCCCATGGCCACCCTGCCCTGCCGCCCAAACTTCCCCTCCGCTCCACTCCCCTACAGCACCCACATTCCTGCCTTCTCCACAAGCACACTCTGGTGGTCTTCCCTCTCTCCTGCCTCTCAGAAGCAGAGGGGTTGTCAGGAAGTGTGTGATAGATAGAGAACTCTTAGTCCCTAGACCAAGAGCAGAAGATGAAAAGTAACTCGAGAAATAACTGAGTGGGAAAAATACTGGACAAAATATCACTGAACAAGTTTCTGTTACAAATCTGTAGCTAGACTAAAATTCCTTCAGATGAGCATAACAAAAAAGTTTCACAGTGGGAAATTACCAGAGTTTAAATGTGCACCTCATATATTTGGCATTCATCTCCTCAAGAATTCTGCATACAGGTAAGCCTCAGCAAAGAGGGAAACTGTGATTATCTGCATTTTTCTGCATTGCTGGGGCAGTGGAGGAAGGGAGTGGCAGGCATGGGTTGAAGGTTCTGAATTTTCAGAACTAATTATGTTGAAAATGAAAATTGTCATAATTTCATAATTAAAAGGGCATGCTTTGAATTTCTTTTTTATTTTCCCATTTCCCTACTGGACAGTCTAGCAGACACAAGCCAGGAGGGCGGGTGACTGGCAGTGTAGTTGAGCACTTGCTCAATAAAAGAATTAACCCTATACATCTTTCATAAATCACCATCCTGCCAACTCCCATGGGAAGCTGCCCAACAAGACCATCACTCTCACTTACTGCCTACAGCTTCTCCCAAGATTTCAACACCTTTCTGTACATTCATGCTTGACCTAAAGTGCCCAGTATGGAAATACTCCTCCAATCTTGCCTTCCTTCCTCCTTCTTTACTTGGAAAAGACCTGTCAGTCAACATTTTCTTCCTAATAGGATGAAGAAAACCTGTGAGTCTGACTATTTGCAAGAAGACACTCAGACTAGAAGTACTGCTGAGAACAAAACATCTGAATTTTTAGAATTAAATGTGGGTGATTGAGAAAACGGGACTTAACTGGTGAAGGAAACTGGTAGTTAAAGGTCACTGATAACTGGGGGGTAGGGGGGAAAGGGAGTAGTTCAGACATTGTCTGTCATTGGTATATAAAACATTTCTCTTTGACAGTTTTCCATGTTCAGCCATAAAGTGACAATTGGTTTATAGACACTGCAACTTTAATCTTAGCAGAGACCATCAATTCAGATTAATCTGAAATCTTAACTCAGCACTTCCAAATAAAAACAGAAATAAAAACTGTTACTGGTAAACAGCACCATATGAATAACCATTTTTTCCCCCACTCTTTTTCTGGAAGGCACATACACCAATCATTACAGAATGCCTGGAAACCTTAACTACGTTCATGCCCCATCACACTGGGCACATGATATATGCAGCAGTTTGCTTAGACTGCTCACATGCTTTTATCAAATTTCAGCAGATGGATGAAACAAATGTGTGTGTGTGTGAAGAACAACAGGCCATGTAAATAATCTAGTGAAATCACTGTTAATTTTTTCTGTTGTCTTATCTTTACTGTAGTGAGTTGTATTGTGTATGGATGGATTTCCAAAACACACCAACAAGGTCTCCAATTCCAATACCTCCTTAAAGCTCCCTCTTCTTCAACATCCATTCCATTTGTACATCTGAACCCCAAGACAATAATTTCTTTTTCTCAAGCAGGCAAAACAACTATTTCTCAGATATTAAATGTACTAACATAATACAGACACATACAGGGAGAGAAAATATGCATTAAATGTTCTGCAAAGAGGCCAAAGAAGGGAGTTTCTGGCAATTACTCAGCATAAGGAGTAAGGTATATGGTGAATAGATTAGATAAAATTAGTAGTTGTCAACCCAGTACTGCCTGATGACAGAAATTACAGCTTTATCTCTCTCCTATCCATGCCTCCCACATATCATGTGCCTCATTAGGATCCTATGGACAGAACACACAAGAAAAAGACCATCCTCAAGCAATCACAAAAGTCCATCCAAAAAATAAGTGAAAAATCTGCCAGATTTAGTAAAAATGATTTCACTTGGCTGCAGGATGTAATTATGTACTATCCTAGACCATCACAGCACTTGAGGAATGGGAAAATCCATGCTGTAACCAGGTGTCTTGCCATGGTTAAAAATGCCTCCTTGCCCTCAAACACATGTTTGCTGCATGTTGGGAAAACTAGCCATAAATTAAAACCAAAAATTAAAGACAACTGGCAACTGACTCAGGGAAGGGACTGGGCAGTCAGCATCTAGCTATGTTAAATTTGGCTGTGTTAAGTGGGACGTTAAGAAGTATGAACTTTGAGAAAGCACTAAAAACACCTTTGCCAAAAGTTTGGAGGGGAAAGACGTTGCTTTTTAGGCTATATGGTCTATACAGTATCTGGTACAATGACCTGTGACCACAACACCCAAAGCCAGCAGCACGGTGGTGGTTGTCCCAGCCATCTTTGTGGGAAAACTTGGTTGGGTAAAACTGCTTTTCCCAATTATCCACATTCCTCCAACTAAGTTCTTGCGCAGAGGTTTTCGTTTCAGTCACAAGAGCATGAGGAACAAATGAGCAAGAACCCTGAATGGCTGAACAGCAAGTCCAAAACAAGCCCAAGGGCCAGCATGTGATGACACCGCATAGGTCATTTCCTTCTGCATAAAAAACCCAAACACTTATGAAGCGTTTAGCAGAATAGTAAAAATGAACAAAAATGTTTTCTATCAGATCACACTGAACAAGTTTCCAGCAGATTTACCGAATGGTGCAAAACATTCCAGCACAATTTTGCTGGTTTGCACTAAAAGGAAGAATGTGAGCACATCAAAGCTTGAATTTGCCGAGTAAGAAATTATTCTTCTGGTCCTCAAAAGAGCAGCTGACTTTGAAATTAGAACGAACGGAGCCTTGACCACATTTGTAAAGGCAAAAGAGAACCAAATCACAGACACGGTCTGTAGGGAAGTCTAGATACTGCCGACATAAGTTTTCCCACCTGTATTTTGAGGTTAAGGCTGTAGGCACTGAACACTCATAATTCATGAGCTGTGCTTCCACAGCCTCACAGGGCTTTCAAGAGCCTGTCACATTCTTCTCAAGTGGATCATTAAGGGTGGTGTACCTAAATGGATGGGTGGAGGAAATTTATCTGAACAGAAGATTAGAAGTGATTCAATTTTGGGAGATAACCCGACTTTTTGTCTTGCTAAGACTATAGTTCAAGCATGTGAGTTGACTCTGGCATGTGAGGCTACTCAGCAGTTTCACACACAGATTTCTGTTGTGTGGATGAAAAAGAATAGCACTATAAAGCTTCTTTTTGTGAGCCATAAAGGTATAATTCTGACATGATAATGGCTGATGTAATCAACGCTTTCATGAGGTTAGGCTTTAAGAGGCAAACAGAGCTTTTTACAATGAACTTTTTGAATTCCCCTTGACTGAAAAGAGTTCATCACTGACAACTGGTGGGACTGTGACAAAGATAAGAGGAGTGGAAATTCATGCTGAGGTCGTTTTACAATGGCGAAGGAATCTTCTCTAGTCTGTAAAACACACTGCAAGTAGCAGCAAAAGACCTGGGAAGAAAAGGAATGGAGATGACAGCCTTCAGTACAATCTACCTTCGGAAGGAGAAAACTACTTAAGAGGGAAGTCAGTGCTGAAACTTTCCATTCCAAAGCTTTAACTGCTAGAAGGACTAAATTATCCGTGAGAAAGCACTAAGTTCATTTCACACCTTCCACAGAAATGCAAAGCAGAGCATAGACAAAATTTCCTACTTTTTCTTTAGGCATCTCTGTGGTTGCCTGGATGAATGGAGGTGTCAGAATTGTAAGGGGAACACTGACTGACCAGGAAAGGAAATTGTCTTATTGATGCAAATACCAGGGACCACCGTGCTTGTCATACTGGAGCTCTAAAAACAAAACTTCTCGTGCCTTCCTCATTCTCTGTTTTGCAGTTGCTTTTGTTATTTATTTTTAAATGCCCTCCTGACTAACTAGCTTCCAGAAGAAGAGGGGGAAAAAAACTGTAGAAGCAAAAACTGGGAGAAACCAGAGAAGGATAGCTGAGCCATCAATTTCTCTAGCCCAAACCCTTAGGTCCAATTCACCCTGTGCTACTGCCAGCCACTTACATCATTCGCAGCAGAAACTTTAACAGTCCAAGCTGGTGTGTTCAAGACTGCCAGGAATACTGCTTATTCACAATATAGCCTTAAAAGCTAAACACAACATAATTTTAGTATCTACATAGCTATAGAACAGCTTCTAAACAAGCTATACGCCATTTATAGATTCAAATGTCAAGATTTGCTACACTAAACGTTTTCATAGAAAATCCTCTCGAATCCTGGAAAACTTGTTCATTAGAAAGGTGCATGCTGTTCTAAGATATATATCCTATGTCAGCACAAACAGCCTTCATGTAAACACGCAGCCGGGAGTACCATGAGTAACAACTCTGTTTCCATCAGAAGCCCTTTATCCTGCGTAAGAGGTCTGCACGCTAATAGATGTCCTAGGCTAACGCTAACTAGCTACAGCTGGCTCGCAGCTATAAAAAGCATTAATGAAAACATAAATACGAACTTCTCCACTTCGCTCAGCCCGTACGTCAGGGCTGCGCAGAGGCAGCGCTTTCCAAGAGGTCTGTGTGAATGAACCGGCTGCTGCGAACCAGCTCGCTCTGGTTCCGCCGGCTCTGTGTACCGAACAGCGTGTGCAGACACCGGGCTGCGGGGGGAGAGACGCACCGCTGCCCTCCCGCGACCCCGCGCCCGGCCCTCCAGCGAGGGCTGCGACACAGCACGAAATGTCTGCCCACCGAGGGAGGGACTCACCGCGGGCAGAGAAGGGTCCGTCTGCACACAGCCCGACTTCACCGGATACCCCTGTGCTTTGCTGTAATACCCCTTTGCTTCGCTGGTACAGGTTCAGTTGTAATAAATAACGCAGGCAGCGACATTCACGGAGCAGAGGAATAACACTTTATACCTGGGAGTTCTGCGCGCTCTCGAAACTTACTACAGTACTTACATTTTTATTTCGCCTAATATAAAACTAAATTGCAGGGAGAAAAAGGAAAGAGACTCAGGTTTATCCACGACGTATAGAGAAAAGCAAAAAAGCATATATTTCTACTCCGTGGAACTAAGTTGCAAACTGAGACCAAAACATCAGGATACTGAAGTGCTACCACAATCAGCAATTTTTATTAATCCACACTGTGCACACACAAAATCTTCATTATTATTTGACAATTGGACTGATTATCTGCTCTGTTAAAATAGTTGGTTTTATCGTGAAAGCAGTTACTTTGTCACCATCTGCTTCTGTGGGTTTCAGCAGGTGACCTCAGACAGAGACAAACCCTTCAGGTGTTTGCAGGGAGACCAGGCATGTTGGCTTGCTATCCAATATGCTAGGCTAACCATAAGCCTGAATCAATAAGTAAGAATCATACCTAGGTTTTATTTTTCATTTTAGTTTTTATAATGGAAATCCATTTACACACAAGGTCGATCAGGAAATTTGGGGTTCTTAATTGAAAAAGTTTATGAATACCCAAAAGTACATTTATCTTTAAAAAAAAAAGAAGTCTCTTCTGATTCTTCTGTCTCATGATTTTGTTCAATGCATGACTTTTTAATTTCTTCTGATTTGCACTACTCAAATAGCAACTGCAACCAGGCAGATCACCCCCAAATGTATTCATGTGTATGTATTCAGCAGGGATCAAACAAATCACAGAATGCAACTCATTTGTCTACGCAGGAGGTTCCTAAATCTAACCTACAGATGTTATCCTATGAGGTCCAACCCTTGCAAGCATTTAAAATGAAATTATCTGATTGCGATTCATTGATTTGCTGAAGTTGCAACCTCTAAACCAGATGTGACACCTCTTTTTGCTTTGAATTCTCCCCCTTCTCCTTGTACATATAAGCTGATTTCCAACTAATTTCTTAAAAATCCACAACCCTAGTAGAGTCCCTTCCCACTTGCACTGTTGAAACATAAACAATGAGAGACGCTGATTTTCCTAACTGCTCATGCATCCACTTCAAATACCTATTTTCTCAGGATGTTATTGCTACGATTCCCCCTCAAACCCTGGCAGCCCAAATACAAATGGTGACTCAGATACACAGAAGCACCAAGGTATAGATGAGCTCCTAACCCAGATATTTTTAATCATGACAAAACACCCCAGGCTGCAGCAAGAAAGTTTTGGCAGTTTTCAGCTCCCTTGGAAAGGAAATATCCACTTACCATTAAATTAAATAGAAATAAAGAAATTAAAAACACTTTTGCAAAGATTAGGCACTGAGTGTCTTTGCTAACATTGTCTTCCACTTCCCACTTACATTATGTTAATACAGCCACTTAATTTATAGCTCCATATTGAAGATGTGACATAACTTGTTCCAATCAAATTAATTTCCTTGCACATTTTTCCTCGTGTCAAACAGAATTTACAAATTTTGGCATTTGTTCAGAGGCAGTGGAAAATGCATAATCCCATTGTTATAGGACAAAGACAAGAACATCTGTAGTTGTCATGACTAGATCATATTTGAATTCAATAGTGGGGGAAAGCTGCTGCCTCAGAGGAAATCCACAGCTTCCAGCAGACCAGGTTATTCAGAGTTCCATCCAGCCCTGCTCTGAACATTTCCAGGGAGGGGGCATCCACAATCTTTCAGGGCAACAGTGTCTCAGCACCCTTAAAGAATTTTTTCCTAATATCTAATCTAAACCCACGCTCCATCAGTTTAAGGTCATTCCCCCTTGTCCTATCACTACATGCCCTTGTAAAAAGTCCCTCTCCAGCCTTCCTGCAAGGCCTCTTTATGTACTGGAAGGCTACTCTAAGTTCTGCCCTGGAGCTTTCTCTTCTCCAGGCTAAACAGCCCCAGCTCTCTCAGCCTGTCAAATGTGGAACACCTCTGAAGTACACTTTGCATTCACTCCTAGCCTTAGGCACTTGTAAAGCATGTTGTCCAGATGAGTCCACATTGCAGTCAAACACACACCTCCAATCAAATATCTAAATTCAGTGTGTTACAAAACCATTTTGAACACATACCAGGCAGTATGTATCAGTTAAATAATTCCTTTTTTTCTCACTGTAGGATGAAAATTAAAAAATAACTAAATCTCTCGTACCTGCCAACCCACTCAAACCCTTACACCATGAAGTGTAAAATACAGGAAGTTCATTCTAGGCCTTTGCTCATCACTTTTCCCATTTGAGGAGCATGTTCTTCTCCAAACCCTGTGAAGAGCCCTTTAGTCAAAGAGGGAGTTGAAGCATTAACTGAAATGAGTTTGAGGATTTCAGCACAGCAGATCCCTACTCAGTGTGATGCTGCTGACTGCCTTTGGCTGTGAGAAATGGAACAAAACCAGCAGCCACCAGTCAGGACTGGCACGTGAACATAAGATAACCTTGTTACATTTATAACTTACATACCAATTTTAAACCACAACGCTTACTAAAAGAACTAATTGTCTTCTCTGAGGAGCTTTGTTTTATTTGCATTGTTTGCTGTATCTTCATCTTTTGCATTTTATAAAAGAAAGTGTGGAAGAGCTTAAAATATAGATGTCCAGGCCTATCTTTCAGCAATATTGTCTCTTTCAAAGTGTGTCTTTTCTTAATAGAGCGTGCCCACAATCTGGACAGAACGGTGTATTCCTGACTCTTTGAGACTCAAGACCTCCTTCTTCCCCAGAGTATGTTAGTAATACTTTTCCAAGGAGTATCAATCTGTTATATCCAACAGAAGCTTTTACAAAGCTGATGATAGAAGTTATTTCTAAGAATCTTCCATTTTGGAAAATTGCTATTACATAAAACCTGTGCTGATGTTTTTCTGCACGTGCACTACCTCTGCAGATACTTAAGGCCATGCAATACAAAGACTGTTTACCTGCCCAAGTGGCAAAGAAATTCCCTGCAATATTCAGGTGGTTAAATTTCTCTCCCAACTGCTAGCTCACCTCCATCCAGGCATTTATAACATTTATCACTGCTCATGGTTCTTGCCTTTGGGTATGATGGTAGAAGGAAAACAAATTCCAGAGACACAATCTGACTTTTACAAAGGTTCTTGAGAGCTTCAGCACAACTTTAACACTTCCTCCAGGAAGTCATGTAGTCAGTGAAATGCAGAGGTGTAAAACACACATGGAAGATTTCTGCTCTCAGTTCCATCAACCACATAACTTTCAGAGATACAAAAATTCACGGGGAAGAAAGGTCAAAGCCAAGGGTAAGATTCCATACCTTTTACGTAGGCCGTCTTAGAATAATTCTTGACAAATAGCAGGTGCTGGAAAATTACTATTCCTGTTTGAAACCACGCAATGTACAACAGCACATACCTTGACTGTGGCTCTAGGGCTGGAAAATTACCTTTTCAAACTGTTTGCTTTCTTCCCCCTAGACTGGTTTCTACTGTAGGATAATGTCCAGGGACCACATCACTCTTCCCTTCCCATTCCCACCATTTACGGAGTCCCTCAAAAACAACCAATTGGGTGCATACAGCCATGAAACAAAGGGCAGTGGGAAATGAGGTGTTCAGGTGCAATAAAGCTTCCCCAGCTTCCTAAAGCCCTGCATGTGATCATCAGAGGTGGGAGGTGTGAAATGGTATAGTTACAAGGTAAGTGCTGGGGAACACACAGCTCTACATAATTATGCTTCTGTACTACTTACCTGTCTCAGGTATGTCTACAGTTTCTCTGTCATGGGAAATACATCATTTAGTAGAGCTACTCCTCCTTCTTGACCAAAAAAAAGGCTTGGGGTGTGTCTGATTGTCTTCTGTGAGCACATGGGTGCTTTACTGATCAGTCTAAGCACTTGAGTATGGAGGAAATACAAGCAACCAGTATCTTCTTTTTGCTAGATGCATGCAGGAGCCTGCACACTCAGTATTGGCCATCTGATAGTTGGTTTCTATTTCTGTCCATTTGCTTTCCAAAGAGACTGAATCCATGTCACACTTGTGGTTTGTGCTGGCCATGGTCTTCTTGAGCCTCTTTTCTGTACCAGCATATTTTATCACTGCCCTGACGTATTTTAGAACAACAGCAAATTGTTTAATTGCCTATTCCCAGCACAGGGACAAAAAACGCTGGTGTACATTGAGGGGTCCTTTTTTTTTTTTTATTTGTACAGAGTATATCAGATAACAGTGCTTTCACCTTGCCCTTGGATAGAATAAGATTATGTAAATATTTAGCACTGAAAAATAAACGGCAATGTCAAATTAACAAATTGTTGTACTACGGTGGCACTGGAAGAAGCCCAAGTTCCATCTAGTCATCTGCAGCATCAGCAGCAGGGAAAACAGATTCTCAGGGCTATCCAGACAACAGCATGGGGAAGCTACAGTGTTAACTGCATAAGACGATTTTAAATATTAGTTGGACGGTGTGATACTAGAGCTGTTTTTCCAACAGTCTTTTGTCCTTACTCTCTGTTTTGGTGGCTCCAGTTTGAGAATTACAAATAGAGCAGGGTGGAGGCAAAAGGGAATAATCCAAGTGTCAGGGAGTCTTTACTGTGAATAAAAAAAGGGAAAAAAAAAAAAGAGAGAGAGAGACACTTCAAAGCAGAAACCAGTTACTAGAGCTTGAACCACAGCTATTAGGAGAACTATTATAAGTCTGTCAAGTAGCAATTAGACTACTTTGCAAGAATATTAAGAGCACGTATCTTCACTTTGGAGAAGGATTTGAAAAGAGCAAAAATAGAGAAACCTTTTAGTTTATGGAGTACTCTCTACTGCATTTCAGTTACTTATTTCCTGTTTATTTTCCACTTGAAAAATCACATCCCAGAAACATAATGTAATTTTTAAAAACTTGCATTTATGACCATCCCATTTAAAATGTTTTGTTGAAAAAAACACAAAAAACAAATGGAATGCTGTAAACAGATTTAAGTCAGCCACAAAAAACATTCTAACAGATGTTAGCATCTGTGAACATGGATCTTTCACGACAGTCCTTTCCAATCTGGGCTCTTTTCAAATAAGAATACCTCCAGAGGTTTTTTTTATGTTGTTTTTGTTTATTTCAATAAGCTTTATAAAACTTAAGGTAGGTTTTCCATACCAGAAGGACAACTTTTCAATACATTAATCCATCTCCTTGGAATGCTAGTTGTAGTATCTGGCACTCAACTTTTATTTATGCGTGTTGCCAGGCAGGTTAACCCATTGTCTAGATTTGTGTTAAGATAAACAGCAAAGATCCCTGGATGAAGAAAAAAAGGGGAAAAAAGGAAATCCAATTTAGAAATTAATTAGTTCTACAGGATTATCACTTGCCAATAAAACTGTTTTACAAAGAATTACATATGAACAGACTACTCAGAAACTTGCAACAACTTGCTAGACCACAATGAATTACAGCAACTGACTATCATGTTTCCCTGGGCCTGCTCAGAAAGAGAAATGTGATTTTCCTCACTTCTATTTCTCCCAGCCACTCAAACAAATCCTCAGCTCTTCTAAATATTTTGCTCCCCAAGGGTCCTGCTTGCATGGTGGCAGACCTTTCCACTGCTCTATGATCTGGCAAATGGAAAACAAAATAAAGAGGAAAACTGAAAGAACTACAGATGACAACTAGTGCAGAAATGCAGATCACATTAATTTTTAAAGCAAATGTATGGTCTTTCTTTTGTTCTTGGAATAGAAAGCTATAGCAGGCTTTGCGCAGGTAGGAAATAGGTTGAAACATGCCAAGAGAAGTGAATGGAAAATTTGTCTAGTCACCCACAGATTTTAAAGTGTGGATTCACAGCTACAGCTAGCATTGTTTTCTACCAGCAGTGGTTAGCTCTTCCTTCATGACAACACCCTTTTCTGTCCAGCCTCCTCACGCAAATCCTCCGAGTGCTCTGACCAGTTTAACTGCCTAATAGTCCTAAAAATGCATCTATTTTAGTTACACTGACTACCACACAACCAGCCCTGTCCTTTAAGGCACAAAACTGACCAGCTCTATTTTTTACTAAACTCACGTGGCCTGCTCAAAACAAACAGATACTGGCAGGAGCAAAATCCAAATTATACACTGCTTTATCCCAGGAACACAAAGTACAAGGCCGACGCAGTGAGTCAGACACCTCTGCGCCAGTGAGCTCCTCAGGTTGACAGGAGTCTCTTTGGGATCCTCGTACTTGTAAGCTAGGACATTTTAAAAAAGAATCAAAACAATTGGGTTTAGACAAACATGTGTTGTGTCATTAACAAAAGTATCTCTCTGCCAGCAGAGGGGAAAAGGCAGCAAAAAGTATGCCAGGAATGCTGGAAATGGGCAGACAGTCACAGCGAGTCATATTTTCTTCCCTTTTTTTTTTCCCCCCAAGAAACTCCTTCAGCATGAAAAGTCCATTTGCAAGAGCAGTTAGTTATAGGGGGAGAGGCAAATATTTCAACAATAATACAGGGAATGTGGATCCAGTTTATGGACAACAGAAGCCGCAGAACTCTTCAGTCTCTGCAAAGATTTCTCAGCATCCTTGGAAAATGCTTTGAATATTTCAGCTGAGCAAACTTAAACCCTTCAAACATATCCCTTTGTCTATCAGTAAAAGGCTATATTCCACACATGTGTATTTATGAACAATAAATGCTAGATGCCTGTAGGCAGCCCTGTAGTTTCCATGTTTCACAAGTGTTAGTTTAAATCAATTAAATTAATCCATTTCCTTACAATCAAAGTAGATGTTTCTCCCACAATTTGCCACTCCCTTACTAGAAACTGGATGCCTTGAACCAAATGCATCACTTCCCCTAATCCACACTTAATTTCATGCTTCTTTTCAGCTTATTGTGGTGGTTTTTATGCTTCCTTGTGACAACAGCATCTAGGTTATTGTGGAGTGCTACAAAAGAAGATATGCAATAAAAGAGCCTGTTTAAAATACTAATCAATTAGGTATTAATGTACCTTGATATCTAATTAGAAATTTTTGTTTATGAAACAATGAATAATCTAACTTATCTTGCCTCATAGAATACAAACCTTGTTTCCATGGCAGTTTTACTTTACAGAAAGAAGTTTAAAATAGGGTTTTTTAAGTTACAAAAGAGTAAGCCATCAGTTGGTTCAGAGGACTGCCAGAGGGCGTTGGACCCTTTTGCTCACTATCAGGTGACAGACATAGACATTTTTGGTAGAGGAGGTCTCATGTGGATGTTTATCAGCCATGGAAATAGCAGCTGATAAAGCAGCAAGAGGTGTTTTTCATTCCTCAGTCTGGAAAAGAAGTGTTCGTTCTCTTCTTTGCAAAAGAGAAAGTGGGTTGGTTTTTTTTGATTCAGGATCCAAAACACAGTCTGATAGCTGTGAACAAAAACAAACAAGCTGTTTTCTGAGCTGAGACATCTATGAAATTTGAGAAACTTTTAAGAGACCAGTTTAACAACTGCACATGAGAATACCCAGCTACAGCATGTATGTAGAAGCAAGAAGCTCTCATTTTTTATTTTATTTCTATTTCATGTTTGACATAAGAGGTGCAATCTGAGATTTCTGTTTTCTTTCACCCCATTCCTGTGAAGGGTGTGGGCTCAGGCAGGTTAGCTACCTCAAATTGTGTGACTGCAAGTTAAGTGTACTTTTGGTTAAGAGTTGGAAATGAAAAAATCAGGTTGAATAACAGTCTGTCAGCTGCCCTGACATTTGATCAAATGTAGTCCTCTGGAAGAAAATCTACACAGAGGAGTACTGTCCTCAAAACCACATATGGATGTGGGCTGGTAAAGTACTTTTTAAAAATATATATGTTATAGTAAGAATGAATTAAATGCAAAGCAAAGAGTTCTCACAACAAGATGTATCAATTACTTAAAAAAAATAATGTTCAATATAACTATTATATGTAAAAGAGCTCCTAAAAACGTTGGGGACAAGGCTGTTGATAATTACTTTCCTGTGGGTGATGACCAAGCTTGTATTTTAGGAAAGAATAATCTTCCTAAGTTCCTTCTAGAGGAATTTTATTGACCAAGGAGTGCTGTAAATTACCAGTGGCTTACAAGGTAGCAAGAACTGAGAGAATTCTAGTATTTCAAGAGCTCAAGAAGAAGGACCATTGAGGACACCACTGTCCACCTGCAGGGTGGCTTAGAGGAAACCAAATTCTTCTAAACTTTGAAGAAACCTTTCAAACCAATTGCAAATTACATCTGAAGAGTTCTCAATAGGACCTGTTAAACTAATTGCACATCTCCATTGAAGTCCCAAACTCTGCAGGAAGAAATGTTTATTTATGTCCTGAAAGGCTGTACCTAAAACCTTAATACAAGCTCTTCCACTATAACACACTTTAATGATCTTCCTGAGTGAAAATAAACTCTGATACATCTTACCTTTCAAAATTTTAAGCCAGCATGAACCAAAAGTTAGTGCAAAACCAAAGGAAGAAAATGCAATAACAGACACAGCTATCTCAGACCCAGGGTTGCTGAGAAAGACTGAAATCAGCCTTTGGTCTCAAACCTTGAGGATCATAAAAGAAGGAAAGCATTCAATGGTTCACTATTGATCAGAAAGGAAAACTGTTTGCTGTATCTTTTGTATTTAAGAAAACAAGGTCCACGTCTTGATTCCCTCCACTGCAAACAGAACAGTGTTAGGATGCAAAGACTAAAACGTAAGAGGCTAAACCAACTGGTTGAAAGCTGTATGTTCCATGGGGTTTGCGCGTCACGTTTCTGCATTGCTGTTCGTGTTTTGACACATCAACACTTCTTCCTGTAGAGGCATCTTAACTGCTGTGGCCTCCAGATTTCCAGAAGTCAACAGGATCTTTTTCCAGTGACTTCACAATGGAAATATACACCTATGTTTCTCTAATAGCATCTGTGCAAAATCCTCATTATAGAAAAGCCTTTCATTTCTGTGTCTCTCTACGTATTTCTTTTTTGTTTCAAAAGACCGTTGCACGAGCATAACTTACTAGCAGAGCATACCAGAGACTGAAATAGGCAAATGGGATGTAATAACTATTCCGTGAAACTCAAGGAACAGTATATGATGTTCTCAATTAACTTCCCATTAATTCATTTTCAGCGTTCCTGTCATCTGTTGATGACATAAACACAGACAGATCCTTCCCTTCTCTGGGCAGGACTACTTCTGTGTCACACTATACCTAATAAAAAATGACACCACTCCCATCAACAGCTACATGCCTTCCTTGCTGAGTGTGCTTATTCCCCATGGGCTGACAACAAGAATGACATTTCTGAACCCCCTCCTCTTTGCTTTCTCATATATCCCAGCCTCAACAAAGAAATTGCCATGCATCTTATTACTCACCTAACATTTGGTGGATCTGAATTCGTGACGGGTGTTGCACAAAGAGGCTTGTTTCCTTGAGTGTGGCTTCTGCACCCTTCTCTTGCAGGCAAACAGTACACCCTCTGGATAACGACTCGTACCTGCACTTCTCTCCATCCCACGGCTCCCTGGCTTTCCACCATTTCAAGCAGAGAATCATTAACAGCACTCAGTGCTAAGGGATGCTGTTTTGAATCACTGTTGTTATGGATTTGTGGAGCACAAGCAACCTGGTGAAGGAAAACCCATTAAAAGAAACGTTCCAGAGAACCTTGAAACTATGTAGAGCTAGAGAGGAAAACGTCAGCATGAAAAATCCAATTGCAAGTGCAAAATCAGTTTCAAAACACTTACTGCTCCTAAGGTAACTTACAGACTAGTGGCCAGTTATTTATTGTCTATTTTTAATAAACACTCAAGAGAGTTGCACACATGGGGTGCTCCTGTATTTAACTGGTGCTCTGCACTGAGCTAACTCAACCCCTGAGATATGGAGGTGACACCAGCAAGAAAACAGAACTGATATTAGCCCTTATAATTCTTCCCCTTGAATGGAGTTTCATTTTTACTTCTTTGATGTTCTGTTCCTTCCTCTTCTAAAAAAGTGAAATTCATCTTCAATACTTCTGGACTTTCAAATAAAGTTGGAAATGAACAGGTGTCTTGTTTTAGAAACTAGCTAGTCCTCAGACTTACATATTTCAGTGGAAAATATTTCAAAGTAAAAGAATTTGATGATTAATGAAAAATACAAAACTATTAAAGAAAAACTTTATTTTTTCACTACTTTCAAAACATATTTTATTAATAAAACCTTCCAAACTTGCAAAATAAACTTCATGAATACTACATTTTGCCTTAATCTAAATTAGTAATGTAATTTATCTTAATTTTAAAATAAATCTCTCTCAATAAAAATTGTATGCTAGTTTAGACTAACATGGTCAATATACATAGGTCCCTTTGTAGCATGAGCCAAATTTCTATTTTCACAATGGAACGTGTTTTTATAAAAAGCTGGGTGCCAAGAAAGGTTTTCAGAGTATCACAGACTGTGCCATAAGTATTATACACCAATGAAGAAGAACTTGCAGTATTTAAAAGAAAATTGTGGTACGACACTACCCTTTGTCTACAAAGTGGTTGCAATAAAACTTGTCTACCAAGTTTTAAATGAAGTGGTTTGTTTGTTAGGAGCCATGAGGGGAACAAGTAAATTGTTCTGGTTTTCAAATACCACAGTAGAAGCTTTTTACAAGTTAGAGTTGAAGCAAGAAAGGCGATTAGGATTTGATTTATGTAACTTTTTAATTCCCAGGCCTATAATGGGAATTATATATAAGGCAAACACAAAAATGTTGACACTTATTGTTCTTCAAACTTGAAGGGCCAAACTTCTCAAATATTAAGAATCATTTAGGTAGCCAATATAAAGCTTTTACAAGAGTCTTACTTTCAGAAAGTGCTGGCACAGACTGTGAAGAAAACAAATCTCTTAAAATACCTCAGCTTGTACAACCACAGTTACAGAAATGCAGAGTCAGTAGTCATTTTAATACAAATAAAGTCAAAATAGGAAAGAAAACAAACTGAAGAGGCGGGAATGGGGGATGATGTTATCAACTGATGCTTTAAAGAAAGGAGAGGATCGATAAGGAAATGAGTTAAGACATAGGAACAGGAGAAGGAATGCTTATTTAAAATAGTATCTTGAGTGAGTTAGAAGAAAACAGCTATTTTTTAGCTAGTCAGCTATAAAGAATAAGAGAAAAATCAATGAAAAACCAAGTTATAATCACTATTTAACACAGTAGTGAGATTTCAGCAAAATAACCTCACAGCAGTTCAGCATTTGGATGGACCAAAAGCCTCTACTAAGAAAATATTATTAAAGTAAACACTACATATTATTCAGCCTTGACTAAATGAAAGGGGAAACCAAACAGGTCAGTAATTTAGAATTTTTGTTTTTCTTACAGTTTCCAAACATCTGCTCACCAACTTCTTACCAAGTGCTTAATTGTGAACCAAATAGACCATACCTGATTATCTGAAGGTTCCTGGTGTAACTTATCATCAAGGTCATCTAGTCTGAAGGTCTGTGCCAAAGATATAATATTCTTCTTGATAAGCATCTTTGTAAGACCATGTGTCTTCTCTCTGGCTTCTGAATGTTCACTGAGTAGCACCTTCTGACTGAAGTAAGTGTTCATGATAACAGGAACATCTGCATTTTGGAGAAGCAGTTTTTGCCTGGAAAAAACAATTTAAGTGGTATCAAATCCATTACAAGTTAAACTACTGATAAACACTATTTTAAAATGCGTGTTGCATTGCATTTCTCTGCCCTTTTTTCTATAGTTACCACCAAAACACTTCAGAGGTGTGTAATCCAAATTGCAAATTACCCACCCCACAGATAGAGTTGGCTTGGCTCAGGCATAGCCCTGGGTGATTGGGGATCCACTGCATCCAGGGACAAGTTACACCTGGAAGCCAGCTGAGCTGCTGAGCCCCATGAGTCCCATCTAGCTTCACACCAATGCTCCTTGGTGTGTTGATAGCACAGAGCACCAGGAACCTCTGCATACAGCTACTGAGGTAAAAGCCAGGAACGAAAGACGATTAATCCTGCTCCGTGTTAATTCAGAGCACTGCTCTGCTGGACCCAGCCTGACACTTGCAGGACATTCCCCTCTGGTGAGTGCTTCGCACCAACCCAAATCCATTCTCATGCAGCTGGCAGCAAGATGCTCCTTCCTCCTCTATTTTTCTAAAAGCAAAATCCTATGTTTTTCTTACAATATGCTGTATATTATCTTGCCTGTGCGTTTGTCGCTGTCATGAACGTGCTCTCCTAGATCCAGTTTTGGTTTCTAGTGCCAATGTAAATTCCCAAACAGCTCCACAAGCAGCAATTTCTTACCCACCAGATTAAGGGAATGTTTGCAGAATCTCTAAACACACAATAATTTCATGTCAAAGCAGTGTTGATGTTGGGTTTTTCTTACGCTGATATCACAATCGCACATTTAGAAGTACGCTTTTTTATACTCCCAGGACACACATCTAATGAAGTCAGCTAACAAGACCAACCAGTAATCTCATTTTCTACAGACCCTCAAAACAAACCAAAATCCACTTGGTGACTTTACTGCAGAGTGTATTTTTCTACTATTAGATTTTTATCACCTAGGAGTAAAACAAGGCCTCCTGCCTTGGCAGCAAAGCTGTGCTGACCTGAGTTCAGAACTTCAGCCTCTAGACTGCTCAGCAGTTAGATTGTGGAGATGAAGCAAGTTTCCACATCTGTGACATTGTTTTTCAAAATGCAACCATACATAGTGAAAAAGCAAAATGAAACAATGAAACACTCAAAAATACTTATTGCTGATCTCAGTCCGTAAAAGATCTTCACCATGCTCTGTTTTATAAGACTCCTTCCTTCTTTAGAGAGCGGATAGCTAAAGGGAGATTGATGTATTCATATTTTCAAAGGCATAGGAAGAGTTGCAGCAAGTTTTAAATATAATCCCTGTTATTTTATAATTAGGAAAACAGAACAACAGCCAGATAATCTCTGCCTTTTAGGAAAAAAGGATACATTTAAAACTAAGCTCACAACTTAGAACTATGAATCATACATACAAATTATGAACAAGATGTGTTGCTTCTACTATGAACACTTGCAGAAGTTATGATTTGAAACAGAAAATTCATGAGAAATTACAGCATAAAACTAAGTCCTGAACTTCACCACAAAGAAGCCTTACTGCCATCTGTGAACTCCCCAGATCAGGAGAGCAGCAATTCATCTCTAAGGGACACCAAGTCCCTTAACTTCAGATGAATTTGCTAATGAAGCTCCAAGTAAAGAGCATGACAGTAGCTCACAAGGCTGCCAAACTGACATTGCCTGATAACTTTCTGCATTACAGGATTAAAACTGAGGAATTAGCTTGGTCAGCAAACTGAGACATCTGATTTTATGAGATTTTTAAACTGTCACTTACTCCCTTTTTTCTAGAGAACAGAAATGTATATAAAGTTTACTACAGATCTCAGAACAATTTGGGCTGTCTTTATATGCATATGTGTAATGAAAATTTTAGCACCTTCTTTCTTGAGATGTCTGTGTTCAGACCCAAAGTAAACAGGAAATCTCTCTGAACACGAGACCATTACGTCACTAATGTCAGAAGAATGTTTGCTTGATCTAAAACATCTCATTCTCTAAAAAAAATACTGACGTTAGTAGCAAATCATTTGCAGAAACTTTGAGGTTTATGGTTTTATTTTTATTTTCCTGAGTAGGAAAATGTGATTTTTTTTTTTTTTTTTTTTTTTTTNGTAGGTTTTACCAATACCCAAATGACGTGTACCTTGGTTTTGCTATGCTTATGCATTCCATGTCTCGAGTACTTTTATAATCGCCAAGAGCTTTCCTGGTGAAGTACTCATTATTTCATCATATCTTTACACGAGTAATGCATACAATAATGGCTACTTGGTATTTCCACAAAGCAAAAATGGGGACATATATACACTTCCAGGAGAAGCCTCCCATTTCTTAAATGCAGTTAGTTCACTGAAATCACCCTCCTGAAGAAATCACTTGTTTTAGACCCGCATAAATGTGCACAGACTTAGCAGTAATTTTTCAGCTACATCAGAAGAATATTTACATACATCTACTTAAATCTTCCCTATTTCTCAGTGGACAGATACCTCACAATGAAAGGAACCAGGAATAAATAGAAATAAATCCCAATTGAAAGAAATGAGAAAAAAGTTTGTAATAAGCTCATTATTTTGTGCACAGTTAGATGGCTGAATGGAAATATTTTGTATGTATATATACATATAGAAGACATAAAATTATTTCTATTTTGCATACAATATATGGAATAATTGTATTGTTTATTTACTTTATTACCAAGTTTTATATGTATTCTTTAATATCAAGAATAGAATAATTAAAATAGTATCAATTAATTGAATAAAAACTCTTTTCCCAAAAATTCTTTCTAGTACTGCTCAGCAAAAGCAAGCTCTGCGGGATGGGAATTTTGACAGTCATCATGGCAGAAATCTCTGCATTGCCACTGTTTATTGTTCATACTGTTCTCTTTGCAACAAAGGCAATCATGTTAGGGACACATGTATACCTTAATTCTTTTTGTCTGTTTGAAAGGTACAGACCAGGGCAAAGAAAGCCTATCGAGCTAGAGTAGTTGAGAAAAGAAAAATCCCTTCCCCAAGCACTCACTGCATGTGTTGCCCCTATGCCTGAGACACCATAACTGATCACCTCAACTTTAAGCATCTGTTCCAGCTGCAGATTCCCTATACCCAGAAGCAGCCTCACTCTGGAATACAGAATACACTCTGTAGTATCCTCTTAGACATAAAGTGTTAAATGGGCACTGCAAGTCTTCTGTGACCTCTCTTAAATTGCTTCTTTTCTATCTGCTTCATTATATTTTAAAAGCTAGTTTTCAAAGAATGAGAGACATCATCTCATTCAGCTTATCACAGAGATGATGGAAAAAAAAAATAAAGCTCACCACAGATTATAAACCCCCCTGAAACAATCTCCTGTCCTCTCTGATGTTTCCTTGCTCAGCAAAATATATTTAAAAGTTGGATTAGTAGTTGACTTCCTTAGTAACTGCCTTTAGACCTTTGTAATGACCTGAAGTAGAGACTGGGAAGTTTTTATACTACAGGGCATTTTTTTCCTGGTATGTAGACAATCAGCAATTGCCGTAACTGGTCACATGCTAAAGGAACATGAGGCAATAATGCTATTTTTTTTTCTTTTCCAGCAGCAGCTTGCTTCTCTGTCCAAGAACATAGCTCGCTTTTTCTCTTCCTCCCTCCTACGGTGGAGGCTATCTGGCCATGTAGAAGCAGGAGATGTCCTTGCCCACTCCTACATTAATCGTGGTCTGTCCCCATCCGAGAGGCGAAACGCTGCAGAACGTTCAGCATGGCACTGGGTAAAGGAGCTGACGTTTCAATTTGAGGCAGGGTCTTAATCCTGGGGCAAACAATCAGCAGGTTTGCATTGTGGTCTGCCCTGCACAGCCCATCCACAGCCAGTGAGGAGTTGTGACTCCACGGCAGCAGCGAGCTCACAAACCACACGCTTCCGCTCAGTTCTGCTGACATCAAACGGCGGTGCTGGTTCATGAACTCGAGAAGACTCTAGATCACTTTAAATTAGAGAACATATTTTTTTGTTCACTCTTCCTGGGTATTTTACTGGGATTTTGTTTTTTGTTGTTTTTTTTCTTTTGCTTTACAAAGTGTAAAATGCCTAGAGTGTTTTTTTTCAAGAGTACACTGCATTAAATGAACACTCTTAACATTTCAGTGACCTACAACTTGCTCTGTAATTATGAAACAGGCTATTCTCAAGTCTCAGAACAATGATTTCTGTGTAAAGAAGGTTTAACATCCACCAAAGCAGCACAGCACTAGTACATGTAGAACAAGAGCGTGCCAGAGCCTTACACTGTTGTTGCCCAGAAGTCTGAGGAATCATTCCCCATAGGAACAACATACAGGGCCCATCCCTGACTTCCTAGGAATCGCTTGTTTTATCCAATGTAGAGGAAGTTGCTCATGCTGCCTCTTGCTTAGGGTTATGTGGCATTTGCAATGCTTTATCTGTGAAATGTCCAAGAAATGCCTGAGCATTGAGCTAAAGATAGTAATGAAGAAACAAACCCTCCCAAAACCCCAAAAAACTTAACAAGTTCAGATATATCTCTACCCACCTACTACCCAAGGACAGTAACTATCTTCTCAGTATACATCCCAAATCAACCATTTGGGACAGACCAGCTTTCTGCCATGCCTAGAGATTGCCCAAACACGGAATTTTCATCCATGGATGAGTAATCTCACCACTTGTGTGTGAGCCTCCATCACCGTCATTTACTGCTGCTGTAACGCTGCATGGACACCGCGATTCTGAGTTCGCACTTTCACAATACAAAACTTCTTGCCATGCCCCAGCGTCAAAGACAGAAAACAAAAATCAGCTTGTTTATTGTGGTACAAGTTCTCAAGGCTGACTGTGCTCTTTTTCCCATGGAAAAGTAGCACTAACCATCCAGATCAATGTCCAGAGTCACATATGGCAAATGTACACTTCTCAGCTGTGTCAGGTTTCCAAGCAAATGTGGCTTTGGCACCTCAGAATAGCAGGTCTGCAGAAGATATAACAATAAAAAGCTACTCAAGCTATGTCTAAAATTTCTACTTTTATAGTATGATGCATTTTATTTTTAAATAGAATAGCTCGATACTTGTTTTGTTCTCCTACTGGGAAAATATTTTGTCTGAGGACTCATTCCATGAGTACAAGAGACAAAGAAAAGAACATAAAAATGTTAAATGTATAGATTTGTTATAACCCAATCTGTTACCATTTGTCACTGAACCTTAAGCACAAAGCAAACTAAGAAAATCAGTAAAACAACACAAGTAATGCAAATAAATCTTTTCTATCACAGTGTAAGTGCTTGCTGTGAAATACTATTGTACTTTTCAATAAAATTACTTGTAAACCTAAGAAATCACTCCAGGAAGAAATTACAGTACACAAAGCCAACATTTTTATCATTATATCATTTTACTAATTTCAGAGTAATCATATAAACTAACCACTGGCTTGCCATAGTGCTGCCTTTTGAAATATGACACCCTGTAGCATGAAAAAAACTTGTATGGAAATTTTCACATTTAAGAAGAGCTCTGCTATAAAAAGCTTGTGGTTAACATTAAGCACTATTATACCACACACCCAGTGCTCTCACCTCTGCAGGGAGCTGCACTGTGTGCTAACTGAAGGGGATGTACAGGTCTTCTGAAGTAGGAAAGCACTGATGGATATCAAAGCAAATCTCATCCACCTCCAGGAAAGAACTCTAATGCCAGGCTTTACCAAGACTGGAAAGCGGGGAAGTTTCGCAGAGCTCTCCAGCCACTTATTTTGGCTATGAAGAAAGCACCTGAAATTTCTACCATTCTAGACCCAAATTCATCACGATAAGGCTTAACCTTTGGCGCCACCAAAATATAAAATTCCACTCACAGGCGATGCTTACGTACAAAGTGGCATGGAAACGATCTCTTGAGGTTACTGGGGTAATACCTTTGAAAGAATTCACTAAAAATCTACTCCAGCTGGAATGATGAGATTTTTTTTAACACCTAATACGTAAGTCAGACACAAAACAATTAGTATTAAAAAACCTGCACACAAAAAAGCATTAAATGGGAAAGTTGCTTTAAAAACAGAACAAAACCACTCCCCTCCACACAGTATGAGGGTGTTACAAGTAACTAGGGAGATATAAATATCATGGTTATCTTCTCATAATCAAGATATTATGAAAGAATTCCAATCTCTGTGTTTACCCCATATATCAACTCGTGTCTGACTAGCCATGAGCTCATTATTCAGATGACTTCTTCCCTCTGTTCCCAGTGCTAAACTGCACGTAGGGTTTGAGGTGGCTGAGAGAGCCTCCACAAAGTCCAGGGACATACCAGAGGGATTCTGAAAGGTTAAAAAAAGGAAGCAAGCAAACTGGAAAGTGATGTCATATTAAAACTTCTGGTGAGTGTTAGAGAGAACAAAAACGTCTCCTGGTGTGAGATCAGAGGCCCACCTACCCTATACTCTAGCTTAGAGCAGCAAACAGCAAATGTTTGAAGACTATGAAAATAAAAGCAACCATCTAGTGAAAGTCCTCCAGAATGCTCTCTGGTAACTTCTAAAAACTTTCAGCTTAGGGACTTCCTAAGGCAGAAGTAATACTGTTGTATCTACAGTCTTTGGTAGACTTTTCTTCCAGGAACTATCTGCCTGCTTTTTGACCACTTGTACACTGACAGCATCCACAACATCCTGCAGCATCCACCGTGCTCTACAGTCTAATTACACGCATCTGAGAAACCACTTCCTTTGATTTGTTTTGATCTGTCACCTAGTGGTTACATTGCTGCCCCCCACTTCTTGTTTTTAAGAGGCAGTGAACAATCATCCTTCCCGATGCACTTCCTAATACAGACCTTTATCACATCCTCTCCCAGCCACTACTTTCTCAAGGTGAAGAGCCCTAGTCATCCTAGTCATTTCTCAAAGGGAAGCCACTCCATACATCTCTTCTTGTCACTCTTCTCTGGTATTTTTCCACTTTTGCTACATATCTTTAATTTGGAAGACTGAAATCCTAATGCAGAAATGCACCGCAAATTTCTATACCGACATCATGACGGTTTTGACACCATTTCTAGACAAGTCTTATTTTACCATGTATTTTTCTGATCATTAAATGAAGGCTAAGATGACATATTAATGAAGCTATTAGAACACTAAAAACACGTTCCTGGATACCAACAATCCAGAATCCACTGTTCCATACGTGCACTTCACATTTACCTACAATTTCCTAGTAGGAGAGCCCAAGTCCTTCCTCCTGCCCTAGTTCTACAGCACTAAGACTACGAACACATTCCCCTGTCCATAGGATTGTGAGGATGACAACATGCCATTAAATAGAAACTTACATAGTGTTCTGTTGTACAGAAGGTGTGCAATTCTCTGTTTTCTTCATTGGTACCATGGAGATTTGGGGCAACAGGTTACACCAACAACTCCTCTGCCAGTGGATGAAAGGTCAGGACCGTTGCCACTCTGCCACCATTACACACAGTGTCACCACTCCTGAGGTGTCAGGAGAAGCTGCTTCTCACACCAGAAGAACTCTGCAATATCCACCCAAGCAGCTGAGGGCCACAGAATGAAGAACTTAAACTTGAGATTTTCTGACCAAGGTATGGAGAGTAAGGGTACTTGGTTGGTTGATTCAAGTTTGGAGGATTATTGGAGAAACTTTAATAAATAAATGCCATTTAAAAATGCATTGTTCAATGTTTTGCAGAGATTATTAAGAACACTATCCTTTTCTTCCTTAGACATTTGGCATTTGCTATTGGCAAAGACTCTTTACAAGTCCAGTCTTGCATTCATGCTCACAACTATCTTCACATGCACAGCAGCAAGAACAAATAACTATCCCTGAGCAAACTTCAGAAAGACAGATCAATATACACATATGCTTGATTTTATTATTTTATTATCAAATCTAGTAATAAAAAAAACCCCAGCACAACTACTAAATAACCAAAAATCTTCAATCAGACTAGTTCTTATACTCCTATCTTGTTCTAGTACTCATTTCTGGGCATTTCCTATTGTTTCTTTGCCAGGCCATGAAGCAAGACCAAATTCTGGTTTCATCTGGTGAGGTCATTTTTTATACAGACAAATCCAGTGCTAGCAGTACAGGAGGAGTAGCTGAAAGTATCGGTAGTTCTGGGTTCTCTGGTAACACAACTGGGAATCACAAAAGGTCGTGAGAGCTTGCTCTGAGTCACAGAGCACAACAGCAAAGCAGAACACTCCTTCTCAGCTGGTCAAACTCTGCTTCAAGCAAGAAGATCCCTCAAGTAGCCTGGAGGTCTCAATGAACAACATCTGGCAAGCGGAAGTGGCTGAACCCCTGGTACAGAAATCTGTCCTGCAGAGCTCCACAGGTCTTTAGGCTTTAGGTTACAGACCAAGTTTACCTCCACTGTGGTCCACTTCATCTTTACTGAGCCGAGAAAAATTCTTTTTTACACTTTATTTGCTGCCACTATTGATAAAAGTGTAACCAAGGTAAATGTGGTATGGATAAGCCAGGTAGCACAGAAATTTCTTTTAGGCAAAGTCCTTTCTGCAGTAATCCACTCACAACCATCATCAGTGAAAACACAGCAATGCTAGTGACCAGAGTGGAAACTTCTTTACCGAAACATCCTGGCGTAGACAGAGCCTAAGTGAAACCTTCTGTGCAAGAGAAGAAGATGACTGTCTTGGCCTGCCACAGAAACACTGATCGTATGTGATAAACAAAATGCCTTTCTTCTTTTTAGGTTAGAAAACAGCCCTCAACAGTGTGTGTACTTTGAAGTTATCACTCACAAGAATAACTTTCAGAGCTTCATTTTGCTTCTATGCAATACCACATATCTTCTCCATTAAATCACCATAGGTGGATCTATGGCATAGCTCTCAGTCAAAACAAGGAAAAACACTCTGAGAAATAAAATTTAAATTCAACGTTGTCCTGAATATTTTGTTTTTTCTTTTCTGAATCCAGAGCAATCTTAGTATTCCTGTGTTACTTTAAAGACATAATTGTACAGAACAAGCAAAAAATTCTAATTCTAATATTGAAATCTTATATGGTCTAAAGGTCACTGCTAACTTAGCTTGTTTTATTTCACTGAGCAGTTGCAATGACACTTAGCAACCAGGTCATATCAGATCAGGGAGAGTTTTCCTACTGCATCACACTATTCTTATATGCCCAAAATTCTTTTTCAGATTCATGTAAGAGGGCTGGTGACTCAGTAGAGCAGAATCAATAATGCAATGAGATGGATGAACCCCTGGATTGTTTTCTTGCGATCCTATTAGACTTCAGAGGCTACACAGCTTCAGCATGTTCTAGGTTTACTTTTCCATTTCAAAGAATATTTATTTTTAGAAGGAAACAGTCTTTTATGCTTCAGAGAGAAAAAAGTTAGAGGTATAGTGGGAAGATGAAAGCTCTTACTATTATTATTAAAAAAAAAGTACATGCAGCTCTGCCTCAATTTATTATATTTCAAATACTTCAACATCTACCAACCCAATAAGCCAAGTTTACCAATCACAATCATCTGTGTTGCACAGTCATACAAACACAACTCCTTAAAACTAATCAATCAAAACTAATGACAAGCCAAGCAGAAAGAAGTGGCAAAATACCAGACATACCATTACAAAAATAAAACCTAAGAACAACTTTTTCAGAACAAGAAGGAGATCTGTATTTTCTTAGAGGACCTAAGAAAACAGAATGGTAACTCGAGTCATAGTGCTTGAAGCACTATCACAGTAGTGATACAAACACATCTACCAAAAAAAAAGGGCCATCAATAACCTCTGAAAACTGGGAAGGGTCCTGGCAGCAATGAGGTTGTGACTTACGATCACGTAAGGGACAGTTTTCTGACAAACCACTTCAGCTAAAGCTCTCTGTGGAAGCAATCCACTTCCAAGGGAGAGGAGCATTTTGGAGCACGGGTATCTCTCACTATTGCACCCTACCCTCTCCTGCCAAAAAAGCAGAAACAAAGTCTTTGAAGTTGTGGGAAAACACCTGTGAAAACATACAGATTTTGGAGAAAACCGGTGTGAGAGACATAAGGTGGAAGGTGTGCCATCACAGACATCTTGGCCCTGGAAAAACCCTGAAGTTTAAAGTGAGAATGACATTGCAAAAACAATAGCAAAATTTGCCAGTCCAGGGAAATGTTTATGCAATAAAGGGTGAAACAACTCCACTACACACACATTTCCCAAGCAAACAACCGTAAGTTAATCGAGGGCTCAAATATATCCCATAGTGTTTAACAAAGGATGGCAGCCCTATTCTCAGGCTTGGAAGCTGCGCATCAGGTTTTGGAAGAAGGGATTTTGCAGCCAGATTTGAAAACCTGAGAAATATTAACCTAAAGAAGGAATGCTGACTGACTTCTTGTAAAGGAATCATCATGCATTTCGTTTTTCTTTTCAATACTTTCTACTGTCTATGTACCTCCACTAAAATAACAGCAAACACAGTTTCACTGTACAATATCCCAGGCTTTACTTGACGTACACAGGATCTAAATGGCCCCTGTTTTGAGTAAAGTCACGGGCTATCACAGGCAAAACCAGGAGAGAAAAAAAAAAGGACCAAATGATCGAGGTCCAGCAAAACTACCTGCCTTTTTTTCCTCTACAGCTGAAGCACTAGTGGTAAGAAACCATCTTCTAAACTCCAAAAGAAACAAGTTTGTGCCAGCAGATAACAATCCTCACATATAAGCTGAAATCCTTCATTTTTTCCTACTGTGGTGGCAAGACTCTCCCCCACTGCTTATGCATTTATTTCGTCTTTTACTTAAAAGAGTTTCCTCTTCTTTTTCATTCAGGCCAAGGGCCAGCTTCTCTTACATCTCTTTTCCCAAGGAGTGCATCTTGATCTGCAGCCGCTCTGCCAGGCCCTTCTGGCACTGCTCCTCCTGATGCTGGCACTCTGCGAGGGAGCAGAGCGCTTCACACTCCCATTCATCTGCAATTCAAGATGGACCTAAATAAAAATTATTCCCTTGCTCAACTGCATCACTAAGCAGGACGAGAAAAAACCATATATAAATGCAATGAACTAGATCAGTCTTGCTGTAAGTTCTACAAGTATATATATTTAGGATATTGTATTTTGACATGAATTTATATATGTTTTTAAAACAAAGTTATTTGTGTTCTTTACTCTCTATCAGTTGTTTAAAAAGAAGAAGCATACCTGAAACCACTGCAAAACTGTCTAGTACAAACCTATTCAAAGAGGAGTCTCTGGGCTGATTTCCTGTATGTAAATGTGCTCAGCTGAAAAAATGTCCAGGGCATGATTCCCAGACTACGGTACAGGAAAAAAGAGGAGTTCCCTGGCTTAGTTAAGATCAGAAGGAAGACACAAGGGACTCATCCAGGGAAAAGAGGCCAGTCTGTGACTGTCCTATGTGCATGCACACAGAAGTGCAGGCACACGTGTGTGCGCTCCCTTCCCTGCCTCGCCTCTGCCCTGGCGGGGTGGGTGAGCTGGCGCAACATCCCCTCAAGGCAACAAGCTCTTGAAAGATCTGATATGACATTTTTACATTCAACTGACTGCATGCAACATTCCTTTAAAAAAAAAATTATCTGTTTGCTTGCTTGAAGCGTCACAAAGATAATATTCACGTCTGTGACCCTGACTGTCTCTGGTCAAGAGGCAGAGAGATTGTGCAGACTGCGTTGCCTTCCAGCACCCCTGGGATGCCTGCCAGAGAACAGAGCTGCTGTCCCAGAGGAGAGGGTCAGATCCCCGGGCCTTCAGCTAACACTGTTAGCAGTCCCTCTGGTAACTGCTGAGGAGGTAAATGGCACACACAGGGGACTTGGCTTGCACAGCCTGACACCTGTGTTAGTGACGTACACTGCAGGAACTCCACTGCCCTCAATTTGGGGAAAGAGTATTATCATTTTTCTTTAGAGAACCTTATCCCCGGATCACTTGTCTTTCCATTTCTTCTTTATCATTGTTGACCTCCAAATTCCTACACCACCACCCTCTTTCAGCATCTATCAAAACATTCGTATCTGTTTTCTACATTGTGGTTACATGTCCATGTGGGCTGAAAATCTTTTAAAGAATCTTATTTAAACACAGCTTCATCATCCAGATACTGTTTGGGCAATGAGCTATGCAGATTATTATTTCAAAGCCTGTTTCCACTACCACAACGTTCATTTTAAAGTGAATCTAAATTACTGTCTTTCCCATAAAAACCTGCTTAAGTGCATTTTAAAAGAAATGTTGCCAAGTGCAGAAATGCAACCTCTGCCCCTGGAAGTACTTGAACTAAAGTTTGCTGAAGGCTGCCAGGTTAATCCAGGGTAGAATCAGTCTGTGTTTGTTCAGTCCTTCTGCTATCCCACCCAACATGCACTCCTGGAGATGGGATACCCAGATAAGCAGAACTACAATTTCACCTGATAGGGCTGATCTGTTCATCACATCCACCACCTTTTGCCTACCAATAAGGATATAGGCTAACAGAAAAGACGATTGTCAAAAGCATCATGTGCATTTTTCTGTGTCTCAGGCTCATCCTGTCATGACAGTGGCCTGTATAACACCTCCTGCTGCCACAGACCATGACCACAACTGATCGCAAAATGACGGTAGTGAACATAAGTTTGCATGGCTATGTATATGAGCATACAACTTCCTAATTTTATAAACTCATCACAGAATATGTGAAAAGCTTGAGATGCAAGCAGGTTTCACGTTTTTTATTCTAAACTTTTTTCTGGGACTGCCATTTTCATTTAAGGCTCCTCTGTAAAGGTTAAAAAAAAAAAAAAAAGAAGTTTGAAGAAATGTAGAGCCTTACTAAGCCCAAGAGTGGTTACCCAATAGAGAGCATCAAAATGTGTATCACCCACTCTGTAACCCACATGCTCCTCCTCTCACTTCAGAAGGCAGGTAGCCCTTCCAGGGCACCCAGAATTTCTGGCTGTGTCTGATAAGGAGAGCACACATTAGATTAGAAAGCCTCTTGAAGTCATCCAGGGAGTTTCTCCTCTGTGCTGTCAGAGGGTATCTGGCTTCAGGACACACAATAAACACAACTGTGGCATCTTAGCAGCCACTTGTACACTTTTCCAAGCTATCTTTTTCAGGTTCTTAAATCACCAAAAACGCTGTCTAACAGCACCAAACAATTTTTAAAATGTGGTAAAATCACATATCCATTACAAAATATATACTTATGCGATTTTGTTGGCTTGCTTCTGTTTAGATAATACAGCTGCATACAAATTGCTGTTGCATTTTAATAAAATTGTAATGTTAACAAGATCCACATGAAAAGCACAAGTAGATAAAACTTTGAGTAGGCATAGACAGGGAAAAGGACTAGATGCTAGAACAGAAAACATAGCAAAAGAATATTGAAAATTAGTAATTCAAGCAGCAGAATGAATGGCTGCTAAAATTTTAAGCAAACACTTTGGCTCTGTGCTCATTTCTTCTACGATCTTCTCTGAGGGTGAACCTTTACTGTGCTTCCATTGCACCTAGTCTTGGACTGTATCAAGAAAGCTACACTTTCTGAAAGGGTAATAATACCTTTTTGCTGCCAAAACAGACTAAGCCTTACAGAGAACACTGCAGGTGGGAAGATTAAAAAAAAAAAAAAAATCCAATGAAACATAGACCCAGTATTCAATACTGTCTTCATTTTTCTGTTTTGTTCTCGCTTTTTTTTCTTTCTTCCCAGAAATATTCTTGCCAGCTGTTTTGCTGTCTCTCAGTATTCCAACAACGACCAAGTATCACCATGTGGTGCTGGATCTCAAAGGCAGAATTAAGATTAACAGTGCTATGATTAAGTGCCAGCTGAAGAGACACAGCCACAAAACCAGACTCTGTGGCTGAGAGCTCATGGCCCCACTCAAGATGCCCCTGAGCATTGAAATTTTCACCCTCTTCCCCCCACAGCCAGGAAGGGGATGGCACTTCCAGAAAGAACAGTCACCCTTGGATGGCAAAAAGAGTTTCGACATTGAGACTTATGAGCATTGTCTGCTTCCCCAGTCAAAAAACATAATTCAGTTCTATGCTGATACATGCACAGGAAACCTATACGTGGAAAATGAAGGTCAGATGAAGGCCAGTGGGATAAGGACCACAGGTATGTGTAGCCATGGTATCTCATGCTCAAAATGGAAAATATTCCACAGGCTGGCACATTCTTCAAATAGTTTTTCAAAATAATTATTACCACTTAGACCAGTATAACTTACAACAAGTTAAGCAAATAAAATAAATAAATTCCCTAGCTGTGTCCCTTAACCTCATCTACTTATCTTGAAAAGCAAGTCAGTTAGCTTTACTTCCAGTGCTCCTCACTGCCAGATTCAGGTTGCTATGGGGCACACAGTATTTGATTAAAGCAATTATATCTACTGGCATATACATATGTGTTTGTTTTATGCCATGGAAATATCTCTATGCTTTTCACAGAAACTGGATATAAAAGTTACATGTGGAAAACCCAGTACCTGTGAATGCCCTCCTCCCAAACTGTAAACATAGCAGGAGACTTCTAATGTTTGTTTGAAAACACATGCCCTAAGTGATAATCCTGATGGAAAAAAGGAAGTAATTTTGCTTACTCTTTGCCTTCAGGTGGCTCATTAAAACACCTCTTACAAAAGAAAGAGGATATGAGTCTCTCTTGACTTTATGCTGAAGCTAACCGTCTTTAGGGAGAGATCCTGGCAGCAAAAGAGTGTAAACTCCATTCTTTGTTTTAATTTAGAATTTAATTTGTCAGCAAAACCAAGGTTCATAAAGAAGGCAAATTTGGACAAATTGCAACTGCCATGAGCTCTGCTAAGAGCAGGATGTAACATGAATGTGACTCTTCAAGAGAACAAATTATAATCATTGCATCCAAACAAAAAATGCTTACATTAATAAGTTTATTCTATAGTGTGCCAACTCTTCAGGCTGGCTAATAAGGAGAACTTGCTAACCTCACATTCGTAATATAAAGTGATCTGCAGCACATCTACTACATGTCAGCAGGACAAGATGACAGTTGTCCTGTTGAGTTTTTTTTGGATTACAAATAGCCTTTTCTTGCACTCCAGCTATAATACCTTAAATCTGAGCACACCTCCAAACAAAAGAAGGTAATAGAAGCAAAGCAGTTTTCCAAATCTCAGAAACCTTGTTCACCTGAGTAATTTGCACCAACAGAGAAAATGTTTGCTTATAAAAATAGTAATTTATTTGTATATCTAAAATAAAATACAGCATATGTACTAGGTACAGACTAAGAATGTCTGCTGCTTACTGCAGCTACAGTATACTTATAAAAGTAAATGCTTCAGATATACTATGTCAAGTGGATGGGTGGCATGGTAGAGTCTGCAGGGAAATATAATCTATTACATTAGTATTACAAAGACATCAGTAAACAGCTGGAGATGTTCAAAGCCTTAACACTAATCAGACACTCAAGACTGGGATTTACCTGGCTAACTTTATCAACTGGTCCCCGAGACTGTCTTTGCAAAGTCTAGCAAAAACAAACTTCAGAATGAGGTTCATTTGATATCCTTGAGAGGAGAGGAGACACACTTCAGAAATGCCAGCTTCCTTCTCCCTGATTCCTACAGAAGGATTACAGGCCCATACTTGCACAGCTGTACCACAGGTGCCTTGAGTTGAATGCTGCCTGCCAGGCTGCTCAGGCAGGGCCAGCACAGCACAGAGGCAATCTGTAACCCAGCAATCCCCTCGCCGAAACAGGAGAGATGAGCTCTGCTGGGCTTCTCACAGCATCAGCTGTGTTCAGCATCGCAAGCTCCAGCATCACATCATGGGAGGCTTCACTGGGTTATGAAAAATCATAATGAAATCTTACTCCAAACTGGTCCCTGCCTCCTGTAATTAAATGTAGCTCTTGCCCAAGAGGGAGATCTTCCCCATCCCTGTCTCCTTGATGCTGGGAAGAGGGAGGTCTTCTCATTGTCTACTTTTGTGGATAGAGAGGTACAGCTAAGGGAAGAGATCTTCATTCCTATTTCTGTTTTCTTTCACTTCTCAAACATGAAAACACTGTTGTAGAATTGCATGAAAATTGAACTAAATCACTCACAGAAGAAAACACACAGTTTTTTCCCTGTCCCACCAAATCAGACATCATGCATCAAGAACACCCACTTGAAAATTAGTATAGTACCGCACCAAAGAAGTGCACTCCATGTTTATCTAAATATGTCCAAACTCTAGGAGATGAACTGATGAAAAGTTGCACAAATGGGAATAACACTGGTGTTCAGCACAGTCTCACACAGCAAAAGTGCAAGTGACTCCAAAGAAGCAAAGAGCACAGCAAATATTGTGAGGGTACAGCCATGCCATAGAGCCAAGAAGTGTAACACACCCCGGAGCCCATGGTGTGCAGCTCATTCTCCTCCAGACCCAGCTGCAGTGGCTGAACAGGATGGCTGCCCCTCTCAGCTGCTCAGCACCAGGTACTGCCAGCACCTTACCACCCCTATGGCAGAGCTCCAATCCTTTCAGTGCAAAGGCAGCCAGGTTATCAGGAACTGACTTAAATCATCAGTTCCCACTCAGCTCTCAGATTTCACACTAATGTGCATGAAGGACTTTCACACATTCATCTCCACTCTCTGCTGGCATGGGGCAATGGTGTCCAGCAAGACACCAGGAGTGAGCTGGCAGTGGAGCCAGGAGTGCCAGCAGCAACCCACACTGCAGACAGACTCACTGCAGATTCCTTTCTGCCTTTGCCTCTCTGTTTCTCTGGGATATGCTTGATCTTGCTGAACCAATTCAATCAGTAACATGTCAAAAAGTCATACTCCTCCCCCCTCCCCATCTTTTTTAAAATTCATTTTCTGGTTCGTTTTCTACTGGTTTAGTGATATGGATCACCAGCACCCAAGCACTGCAAGATGATACAATGCTGCAAGCACATGCGATGGGCAAACTTTGCCCTATATAAACACTTTATGTAAGTCACTGAAATAAATTATGCTGCAAATTATGAGTAAATTATGCTGTAAAGGGGCAAAAATTCTCCTATATTTGTTCAGGACAATCAATTATTTTTTTTTCACTGTCAATCCACTTTAGACTGGTAACTACATGCTGCTTGCAGAGTGCTCTCTGAACACTTCAAGCAGACATGGCTCCTATTGTGCTCCTGGGCTACAGTTTATTATCTTGTTTTTTTCTGCTTAATGCAGTTATTTTTTTTTGAGAGGACAGAACAGAGTGAATGAGGATAAAGGAGAGAAATAAACAGGAGCCAAAATTTCTCCCTGTCTACAACAAAAACACGTCACTAGCAACCACAAAGGATATTAAAATCAACAGATAAAGGTCAGATAAAGCACAAGATAAGGTAGTGCGTACATTAATATCTCAAAGATGGTATTACAAGGTTAATCAGTTATGCTGGCAAGATTTACATGTGAGCTATTTGGTGCCTAAGAAATACAATCAAAATAATTTATTTTTACTTTATAAACAAAATGTAAATCAGCCATGAAATTACAACTTCGCAGAAGAAAATTAATATAATGCAATAAAATCTAAGTTTGGAGTCACAGCTCCCTTTTAAACTATTACAGCTATACACAATACAGCTGCTCCAATGCAAAGTAGAATCCCAAGTTTCTAACACAGGTAAGCCTCGTGCCAGCCGATGGCAAATAGAAGAGTGCTTGGTTTATTACATTTTTGTCCTCACTTAGTTACAGGGTCTTCCCTTGGCTGTTTTCAGGAATGCTACTGAATACCATGAACTAGAGGTTTCTTTACATTTTCATCTGACAAAAATCAGAAGTTCAGAATTTGCATTATGACTGATTCTGCAATTTCTCTTATTTTTTCATCCTACTATATTTGTATGACTGAAACTCAGAATAAAATATCAATTGCCTGTTTCACCTAGGGGATGGCTCCAGATTTTCTGTGACTGTGCAACACAAGGGTGGCTGATTCTTGAGCTGAGGGGAAATTATTTAGGCTCATGTCATTACAACACAACAAAGAAGAAAAGCAATTGACAATATTTGTATAGAAATCTTTGCAATTGCAGCTTTCACAGCAGTAACTCTTGAGAAAGATTTGCAGGCACAAATCAAAACCCAGTGCTTTTCCCATGGCCTGCCTGTGCTCTTGGCAGCTTTCTCCCTCGAGCCTGCTCAACATAATGAGGAGGCAGAGTCTCAAAGACAGGGTTAAGTCTAATTCTTCAGCCAGATACATCAAAGGGAAAGTTACCATGAGTATAATGTAAGCCACATTTTAGTATTTAAGAGCCCAGTATACAGCTTAAGGAGAACTTGAACTTCACCTTTATCAAACTATTACCTCTGCTATGTATTATTCACACAGCAAGAGTCTTAATTGCCCAGACACTCTGCCAACTCTTTCCTCTCTGTTGAAACCAACCACACAAATCTAAAACGCCTATTTTCAACAGAAGTCTACTGAAACACCCACTAGAGATATTAGTTGTCAAGTGTTAAGCAGAAAGTTTCACATTTCATGAATTACAGATTTATACAGCTCCATGAGCCTGTATCTGTGTGTCTTGGTGACAGCAATCCCTCCTTTCCTGGCCTTCAGAGAAACACCTTCATTCACTGCCTTGTTGATTGTTTGTAGGCATATGTGAGTTTATTGGCCTCTAACAGACAAAGAAAGTGCATAAGGAAATCAAGGTGAAGCTAAAAGAAAGAAAGACTTTCCAATTTAGTACAGAAAACACTTATCAGTTCCAACACTCTCACCTAACTCGCTGGAATTAAATATGCTGCAGTCCACTCTGGAACTGCATTTCCAACGCACAATAATCTTGTATTGCAGCCATTCACTTTATAACGTTTTGAAAAGGTAATGGTTAATTTAACTCCAAAACCTTCTATCTCATGCTACTAAACAATTCATGTTTGCTCACCTGTTGCTTATTGCTTCACTGTCACTGATATGCCACAGAAAATCTGGATATAAGAAATTGTTTTAAGCTAGTCCTGCAGATTTTAGGAGGGCAATCATGCTTAGTGCAGGTTCAAAACAGAAAGGAGAACATTAGTGAGTTCTCTGAACCTCTCTGCTAAACAGACAGATTTGCTGAACCAACTAAACCTTTCTCAGAACACTTAGCTTCAGAACAAGATTGAGCTAGTGGCACAACAACTGGAAACCCAGTAAATGCAGTGCTGCATCTAAAAGTGCACGATGTCTCCTCTACTGAACAAGGCATTTCATAAAATTAAAATTCTTTCTCCATCAACAGCTAAAGATGCAGGTGGTAAACTACCTGGAAACAATGTCTAGTTATTTAATAGTACCTTTTCCTTGAGGATTTTAGAGTAATGCACAAAACTTAAAAAGTTCACAGAGCAATACTAATTGACAGGCATCTTACAACTCCTGTTTTAATTGAAGTGTTTTGTCCTTTACCTAATGAAATGAAAATAGAAGGTAGAGAGGATAGTAATTTGTCTAAAGGAACACAGAAAAGGAACCTCTAGATTCACAATACCCTCAACCCATGTTTTGCCCCCACCCCTCATTTAGGCTGACAAGTCTGTGGGTTGTGCTGCACACCAGGTCAAGGACTCATGCAACTTGGAAAAACAGAGTGAACAAAAACCTCTCCCTTCAAAAAAAGAAAAACAAAACCAAAAAACCCACCAGCTTATAGCTGGAGCACTCCCCTTGGTCAGATCCAGGTCCCAGCAGAGCCCAGTCACTGTTAGGCTGGCAGAAACAAGGTGTGCCATGGGGCAGGAGCTGGGTCAAGTGGAACAGTTGGAGGAAGCCAGAACAGCTGAGGCAAGGATTTATCCCAGATCTTGGCCTGAGTGTCAGAGTGTCAGAGTGCTTGGTTCCCAGGGAAATCCTGGGAGTGCTTGGTTCCCAGGGAAATCCTCTAGTGTATCTTCATCTACCTCATACCCTTAAAACTCCCTACACGAAAGGATACATGCAAAAGACAACTTCCAAAGGAAACGTGCTCTTCAAGGCTTGTGCTAATTGCAACTTGTTCCTTTGCAGTTGCAATAGACAGCCAGGAACTGCCTGTGTGTGCAATAGCTGCTTCCATCACTTTTCTAATGGAATGTAGTTCCTGTCAAAACTGATGCACAATGCCTATCCCAAGCCAGCAAGAGGCAAAGTAAGATAGCACAAGCAGTAACATTGCAATCTAAATACTTTCCTCCAACTGTTCTGCCTAATCTCATGTCAGCATATGTCATTCACAATTCATCCAGAGTTAATGTCAGGTCTTTTGCAGCAAGGATTTACACTCTGTTCTTTAAAGCAGTGCTCATTACAAGGAAGCTCATTACTATACCCAAAGCAGTAAGCAGAATCTGCAACTCCTTTCAACTGTCTTGTGGCCAACAGAGAAGCTGCAGCTATTTACTCTGCAGAAAAATGTGAGTGATCATGGCAGAAGCTCGATGGCTTCTTAGCAGTCCATGTTCAGGGTCTTTTGTTAAAAAAAAAAAAAAAAAAAGACAACAGAAACCTTTGCCACTGAACTGGCGTCATTTCTGATAGCAATGTTTTGACACCAGCCTGGCAGAGACATGTAAGCAAAGCCCTGCTGTTTGCTGTTTGCACAGCCAGCTTCTTGCAGGTAGCCAGCTCAGAACTAGCCAGTTACAGACCTGTGAGGTATAATACAAATAAACAGTCCTGATCATAATATGCAGTACAGGCAACAAAGCCAAAGAAAGAAGAAAAATAGCACACGCCAAAACATGAAAGAATAAAGTAAGTGAAACATTCTACTGCTAATGCTTTATGAAAGTGTAAAAGGATAGTTCTGTCCAGAGAAAGGCTTCTCATCTTCCCTTTCACATGAGAGGCAGGAAGGACATCTTACAAGAAATCTAGAGATCAAGATGCTAAGTTTCAAATAGTAGATTATAAAATTGAAACTGACAAGACTTGCACAAGTGGGTTCTTCTGCTCTTCATTGAGATGCTGTTTTAAAGTGCCTACAGGACAGACTGCACACAGTGTGTCCTCTCAGTGTCCAACTGAATCACACTTACTCTTCTGTTTTAGAGTTTCTTTAATTTGTGAAACCAAAAAACCCCAAATGCAAGGAGGCTAACTACACCTACAGGCAAGAGTTACATTTTCTTTCTTTTTTAATAAGCTTTCATGAGGGTTCTTCACCCAGAATCAACATAGTACAGCTCTGCGAATGGTAGTGATAAAAGAAAGATGAGTGCTAGGGCCTTTAAACACTGATTTTTTGAGTAAAAGATGAATCCTCTTCTTACTATAACCCTTACCACTGATAACCTAAAGAGCACTGAACTACAAATTAATGGCAAATCCTAAACTGCCCAAGCAGAGACAAAATCTCCTTTCACTACAGGAATTCAGAAATGGTTAGAACTCAGTGTGGACTGACAAGGTGTATTATCTGGATCACAGGGAGATCAAAGTACCTGAAGCTCTTCGTATCAACTAAAACCTGAGCTTTGTGGGTGATAACTCCTCATCTTTGGCATACACATCTTTGAGTCAGCAAATTGCCTTCATTTGATTTTCAAAAAACCTCTCAGGGTTTATCTGCTGAAGAATCCCCTTTTTTATTTAACACAAGGAATTAAGAAGTAATTACATTATGTTTACACATTTATAAATGATGACTTGCCTTTTGTTAAAGGTTCTGGATCCCTTAATCCTTCCTTAATCTAATCAAAGAAATTGGCAATAAATAAAGCACAAAGGGATGTGGCAGCCCAAGGGAGAAGTTGCAAGGAAAACAAAGGAAGCTTCAGACTGCTCCTCAAACCAGTGTTCGAGTGTAGACAAAAGAAAACCTACCACTCAGTTCCAGTGGAAACAGGAAAGTAATGGGTATCCTCCTAAGTTTTCATGCAAAGGTCTAACACAGTAAGTCATAATAACACAATGCATCAAGCTCCAGTATCAGGCAGCGAGACAACTAAAAATATTTAGATTAAAAACATGCCTTATTTTTAAAAAATTTTAAAGGTCTGAGAGCTTATAGTTAGCAGTGGAATCTAATTTACTCATCTAGTAGCATTTGGTGTCTCTTTGAAGCCGAGTGTTCAATGAGTACTGAAAAAACTCAAAAAAAAAATTCCTCCCTCAGTAGTGTGAGGAAAAAGAAAACGTACAGTGAAAATGGTTCAAGTAACTTCATATTGCAAATGTTTCAGTTTGGGCTATTGACATTTTATTGCACAAACCCTTCCATCAGCATCCTAGCTTCCTTCCTTCATTTACTAAACGAAATTTTGCTTTAAGCCTTGGAGAAAAGATACAAGGACAGAATTTTCTGAAGTTGCCTTCGAGGTGAAGGATCAAACCATGTCACTGTAAACCTCACAGACAACACAGCATGACTTTATCACAGAGTTCAAGTTTTCAAGGGAGAGTAGGAAAGTGCTATGTCACAAGTAGGGTTTCTGTCTTGGAAACAAAGAGTCTGGCTTCCCAAAACCATCAGCCAGAAGCATCAGGACTGGGCAAATGCCCACCTCTTTCTGAGCAAGCAGCCTTGACACTGCTGAGGTTGGCACATATTAGCCCATATTAGGATTGCTACAGCTCGTCAGGCTTTCAGTTTCTTTCTTTCCCCTTCAGCAGAAAGCTTATTTGCCTGGGCCAAAATGAGTTTTGACAAGTGCTGCTACTGAGCTTTTCTATTTAAAACCAAGCTGAGCATATACTTCAAGTTTTATTTTTTTCAGACATAACTCCGGAGAGAGCAGATCAAGCTAAAACGCAACACCTTGTAAATCAGAAAGGTTTATCTTTACTTGGAATTGGGTCAACTACAATGGTTTAAAGTTATTTCTTCATTTCACTGTCATCCAGCCATCAGCTTTCAACTTCTTTTTTTAAAGCAAAGATACTAAGGAAGGAGTGCCTTGCATGGTAACAGTGAAAAATCCAGTAAGAGCGAAAATTGCCAGGCATGTGCTTGGTTGGTAGCAGGCAACAGGAACTTTAATCGTTTAACTGATAAGTATTTGCTTTAAAAAATTTCCATGAAAAATGAATATAAACATGGTCTCAGTGTTATAATCCTTGATCACGCAAGATTCCCAGAAATGTGAGGATGTTTTGCTTTAATGGCAACCATAAAACAAACAAAAATTCCAAGATTCTGTGATCAGCCTGTGCAGACTCTTTTTTAAAACTGTATTTTACTGTTTTGTGATTAAACCTTTCCCTCTAAATCTTGATCTTTGCTATGTGCTTTTATATCTACTTTAACTCAGATACAGTTTCCCAAACACAAGATAAAAATTCAGCTTTCCAACAACCAGAAACAAAATCCGTCTTTTGTAATACAACCTCCTAAAGGACTTATTTAAAAGTATATGGCCACAAAGAAACCCCAAGTGAGATTGAACTCCTTTCTTCTTTACTTAGTTGTTACAAAGTAGAGAATGTGAAAGTTCTTCACTGATTGTAACACTTTGTAAGTAAAGCGGGAGTTTTTGTGTGGAAAAGGAACACATTTCTAAATTAAGAACAGTGGTGAAAATTATTTACAGTCTCCACTTTACCTAGACTCTAGTAACTAGAGTGCTGAGTCATAAATTAAACTGGTGCTCTGACCTTTAAGGAACAACTGAGATCATAATAAACACGTCTCGTATTTTCAGATGAGTCCAAGTAAAGAGAAGTCTCACAGCTCCTTGAAAAGCCTCAGGAGATGCAGTTTCTTAAAGCACACATAAAATTGATTAGTGTTCACAGTAACTAAAAACATATTAGAGAACAGACATGTTAGAGAAAAGAGATGTTAGAGAACAGAGAACAGACTTAATTTATTGAGAATTTGCACTTTCCCCTCTCATATATGCTCTAAGTTAGAAAAGAGCTAATACTGAAAATCAACCATGAATGTGAAGAACCAGCAAAAACATACAAAACAACCTGAGAACAGAATAGACCAGACAGTACAACAGTTATGTGCCGCCATGCAAAAGCTGGAATTTATTTTCTGTTTGGGAAACTATGGAGATTTCTTACCTAGAAACAGTCATTTTAGTGATATATGTCCCATAAAGGTATTCTTGGGACATACAAAAATTATGAGGACAGAAAAGTTAGAAACTACCTTGCTTCAACAAACTTGGATATGGGAACGTTTTCCCACTGTGTGTCATGGTGCTCATTGTCTCCTCAGCTACATCTTCCAACAGCCCAAACAACACTAAACTGTTTGTCCAGAAGTTCCTCAAACCCACTGTGGACCTTCCACAGTCGAAGTGCTATAATGAGGGTCAATATATCTGTATGCAAGCCTGTGTTCATGCATGCCTTTCCACCTTTTATCTGTCTACACAACTTGCACTTCATCTCTATCAGTTCAGTAACCAACACTGTATTTCACTATACAGACATAGTTACATCAGTAGAAGTAGGCAATTTATTCTTAATCAGGGTGTACTACAAGCTACAGTCTTCATGAGCCTGCTATGCAGCTAAACGTATTTTAAAATGTGGCCTTCTCTCTTGACTTGGCTAAGAGTTTAACATTTCACCTATGTGCCACTAAGCTGTAAGATGTTACAGGTAACTTTCAGTCAAATGGATGTAAATAAATTCAGAAAACAAGACACAAATGCTATCTTGAAACCCTTTCTGCACTCACAAAAAGAATTTCTTAGAAAAAAGCAGAAGGCTGCATGATTCAGCTAAATATATCTACATGCTGGTTAACCCTAAAAAGGGGAGGGGGGGCTCAGACCTGCTCCCTGCTTGCCTGTGAGCTGGTTCAGTTTGCTAACCCAGGGAATTAGTTATGCAAAGCTGGTGTATGGAAACTGCTCCCAGAAGGGTGTGATGTGTGCTGGAGATGGCACAGGCAAAATGGCAAGGACACACACCCCACCCTCCAGGCAGCAGCCAGGACTCTTTGCTCAGGAATGGAGCTAAACAGCACCATAAAATAATCCAGTTTCAATTGAAAAAAAAAAAAAAGTGTCCAAGCAGATGTCACAGCACAAGATGAACATCAATGTACCTCATTTTAGGTGCTTCTCATTGGCTTTTCCACCTCACTAAGTCATCAGCTAGACTGTCGACTCCCAGGAACACAGGTCATTAAGACAGGAACGATAATAAGTATCAAATACTTCAGGCATTAATAGTAATAACAAGAAACAGAAACAAAACAATAAACATCAAATATTGTCACAGCTCTCTGACTAAATGCAAAACATGCTATTTATGTTATGTAATTGAGTTATAAAGCACTTTCACTCTTGCTTGTGAATAAGGAATTGCAGCCTTCTATCTCTGCAGTTTGAAATGTCTCTCAGTGGCTGTAGCAAGCTCACCAAAAAAGTTCACTATTGTATCACGTGTTGAACCCTGTGCCAGCACTGGCAGGGTATGTAAATGAACTCATTGACCTCTCTGGGTTTTCCCCTTTCTTTTCCCTGATCTTTAATGAGGATATCGAGCTCAGAGGGAGTAGCAGGCAGGAGATTGCGCTGTACTTTCACAATGGGAAAGAAGCCAAAATCCAGGCACAATGCCTGGATTCAGCAGTTTCAGGCAAACGCAGCAGCGCTGCATACATCCTCCTCCGGGAAGAACGCTTTCCACTGCCACTTTAACAGGAAACCTAGCTCAAAACCAAGGCTGGGCTATCCCCTCATTCACTTTTCACACCTGGCTATTGAACATATTCCCCCACAAGAAAGGTTTTCCTGTTAGAGAAGCTTCCAAAATTGCTTAAGAGCAATTTGCTTTTGTTTGTTATGATGATTCCATTCTGTAATATTCTGAATATTACATGTCATGCTTATTGGTCTTCAATATTGGGCTTTTTACACTGAAAATTTTGGTAAAAAAAAAAAAGAAGTATATACTCAGAAAATATTAAAGGAAGAAAATGAACACCACATTAGTCAGAAAAATATAAGTATATATACTAAAATGTCTCAAAGTTCACAGTGTATTAATTTTCTGCCTGAAAATGGATCCCACTGACACAGACTGTACATGCTTAATTCCAATTTTCTTTACGTTACGCCTACCCTTTCCTTAACTAGTCTCTCTTCAGCTTCTTACAAGACAAACAAATTACTTGGTACAATCTGAAGTTCTCCTCTTTCCTCTCAAACCCAAGGCAAACTTCTCTGACTAGCTGGCAGAAAATAAATTTAGATGTGTTCTGTGTTCTCACATTCCATATGAACAAATACATCCTAAGGACAAGACTGCACATGCCTCTAGAGAGAAGAAGCACAAGATTCAGAACTCAAGAAGGAGCAGCAGAAGCATCTTTAAGTCTCTCTCTGCTCTTGGGAACTACAGCAGCTTCTGACACAGCTCATCCAAATGCCTTACGAAAATCACAATTTGTGTCCCCCCATCTCTCCCCCCCACTCCCCTTTTCTGGCCTTCCCTCAAGCCCAGGCCAGTGTTTCATTAGAATTAATTTTATTTACTAATATTCCAGTAAAACTGAGAGTCACTATTACTGTAATTTTTTTTTATATGCCAGATCAAGACTCACAACAGATAGCTTGCTGGAGATTTTAGGGGAAGCCTGTGGTATAAGCCAAATGAAATCAGGAAGGTAAAGAATATTTTGAAAACAAAGTCTGTTTTGCCTCATCTAGTAGCCTTTGATTACGGTTCTGCCTTACACTACAAGATATTTGAGCATGTGTCAAGAGTCAGCAGAGAAAGGGATGAGATCTTGACCACGTGACTGGCATACAGCCAGCTCTGTGACATGGACTACTATGGCACAGTGGCAGAATATGAGGTCACAGCATATGATCCTCCTCTGTTCCTGGACAAACTGTGAAACCAGGAGAGCTTTGGCAGAGTTGAGGTTTCATGCACTGTCATAAACACAGGTTTGCCTAAAGAAAACATTCTGGCTCCATGCTGTCACAGTTAGGTACCCAGGCTAGCTGGTATCTTCTTTCTTGACCCCAAAATCAGATTCACAATATCTTTAAAAATTTTTAAAATATTTGCTTGAACATGGAATTGTCCATTTGCAATGTTATATTGTTGAGAATGTGAGGTTATCGCCCAAAAACTTCATTCCAGGCCACTAACTCTTTCTCATCAGTTCAGAGAAGTTACAGAAAAGGTGTATTGATTCAAATAGCACCTATTCCATGCAGGTTAAACAAAACAAAACAAAACAAGCATGTTTAAGACCGAAGGGACTTTCTTCCTTACGGAAACTCGTAGTTCTTGGCTGGCAAAGAATAAACTTGCATTTTCTTACTCTTGCTCAAAACAGGGAGAGGGGAAAGAGGAGATGGAAGGAAGGGAGAGGATTAATCAAGATAATATTTGCTGATGTTTATATTCGGAAACAAAGGGTAATAATAATCCGAGAAGATATATTACATGACAAAGATAGGAAGTAACTTGCTACATCACAGAATTATTGGAGCCACATCCCAGCCATAAGAGCCACGGATACAAACACAGAGATTATTTCAAATGAGGTTACTAGTGCTTCACTGTTAGGGAAATCAGGGAAGCGAAGAAGGAAGTAAAAACTAAAAACATTGTTTGTTTTGAAGATACTGTATTTTGACAAGTCTGAGGAAAGGCTGTCAAAGGAGGAAAGTTGTATATCCTGACAATAATGGACTCTATGAATAACTTACAGACAAGATGATTCTGATCATGTTTGTTTTTATATGAGGCAAAAACTCATTTGCTACTCATATTGCCCTAGTTTGAAGCTGCTTCTATAAAAACAAATATGACACAATGAAAAACTGCTAGGATTCACCGAGCTACGGAATGTCCTTCCTGCTCACCCTGGCTCACTTTTCACTTCGAAACGTAAAAGGAATGTCACGCATTTGTAAACTATGTCTGGGAGCAAAGCCTCAAGTATCATGAATAAAAACACTCAAGTTCTACACTATACCAGTAAAAATGCTACGTGACTTCTATTCAAGCACAAGCTCAGATGTTTCTAAATACAGATGGTATCCATCATATGAAGGAAGAACATTAATTACTGCATTTGACATCTTTCTTGGGAACTGCACCCCTCCTCACTGAGCAGAACAAAGTCTCTGGCACACTAGAAGTTGCCAAGACTTTCTGCTTCTCTGTCCTCAATGCAATGCATATTCTCTATGGAAAGAAGAAAACAAGAAAGGGAAATATTTGTAAAGCAACCCTGTGTTCTGTATGCTACACCAATTGATTACTCAGCTTATCTTACTGCAACCATGTTTCCAGGCAATTATATATTGAAATACATATTGACAAGTCAGTTTTTCACTTGTATACAACGAACACTTGGTAAAAACCTGCTATTTGCAGGTTGGCCATTTGCAGCTTCTATTCAAAAGAGCAAGCTGTAAACAGTGTGCTAAAAGGCACCTGACTGGGTCTGACTGACCTGTTGCTCTGCTCTGCTTGTATTTCCTGGCTCTGACCTGGCTGAGTAAGGGAACAAGGTAAAAGTCCATATGAACCTGCTCATTTCTCCTGGAAACAAACCTCGAGCTATACGCTGGGAGATCAAGAGTCTGCAATTGCTGTGGTGTGGGCACGTCTATCCAGGGAATAACTCTATTCTATCATTTCACCAGAATAAAGCCTGAAAGAACCATGAATTATCGATTTAGGGCAACGGGCTAAAGGACCACCTTTCATAGCTCACGCATACAAGTTTTTTCTAGGTGTCCATGTCACGGTAAACTCTGAACTTGTTCCTCTGTATTAAGTTACAGTGCTTAAGACTGGTTTCCCCACTTATCATTCCAAGTATCTGTTTGCTGTACCATCAGGTATATAGTATGGCAAAAGCTGTCAGAGCTTTCCAGGGTAGCCAAGGGAATGAAAACATACTTCTTTTAAATTTAATACATACCAGCTACAAGGGAACAATGTCAGTATTCTAGCACAGTTTTAAAGACTATACAAGAGAAAGGATGCAGTTAGACAACGTCTAGAATTTTGACATATGGAACAATGGCTACACAGTCACCATTACCAGACTGAGCAACACCCAGGTATTTAAAAGTTGAACATCCATCGTTTTTTTTTTCTTTCTTCTCCTTAGTGTTTAAAAAGCAGCTTATTGTCTGGGTTTTTTCTGTTTACAACTGTGCATCTGTGTATGTGTATGACAATAGGAATTCTCAGAGCAAGCCAAACAGAAAGATGGATTGGTCTGATGTCTGGTCATTCATGGGTGTGTCCACACCAGTCCTGCGGTTCAGATCAGTGGTGTGCTTCTGTGGCAAATCGCTCCATCTTCCCTGAGCTTTGGTTTGGATTGGAGCAGCCTTCTGAGCTCACGCAACGGATTCTTTTCGTATGAAACCAAACCTGAAGATGTGCTCCAACTGCTAAAAGACATTCAGGCCACATGATCAGCTTACAGCCTGTCTGGAGTAAACCCCCACAATGCCTACAGCAGGACCAAATCTCCCACACCAGCTTCTACTCCACAAAGCTGCTCCTACCACATCACATTATTTGCTAGTACAGACATGTCTGTGCCAAAAACTATGTTCCCTTTCCTTGGAAAGTTTGTCTTCTATACCCACAATCCTACCTGCATCCTTTGACAGCTTCATTTCAGACAGACATATTACACTGTGGAAGGCCATGAAAGCAGATAGATAGACAAACTTTCCCAGCTGCACAGCAGCACAGACATTTTGAAACAGACTGGGGAATCAATGGCACAGAAAGAAATCACCAAACGATGCTGTTCACAGTACACAGCAGTGGCAGGCACAGGGATAATCAGATTTTGGGGTGCAATGCTCTTGATGTGAAGATATGTAAAAGAGTTAATAATGAAGCCCTCAGCCTACAACCTGCAATGTTGGCACAGGTTTTCTTGACAGCTGCATATATACTCATTTTTTGACATACTGATTACTGGGGATGTATCACATATAGCAGACATCATATTCAAATCATTGCTGCTTTGCAAGAGGCAAACCTTGATTTCTTTTAAGTCTTAAATGATAGTTTGTGACACAGCTTCTAATTTAGATTACACCGTGTTATCATCAGGGTAATCAAAAGAAAATACTGGAAAAATATTAAAACTCAAAGACAAGATGTAAAAACAAGGAGAACTGGAAAAGATAACTGAAGAGGCTTAGCAGGAGTTGAGATGAGGCTGAGAGACCTGGAGACCTTCATAAAATAATGGTAAGCTATTTTTCCTTAACCATCTGTTCCCTCTTTCTACCCTCAGTTTCCCTGGATTATTTACTGGTTCAAACAAAATGTGACTCATTTCTATTCCGTGCTTCAAACTGCTTATAAGTATCAGTCTACATTCTTTGAATTTATCATTCACATATTCAGACATACTTGTGTGTAATCAGTCTACTGTGTGTATTCTTTATAATTTCTCACAAAAGGTTCCTCTAACCTTTACTAGAACAATTGGATTGACTTAATTGCACTACTTAGGGTACTCAAATTCTGACTACTAATTTAAAAAAAGTTTCACTTTTTACCACTAGAATCTCATCCTTATATAGAAATCAATGTATGACCCACCCTACCCAGCAAACAGTAAAGTACTATGCAGTGCATTTTTTGAACTGAATCGTTCTGAACACCAACAGAGACTAATGGACAGAGCAAAAGACAATTAATGATAATGCTACAATGTAAGTGATGATAACGATAAAGCAGCTGACTACTCAAGGTTTACCATTAATCTTTTTTGCTCTTTTTGTGCTCTCACTATAATCTAGAAAAAGAAATATGTTGTCATGGTGACCCTAAGTGAAGTTACAAGAAGGGTGTAAGAAGAAATTCCTCAAGACCAAAAGTAAAAATTATCTAAGACAAAGACACAGTAACAAAAAATAGTATGGCAACTGAAACACGGACATGAATTGCTGAGATTTCACGCAGCTACCAAGACTGTAGTGCAACTAGCAGCAAATAGTGGAGAGATCAGAAAGCTATGCAAGAACAGGGAGCATTAGGTGACCAAGATACATGAGAAAGCACAAGCTTACACTGCCACAAGCAGAAAGCTCTTTGCAGGGCATGTCTGTATTAGAGACAGGAACCAGACTGTGTAGCATAATACTACTAGAAAGGACTAGGGCAGATTCAATTACAAAAAGCTGACCGTAAAATGAGATGTTCTCACTACACTGATACATGTCGTACCAAGATGTTTCCTGGAAAGCTGGACAACATTCATGCATAATTAATTTTTTTTATAAGTTTGGGGACAGAATCTTCACAAAAAGGTACGTTCTGTGCCTCATCCAAACTAGAATAGGGTCAAGCAGCTGAGGATTGTAGAATGGGTTATCTGGAGTCAGGCAATCCAGTTGAGGCATGTCCACCCAGGTCGGATGACACATCAGTCTAAAAGGGGGCACAAGCAAGGCTGTTAGTTCATGGCTCTTGTCCTGAATTTACTGACAGGTGGCTAGAAATAATGTATGACCTATATTATTTTCCCAGTACAGTGGTGGGTGCCAGGACACAACTCTCCTAAAAGAGATTATGCAGCTGCTATAAAATCTTGGAAGGAACTGGCAGATTTGGGTAGGAAAACAGCCTTCTCTTGGAGGTGGGTAGTTAGCAAGGTTAGAGTCGCTAGTAAAAATGGATTTGATTGTGAAATTTTGTGATAGATGTGCAGCCCACAATTCTTTCTGTCCACAAAAATCACCAGCAGCTCAATGCACACATTGTATTTACATCAAAATGTCTAAGGCAGGGACTTTTGCACAGTGATGAGCTAATAAATGAGCACACAATGGAAACAGGAATTGTCCTGTGTTCCTGTACTTCCTGCATAGAATTATCCTTTTCCTTTTTGTTGTTATCAGATGAAGACCCTGCTGGACAGGTAGTATCATTCAATCCCAAGGCAAAATTAAGGAGAGCAGTTAAACACTGTCCACCAACAAGAGGGAAATGTACTTTCTCAGGGAAGCTATGCACCAGGTATTCTCAAGCCAGACACTGCAGGGTTACTGTAAGTGGTACGGGTTTCTTTATTTGGCTTTTTTTTTCATACTTGCAAAATGTGCTGGTTTATGCCACAGGTTTAAAACTTATTAGCACTGTGGTTAGAAGCAGTCTGCAGATCATTTGTAGAATCACAGTTCTCTATTAAGGTGTTAAAAAAGGGCTGCAAACAGCTCTATAGGCAGAGGTACGGAGCTGTGAATGAAGAACTGCTGACAGCAAATTTTAGAAATTAGAAGCAAAAGAGTTTATACAAACCTATATTTCATTTATGATACTCTCTGGGACAGTGCATACATTGGAGATCATCCCAAAGTACTACTGTTTGTTCAACAGAAAAACAATACACACACCCAAGCATATGTTAAAGAAATGTACTGACTGGGGGAGGGGTTGGGGGTGGAGGGGGAGAAGAAAAGAATTTTGTCCTTACAATCTAATCACCAAAATCCTGTGAGGATTGAGGTGGTACAGCTTGAAAGGACTCCTCCCTCAATCTTGTTCCTGGCAGAAGTTAGCAGAAAACACTATAGGGCATTTTCTGTTCAGGAAGAAAAAACCGAAAATGCACATCAAATTACTTGTGAAGTGACTGTTAAAAACAAGGGAGGATGAAACACAAGCACCAAGCTTTTACAATGATCTTGTAATAGCAGCAAATATCTAGCTACATTTCAGCTCCAACAATTGGAGCTGCAGTCCCACCTCGGCAGAAGTGAAAAATACATGCAAGTAAGTGCCAACTGAGTTTCAGTCTCAAATACTTCAGTATTTCCTACCCTGAAGGACATTTTGAACTGCAGTGGTGGTAAAAATCTTCCTGCATGAACTCCTTAAGGCTCCTTTACAACAACCCATTTACTAGGGAAACAGAGAACTGTCTGTATTTTAGCAAAACAACCTGTTTTCCAAGTTCTAAAAATAGAAAAGAAAAAAAAATTAAAAGTGTCTGTCATTTTGAAACCACTCACAAGCATTTCATCCTAAGCAACACAGCCTCCCCCCTTGCTAAAAATAAAACAGTACATTACAGCAACATTTTTTGCTGGCTTCAGCCAAGGATTTGAAAACCTCCCCTCAGCCCAGACAGGCCGTAAGCTATGAGTCAGCACTTCTCAGCATTTCTGGAAATTCCTCAGCAGAGCATCCACCCTGTAGCAGGAAGCTGCTGTTCACTTCAGTCGGTACCAGGAAATGGATGGGTGCTCATGGGCCTCACCTGACCTGGGCACACAGCCCAAGGAAACCTCACCAAAAGTACCAAACGTTCCCCATCCCACCAGCTTCCTGCAACACCACCAAATACACTGCCTGGGAATAAAATCGGTAACTCCACCCCAATACAACTTCCTGCCGTGTCAATCAAGAGGAAAATATAGGATCAATTAAGAAAAAAACCCATCAGGTTAGACAAGGGCAAGTCTCTCTGGTGCAATTTTAGTGGTATGGGCTCTCCCAGCCTGGATCCAGAGGCAGCTCAGCTCCGCCAGCCCGGGACAGGATCTGTCTCCTGCCTGAGGAATTCATACAAAACAGTCATGCCCCACCAAGTAAAGAGGGGTTTCCTGGTGCTTACAGAGAAAATTATTCTTTCCCTTTCAAGGGGATAAAGAAAGCACAGGTTCGGGGCATTGCCACACTTGAGAATTGAAGGGACACATGGCACAGCTCTGTCTCTCCCTCTGACAGTCCTTGCTTCACACAGAAAATCTTACGACCTGCCTAAAATCTTACAACAGAGCCTAAGGATGGGAGGACGATCCATGCCTGTCTGGGGGATACCCCAAGTCTGCCTGTCCCTGTACAGGCTATGGTGTTGTCAGGTCTCTCATCCCCACTGAGACACACACCAGAAGTCCCCATGGAAGCTCTTGGTGCTCGGTGCTCCCAAACGTGCAGCACTGCCAGGGTGGAGACACTGCTCTTGAAATGGAGCTACAACATGCACTTGGGTCCATCTAAGGATATAAAGCAGATATTTCACAAGCACTGCCTGTGGTGAATGCAATTCCTACTTTACTCACATCGGACTGAGTTATCTACTCTTGTTTTGCTTTAAACACAGGCTTTGACAGGGACTTTAAAGAGGGAGAGTTAAGGGAATAGGAAGTACTTTGTGAACAGCAATAATTGCATGTTCTGACCTCTCCAGCTTACATCACGCGCGTTATCCAACAACCGCAAATCAAGAAGGAAACTGAATTTCAAGACAATAATTTTCAGCACAACATGTATGTCAAAACTAACAGAACAAGACAAATGTTGACATTTCCCTGCTTGTTTCTTGCTTTCATATATATGGCTATTTTCCCATAAAAATCATGGGTTTTTTTTTAAATGAATATTTGTATAAAGGAAGCTGCCTAAAGTTGGGTACAAAAAAAAATGTTTTTCTCAACTGTTTTTAAATACGGAGCAATGAGATTAAAGCGAGGCAGACAGCCAAATACCTCAGCCATCACAGTCATTAATAAACGCGTTCAACATTCGTGCAGCTTTCGAATGCAGAACATCTGGTTCCAATTCCCAATCTGGCTTTTAAGAAAAGTGCCTCCCCCACAATACTTTTATTATAAAGTGTTCTTTTCCTCCGCGCGCTCTCAACTCCCCCCCCTCTTTTATTTTTTTTTTTCCCTTGTTGGAAGCGGCTGTTCCTTCCTTCTTGCTGGAAGCCACCTGACCACTGCCAGGAAGAGGAATGCAAAACATTCCCAGGAGCAGTTCCTGACGTCAGGGCGGCAACATTCCTCCTCCTCCTCCTCCTCCCGCCGGGCCCGGAAAGTCCAGGGATGGTCCCAACGCCGGCCCGTGCCCCGCTCCCGGGGTTTTCTTGCTCTCCCCACAAACACTGAGCCACAGTAAGCCTGGGATGGGGCGATGGTGGGGCTCACGCTGCTCCAGAGCCGCTCCATACCCATGGATGTACCCCTTCCCCTCGCCCCAAAACAGGAGCCTGTGCTTTGGATAAACTTCAGCCCCCCCGTAGGCTTAAATCAGCTTAGGCGCTGGCTTTGGCGATTCTTTCCCTTTGCTTCTAATTTCTTCACTCGAAGGCAGGCGGCAGAAGGGTGCCAAGGAAAACAGGGACACGCTGCTGCAGGGTGGGTTGTTTTTTCACTCCTAAGACATTCACGAGAGACATGACATGATACCAGGGCACGCAGCCTGCATCCAACACGGACCTTCTCAGTTTCCTTCTTTCTTCATACAGTATCTACCCTCTAACACATCGCAGAGCCGGATTTCAATCCTTCGCCTCTCTAATTTCATTCATGAGACTACTTTATTAAATGGCATTATTTTATTTATTCTACTCTTGAACTAACTGGTAGCTAAAACTACACAAAAGAGATTCTAGGTGGAGTTGCAGTCCTTGAGTTGAGTTTACTCCTTTCAATATTATTTAGTCTGATATTTCTGGAAAATTTATTATAAAAATTCTATAAAATTTTTTGCCTGGAAAAAAAAAATCTCTGCATATTTTAGTCAACCAATGTATCAAAGACCGCGTGAAAAAAAATCCCTGTAGCTGCTACCAGATGCATGATAAAACTGAGAGTTTCCTGGTTCCACCATGCCAAGGAAGCAGGATGGTAGGCTAGGAAATATGCGGGGGGAAAAAAAAGTATGGAAATGCCTTCATTTCTAGAGGATGCAAAGAAAGAGCTCTTCAATAGACACCTTTCCATTTAATGTCTCTAATTGTTAACAAGAAATATAAAATACATCATTTCACCACTCCAAAAACAACAAAATCCTAATGTGTAGATGTTAGTTTAATCATAATTTTCCAGGGAATAGAAAGGAAGCCAAAACTCCTCCAGAACAGCTAAGGCGTATGACTGGTGGTAGCAAAATGTTCACATGTATCACCTTCCCCCAAATATTTACATAATAAATACAAATTTCTCCATGTTAACTGACCACAATGAAAAAATAAAGATCTGGAAACAGTAAGCAAGACAGTTGCATTACTTTCAATATTAATCATAATTAATCAGCTGTTAGGGTTATACTGTCTGTGCAGCTGCAGTTCTACACATGAAGATCCAGATGAGTCCAAAACATGCAGGCCATCTCTCAGTCCCAGTTCCTCAGCTTCTCAATTTGTGGCAATTTAAGAAATAAAAGCATGTTTGGGTTTTCTTTTAGTGTAAGGACTTGTTACTAAAAGGTCAAACAAGTGCCTGTGCTCTGACCAACCTCATGCCACCTACAACTTTTTTAAGGAAACCTGCTCTCTGAAGAACCACAGGCTAAGTAAACACACTGCTTTCCTGGTAAGAACACCCTCCAAGTGTTCTTGCCTTTCTTATACCAGCTGGCCACATCTGACCAGCTAGAAAACCCAAAACCACCTTTTTTGCTCTCTTCTCCAGAGGTCACTAGTATTCCAGTGTTGTATCATATAGACAAATTTGTATTGTTGAGAAAGTGACAACGAGACTCATTAATTTTATTTCATAAAACTTGATGGGGCCCTGGAAAAACATCAGCCAGCTTCCTGCAGCCATTGCAGCCAGTGGCTACTGAAAAAAACAGCTGATCAGTACTTTTATATATACAGCTATGAATTTTGAAGTTCACTGATGCCAACAGCCAGCCATCAATACACATGACTATTAAAAGTAATACCTTCTTTTTGTACTTTGCAATAAAGTTAGAAAAAAGTATAAGAGATTTCTATCACTACAAAACAGAAGTAAGAAGAAATGTAACAAAAATATTTTATTACCTAAATAAAAGTAGTGGCTCAGTAGAACTGGTCAATTTCCTAAGCTAAATAGCAAAGAAAGTGAAATATGTCCTTAGTACCTTCTGAAATTAGGCTCAAGCTAAGGTGGCCTGTAGCCATTGAAGAATTCTATATGCTTTATGGTGCTTGACACTCTTCTCCATTTTCTATTTTTTATTTTATACTACATGCAAAGCTAGATATACACAGAGGTTTTTTCAGCTATATATTAGGGATTTTTAATTTTTCCCTTTTTTTTAGGAATTTTTAAAAAAATTTCATCTTATCAAAATTAACTACATGCAAATCAATACCATGTCACTTCTGAAAAGTAGACTTTAGAATTTCTGAAAGATGAACTTTTCAAAATGATTGACAGTTTAATCCCTAGCATTCAAGTTTGGATGAAATTAGAACAGGCATGGCATACAGAAGTGATGAGAACTGGGGTGTGTTCTCACCTTCCCTGAAGATTAAATTCATTCTCTTCTCTTGTGCTTTAGCTGCTTATTCATTCTATTATTCTTTTATCACCAGAAACAACGTTGGGATGCCAAAAGCATGAATGAAGTCACAGCGAGAACTTCCTTCTATGCATAGTACACAGAATTAAGCTTCAAGTGTGTTTTCAGGAGGCTGCCTCAAGAACCTGTGATTCACAAGCCTTGTCCCAAGCATGCATTGCAGTCATGGCCAACTTTCTCCCAGCAACATCTGGCAAGTGCTTTGACCTCCGCAGATGGAATGGACACTAGATTGGAAATTCAGCCTCAGAAAACTACAAACACCCCAAAGATTCTTTTTCAGCAAAAAACTCACATAAAGTGACAGATATTTGCTGTGGCAGAATCACAGCAGGTCACTTGAGCTCTAGAGGCAGAAGCTATTTTCTTTAACTTACGGAAAAGGGGTTAATTAATGAGTAACAAGTTTCAGAAAACAATGGGTGCAGAGGAAAAAAGATCAGAAAATTGAGTAATACCCAGAGATCACTAAGAAAAATACACATCAACTCTCCTTTCCTGGTTACTTTTCCGTATCTTTCTTGCTTAGACCGCCATTTGAGTGGATAATTTTTTCTCCAAGTCTAAAATTTCAATTGATGTAAGCGTGCCCTGTGACACCTGAAATATTGTTAATTGCCAAGTATCAAAGCAGGGGAAAAAACCCACCTTAATTTCACAGGTTCACTTTTACATCTGGCAAGCGAAACAGCCCAGACTCCAGTGCTAATGATGCAGAGCCCTGCCTACCAAGGGCTACGCCAAGAGCCTCCTGAGAACCAAACTCCCCCTGAGGTTTTGGAAGGCCGCACTGGGAGAAGGTTTCTTCACAGCTCCTCACCTTCGCACACAACCTACACAAACTCTGTTTTGAAGCTTGCTCATACTTTTTTGAGGTACGCTCCCTGTCCTTCTCCCTGGTTTTTCTTCTCAGGCATCTCTGTTTTCAGCTGCTGGCTGGGCCTGGCAGTGGAAGTGCTGAACAACAGGAGTGGATCCAGCCCCGTTGCTGACTCAGATATGAGAGCCCGTGCTCATCAGATTTTGCTACTGCATTCCAGATTTCGGTACCGAAAAAAATTCAGATGCTTATCTAAACTAAACTTCCTGAGGGTGAACTATCCCTAGTGCGAAGACACTTTGAAGGGAGATACGCCCTTAAGCAGGAGAGAGCACGCCAACTTGCCCTTAAAGCAGGGCCTACCTACAGAACTTCAACTCTGTCTGCCTGGGTAAATCACCCAGTTAATTGCCTTGGCATTCATATTTACATTCAAAACAAAGGATGAGCACAGATGAGGTCAAATCACTATTCTGTTCCATTAAAACCTTTGTTTTAGGCAAATGGACTTCAGAAAACTTCTTTTGTCACATAAAACGGAACCATCTGTACATAACTTTGTAATTTTGATGGTAGGTTTATTAATATAATTATGTTGTTACTAAGCTGTTTACCATTTTAGGCTCCTAATAGCTATGAGGGCTTGTTAACAGTACTCTGAAATCACAGGGAAGTATTTTCTTTTCCTTTGGTTTGGAAAAAGAAAACAAAATTCTGAATGTGTTTATTTCCATGTGTTATATTGGATGTAACATCTACTTCCTTTAACGTGAAAATTTTATGATCACAAAGTCTTTTCCTCAGCCAAATTATTATCACAACAGTGTGAGACTGCATTACTTAGCAGTGTTTAAATTAAGTCCCAAGGTGAAATATTTCACTTTACTCTTAAAGCAGTAAGACTGTTACTACAAAAAGAAATAATTACAAAAGTTACAGTGGTAACAACCCATCACATCTTAAATTCTCCTCTTTGGAGTTGGAGATTATTTTTTCCAGTTTCCATTTTGAAAAGGAAAATTCTCCCACACAGCAAAACAGAAAGCTTTTGCTGGCTTGTCATTTGATTTGGAGAGACAGAATATAGCAGGTTCTGCCAGACTAACTGCTCAAAATCCTAACTAGTATCTGAAAGTCTTCCTTTACTTTTTTTTACAACTAAGGAGTCATTATCCATGGTTCTCCTGGACAACTGCTGGGCCATTTATACAATAAAGTGAAGAGCGGTGGTAGGCAAAGTATCCATACAGTAACATATTTTGGTACCCAGCAAACAATCTTTGTTTAACAGACAAAAGCAATTCTAGAAACCTTCAGTGTCTATTTAATGCAGGGAGTATCATCTCCAATACATGAGTCAAGAAGGAGGTAGAGACACACAACTTCACGGTCTCAGAAGTCGTACAGCATTAGTTACCTTAGCTCTGCCTTCCTATCTTACAAAAAACAAGTAACTAGACAAGAAGTCCAACAAAAATCGTCATCTGTGTTGCAAATAAAGTTAAGTAGGAAGGTGGGGGATTAAAAGGTAATGTCATCCTATTTGCTCTCTGCTTACCGTAAAGTACATCAAGAATATTTAATTTTTTTTTCCCATTTGACCTCCTAAATGGTTTAAATCTATTACGTCTTGTCAGAGAGGCTTGGTAAAGAACACAGAATGAGAGGTGAACCCAGCAATTAAATATGTTGAAAGGCTCCATGATAATTTAAAATCAATGATCTATTTACCAGTGCAGAATCAAGACAGTCAAGAGGAAAGGAATGAGATAACATAAACCAAGAACTTTCTCGTACTTTCCCTAGACGGTCAATAATTAGCATTAGACAGAAAAAAAGTTAAAAATCACAAGACACAAAAGTCTTTGAGAGAATAATTTGAAGAAGTTACAAAGATTCAGTTAGCTGAAATACGAAAAGAAAAGAAAAACATCCCCACCAAACCCTGGACCAGGTCTGTTAGGCTTTCAACAGGTTAAAAGCCTGTCATAGCCAGGAGGTAGCTCTTAACACGACTGTGGCATGCAGGGAAGTTCTCGGTTTCTCCCCTGGCAAGCTCAATTCAAAGCAAAGTTTGTAAACATCCCGGGGGAGTGGGCAGAAAATGACACCGGGTTTCAGAAACATTTACAAGTGTTTTGCAGAAGTGAAACTTCACTGAAAGAGCTCAGTTTCGCTCTCGCGGGTGGAGGACGGCTGTGGGTCCGCACGTTCGGAGGCAGCCCGCGCGGAGGAGGCTTGCGGGGAGCACCGCTGTGCGAGCGGCGCGGTGCGTGCCTCATGCGCGTCCCCGCACCCAGCACCGAGAGCGCGCCGCGCTGTTACAAATCGTGCAGAAGTGATGGCGCACGAACCCGAACAAATCCCCCCGCTGCAGGCTCCTGTTTCACGGACGTGGAGCTTTGACGCCAGAGAAAGCTGCGGACAAACAGGCGCTGCGGCAGCCGCGGCGGGACCAGCTTTTCCCGGGCTCCTGCTGACAACATTGCCACCTTCCGCAGCCGCCGGGGACTGCCGGACCTGCGGCCGGGGGCTCGGGCAGCCTCCCACCGCCCCGGGAACTGCCGCCGAGATGCTGTTTGGGAAGGTGCTTTCCCACCACTGCCCTTCGTAACCAGCCTGATAACTCAGAATGATTTGTGTTCCAAGGCTGTGATTGAATCGGTGCAGAGCGCAGCGCAGCCCCAAGAACTGGCGCGGTACAGCCGAGCGCGCACGGACGGGAAAGGCGACACAGGGAACGCGTTCTGCACCACATGTACAACGTGCTGCTGAACGCATCGCCAGCGTGACTGCTCCTGTCACTCCCAAAACAGCTGAGGAAGCTGAGGAAAGTCAAAACAGAAGTTACGGGTAGGCAAATGTCGCAGTCTCCATGCCCGGACCTGAGGGCATCTCAGTGATGCATCGCATCTCCAGCCCTCATGCACTGGATTGCCGCCGCGCCCAGTTTCAGTGAAAGGGGCAACAAAACACATCTGCTACCCTGCCTTCTACATACTTATAAATGAGGCATGTCGATATACGCATTTTATATAAGTTTTAACTTATACGATGAGGTTATACGTTAAAAGGCGGGGTTTTGTCTTGCTAGCTTGCAGGGAGTGTTTCTTCCAAATCATCCACAGTTCATGTACAGTTAACAAAGCAGTAGCATTATGATAGCAGTTAAAATACAGCTAATAACAAATCCAAGATATTAACCAATACATTTAGGGCACATTCCAGATGGAAATGGCTTTACTTAGACATAGTCAAAATACATCACTGGAGCTGTTAATGTGGGACAGGAAAGTGCTTTCCAAGAAAAGCTTCAAAAAAAATCAACAGCGCAACCAAGTAATACCTGTATTAATTTAGAAAATGGGTGTATAGAGTTTAATCTAAATAATGAGAAGGGCTTTGCATGCAAGATTACATGTATTTCCAAATCACAGACCTCTTCTAGGAAGGCAGTCTTCAATATGTAGGGATTTGCCAAAGAACAAGATTCGTAATCAAAGGTAAAGAATCCCAACCAATTAATTGGAACATACAGGAAAAGCGTACTTTTATATGTAGTCTAATCTAAAAAATAAATAGACATAAAAATTGCTCCCTCCCTCCCCCCCAAAAAGGTGTCATTTATATTTAGGTTGTGGAAATAACCTCTCCCCCTTTTCTCCTCTAGCTGTCTTCAGGGCAGTTTCAGGGTAACCAGAAAACCTCATAGGATTCCATTCTTTCCTAAGTAAGCATCAGTCCTCAAAAATCAAGAAATTGCTGTAGTATCTGAAGTGACCCACAACCAAAGGCAATTTTAAAGACTTAGGTGGACTGTTCTAGAAGCTGATCATGTGGTATGTTGAAGTTTGTTTTTAAAATGGGTTTGTTTTTGAGTATAGCCAGAAAACAGGTCCCTGCTATACAGCAAGATTCAAAAGCAAACTCCTAGAGTCAAATATCTCCCAGCAAAATTAGACAATCACCTCATGCAGAACTTCTTAAACAGTAAACCACAGGAGGCTTCAAAAAGACAAAGAAAATACTGGGCAACTTATTTGGTTTTGTGTGAGAGACGGAAGGTAAGAAATATTTGGGAATATAATAAAGAACAATCCTATGTTGTATAAAATGTCTTCAAATAATTTGAAGAATGATTATTATACATATATACTGTAAATCTGAGCTCCTTTAAGCCTACAAACCCTGTAAGTTCCAGTGACAGCCCATATCAATAAAATTTATCTCTTCCTCAATCTGTACATTCACAATGCATAAAACAGTACCAGCCCTATTAAATTAATATTTATGACAAGCTCAGCGAACCAGAAGACAAGCAGTATTTGCTAAGGCACAAATGCAATGTACAAATCTCACATAGCTGCATTGCCCACATTTCTCAAAAATGAACCTCAGCTTGGAGGAGAAATTTGTTTTTGGGAAACACAAAAGACAGACATGCTGTGCCACGCTGGGAAGACAAATGAAAGCACAAATACAATCAATGTAATTTATGGTTTTATACTGAATCTTAAGTGTTCTCAAGTTCGGTGCTTTCAGTGTGTGCATGCAGCACTGTAGATATTCTGCCAGGTTTTTTTTTGGAGTAAATATGATCCTCAATGTCTGTCCCAACAATACCTCCGAGTACCTCAGGGTATTTCTTCACAGCCTCAATCCAAGTTACAAGGTATTAGCTGGAGATGCTGACAGACTTGGGTTTGCACTAACACACGTGCTGTGAACAGCAGCAGTGTCAAGGCAGACATGCAGTCCTGTTTTTTATGCCAGCCAAGGACCTTGGACTGACTACGGACAATGACTCCCAGGACAAAAGCCCATCATCGTAATCTGTGCAACAGCAAACATGCGCTGCTTATTGGGAAAAAAAAAAATCCAAGACTTAGACAAGGGGAAGATAACCATCAAAACAAAAAACATCCACAGAAATGTTCACTAGGCTTCTTTATTTTTAACTCTTTAACTCTTTTATCAAGGAGAGAGAAAACAGGTAACACTTCAGAAGTCCAAGGAGGTTAAAGAAAGAGAAAAAAACAACCAAAACAAACAATAATCTCCCATATGCACAACAACCCCCCTTCCCACATACTGCCAAGTAGGATTTTTTTTTTGGAGCCACATCAGCGATTTGGCTTTCCAAACACAAATCCCTCAAAGGTAAAATTAGTGGTTGTACAGCTCTAAATATATCTATATAATGCTCTAAATATTGTTCCGATACTTCTGACTGGAGAAACTTGGTGTTCCAGAAGGCTGTACTGGGGCAGTAACTAGAGGAGTGCTTTTTCAAGACATCCCAGGATGCTGTCAAAGAAGCCTACCAGCCAGGGAAAAATAATATATTGCAATCTGCACAGTGAATGTTGACTCAGAAAGCTGGTAGGAAGAGAAGCTTCATCAAACACACAAAAGACTACACTGAATGTTTCACAGCTGAACTGTTTCATATACCAAAGTACATTCTTCTGCCAAAAATACATAAAACCATGGGTATTTTTTCCATGAGCTTTTACTGAAAGAGAAGTCATCTGCCTGGTAGAAGTAACAGTAAAATTTGTTCTCCCCCTTGCCCTCCTGTGCTCCCGCCCCCCAGGATAGTTGAGATGTTTTAAATACTGCATTTTGGGTAGCAACATTCCAAATCTTTCAAATATTTGAAAGCAACATTCCCCTTTTGAAATACTTGGGACTTTAATTACTATTTCTGCTAGGAGTACAGTGATTAATTGTTGCTTACCTACACTTAAATATGACATTCAGGAGGAGGAATCTGACAAAGCATACCTTGATATTGTAGGGAATGACCACACAGGATAATTTGGCAAACTCACACTTCATCCATCTCTTTGCCCACACACAATTGCCCAAGGACACAAGCATCCTTAGCATGAAAACCCACTGTGCTAGAAAATACCCAGCATATTCAAAACCCAACCTAACTGCATACAGAACTGCATGGAAAAATCTTACTCTAAATACACACCTACCACTACAGTAGCAGATCACACCTGATAAATAAAGAGTGGCACTTGTCTTGAAAATTGCCTCTCCACAGTGAGCTATGGAAATATATTTTATTTCACAAAGTGAAAGTGCTGAACAGCAATCCAACAAGCAGAAAGCCTAATTTTTTAAAATGTAAATTTTTAAAAAAAAAGATTAGCTGATCACTGATAATCTTAAACATTTAAAGAAGCCCATTCACAAAGTCAAAACTTGCTCTTTAGTGGTTAAAATACTGAAGGAATTTTGGCACATAGTCTTTTTACAAATTAAGTATTGTTTTACACGTCCCAAATCTGTTAGTCATAAACATTAGCAGAGGAATACAAATCACAACTTTTTAATAACCCTGCAGTAATTCTGAACTTGTTCATCTGAACTTATTTAGCTTGTTTTTCCTTCATGACTGGATAAAGCAGACTGCAGTGCCAGGTCTTGGCTCCATCAGTTGCTCATTAAACAAGATCTGGAATTTAGCATTGGATTGAATACACATGGGAGCTCATGTGAAGCTGCTCGTATATCATTGATAGCTCCGTTGCTAACACAGAGTTTATCCAAGACCGTACATTTTTCGTTGACTTGAACAAAGCTGTTCACCATCCTCTGTTTTTGACGTCAGTGGACAACTACCCACTAACAGTATCTGTCACTACAAAATGCTTGGAATTTCCTCACTTAGAAAAGCTGGAAAGTTTCAAGTACAGACCTTTCATTAAAAAACAAAACAAAACATTATTAGATTTTTCAGGATAAGAATATTTTATGAATATTAGGAAAAGACATTTTCATGCTAAATGAATATTTTTTCCAGTAATTTTTCAGAGATAAACAAAATCACTGACTGTAAGAAATGGATGTTTAAAACCAATTTTCCTATTCTGTTCCTAGAAGCTGTGGACTCAAATGTATGCTAATTCCTCAACGTGGACGCACCACAGTGAGGTGATTCAGAGTTTTCCCATTAACTGGACATCACAGTTATTCCAGTAGGATCTAAGTTGGATGGCATCTATTATTTAGGAAAAATATATAAAAACACACCGCAAGCATAAACTGGGCTGTTCACATCCCCTGCCTCTTTTCTAGAACTCCTTTATTCTTACAAGCCCATATTGGAAAGAGTCATCCTGGTGGAGACTCCCTCCAGAGCACAGAATGAGCTCCTGAGCACAACATGCAGTGCTCCTTGTGGGTGAGCTCTGTGCAGGCTGCCAGGGCGGGAGGCAGGAGCACAACAACTGGCTGGAGGTGCCCAGTGCAGACACACGTCTGCTCAGGGAGATGTGTTCTACCCCAATGGAGGCTTCTGGGCCGCCAACAACGCATCTCAACCTTGATCTAAAAACCAGGCTGCTGCTTTGCAAACACACTGCTCGCTTCTGACCCCTCTGATTTGGCCGAAAGCAAACAAATGTATCAACAAACCCCCGCACCTCACTGGTACAATACAGTGGAAATTCCCCTTTTTCAGCATGTCAAGATACCATCAGCTATTAGTCCAGAGACAGGCAGTCGTGTTTAAAAATCCAGTTTTAATCTTCTACAGAACTCAGTATCTACTATCTTGAGGCTCCCATCTTCCTGTGTTGCCATTCTTTTCTTCATGGAAACCCCCTTTTATAGAGAGCAGGTTTTTAATTTTTATTTTTCAGGGTACTCCTATTTTATAACTGGCATTCGTATAATGCGTCTATCCATGCCACAGTTATAAAAATAAGCATGTCTGTCTCACTGTAAAAGTGTGATCGTGTTACTGTGTTTATTAGACATAGCCCACATCCAAAATACTGGGTATCTGTTGCTTCAGGTGGTTGTGGCAAATCACAGAAATGACATAAATGACTTATTCTCCTCTTGGAATCACAGCTGTGCAATTCTGTGTTTTTCCAATTATGTCATCCACCTATGAAGGAACATCACTATTCATTGATTAGATTAGTAAGAAGTTGTATTATTTTGATTTTCTACATGCAAAGTGAGCAAACTCAAATAATATAAATTTCTTAATCTCTTCATTTCTAGCAATATAAAATAGGATATATCTGAGCAGCTCTAAAGATACAATTTTCTCGCTTTCCATGAGGGGACGGAGAAAAGAAAAAGAATTTATTATTCAAAAGAAAAAAAGGAGAAAACTCCTAAGGACTACTCTGTCAAGAAAAGACAAAGCAAAAGAAGCAATGAAGAAATTATATTAAAAGCTTGCTAGGGACCACTTTCAGCTCTTAGAAAGTATGTGTATTTCTATTCTCAAAAGGCAAATCACCTCTTTTAAAGTGATTGTACCAGGAAAGGTATATCCTAGCAAAACAAAAAATAAATTCTTGCAAAAAATCTGCTTCTGCTTCAGCTGCTTCTGAAAGGAACTTCAGTTTTCACAACTGCATGATCTCTGAGAAGCAATTCCAAGCAGATGATATGATCTGATCTTTGGCTGTAAGGCCATTCCCATATGTACTTTAGAAATAGTGCCCACACTGGCTTTACAGCTCTGAAGTTTTGTAGAATTTTATCTTCTGAGTGAGCCTCGTCCCTCTTATCAGGGTTCTCCCACTCTGCTTTTGTTACATTCTTTCTTTGAAGATGTTAAGGCAGAGCTAACATCTTTCCGATGAGAGGGATCTGACTGGTGATCTCCCCCACTCCCCCTTTTCCACATGTTTGAATATTTTTATATATATATATTTATAAGTGCCCAGATTTCATCAGAGGAAGACGGTGAACACTGATCAGTTGGACAAAACTGATCTATCAAGCATTCAAAGAAGCTGCCTCTCTGTGGAGTAACCAGAGAAACTGAATGTATGTAAAAGATGTTCTATACATGTCTTCCTTTAATTTGTATCTGTATTTGACCCTAATGGAATGAGAAAATTTTAAAGGATATAGATACTTTATTTACAGAGCAGCAGGAGATCGTTGCTGCATTTCATTAACATGTGAAGTCAAGATCCTGCTTTCACATGACCTTTCTCGTGATAGGAAGGTACTCTGTAAATGTTCTTAAATGCTTTCCTTGACTGGTGAGAGCAACAGTGATAAAAAGTCTCCATCTTCATCAAGTGTAAGGCAAACACTCTTTAACATGAGCCATGCTGGCTCAAAACACCTGTTTCATGTTAGCTCCCTGTGTTGCTCCTGTTGTTTCTCACCCAGATGATGTAAGACAATGTGTTAGGTAAGACAATGCAAAAATCACAGTAACATACCCATTTATCATAAATGCTGTCGTTGAGTCAACAAAACAGCCTACAGCATACCCAGGAGAATTCTAAAGTACTACCTGAATCCACAAAACCAGATTGCTTCTCATACATAAATTTCTTCAGAGCCTGCCTGCACTTTTCTACAACTTCCACCATTGGCCTACATTAAAGGACTCGAGATACAAGGTTTCGTCCCTGTACATCAGCTGATCTGCAGCAATGTTTTGTATGAGTTGTTCTTTTTGGCAGCAAATAATTCACAGTCTTTTAAACCTCCTTCACCGAGGAGAGACTGAATTTAGCGTTATGCAAACAGAAATGAGAAGTCCACATGAAACACTTTCTCCAGGCACTGGAACACTCAAAGCTGAGTAATTATGACTCCCCGTGGTTTCACAGGTTAAGAGAAACTAAAGAACAACTTTGAAGTTGCTTGTTGATGTCACAGATTTAAGTGTTTTATGTACTTGCCATACCAAGTTCCTAAAATAAACTGTCTCGGAGAAGTTGCATGGGGAATAGCGGCTATCCAGCCAAGGATCTTGTTTTCTGCAGTGTTTTCAGGCAGTGTAAGAACAGAACAGAGTGGTTATGTCCCCTTCATACTGCCCCTGCCTCCAGTAATTAGCACCACATGAACCTCCTGAACTAGAGGCTTCATACCAGACATTCACATTCAATAGGTATGGATCGATCTCTGAGCCTGTCCAAATCAAACGTGATCTGTGGTTTATACTGCTATTGCCAAGAACTCTATTAATATCACATACTTCTAGTAGTTTAACTTCAGAAACACATGAAAAACATTTCAAAGTTGTTAAACTTACTGGCAAGGAAAAGAATTCTAATCTACTATTTTCTTCAGGTCAGTTTATCTTGAATATTAACTAGTAGGCACATCTATGAGCAGAAGACAGGAGTATCTAAGGGAAACTGTCTATCCCAAGCCTTGCAGTGTCAACAGTCAAATGAATCCTGAAATCCCTAAAAATACCAAAATACTCTTATTATTACTTTCTGTTAGGTACGGTTAAGTTATTTCCATAATTTTTACAATGAAACAAACAGGAAAAAAACCCAGGTAAGTTGAAGCCATAAAATCAACACCAGTGGAAGAGTGGAAGCCTTTGTTTCCACTCTCTCATGTCTTTGCAGGCAGTCTTTACTTTTTGCTGGATATGTATTTCTGCAAAGTGAATAAAGACTTAGTAATCAATTTAATTAAACTCAATAATAATGTTTTTCTTTTCCAGGTGTTAAAAACACTTAATGATTCAGATTCAGTTCGTAAAAAATTATAAGGTGTTCCTTTAAAATCTTAATCCAAGAAGTTGCTCAGGTACTGCAAAGACAACCAAAGGCAAGCCTACACAGGCAGGGGCAGGCAGGGCTGAGTTCTTCTGCCTGTTTTGTTCCTGGCTGGCCAGACACAAACCAGCTCCAGCCCAAAACACACAATCGTTTTCATGTGATGCGTCCAAGCTAATAGACCTTACTTAGATACAGCACTGCAATAATACATCCATGTAGCCACAAGATCAGAGCAGGCTCCTGTCAGATGTCTTAGTGGATAGGCAGCTGAGCTCTGTCCTCCACCTCCACCTCCGCTGGTTTGACAGCTTTAATCAGTTTATGAGGGTTGCTTTCCCTATAGCAAGTGACAATTCTCACATCAAATCCATTGCTTTCAAGATTGTAAATATGTACCTTAAGACACTAGACCTGAAGAAATTATTATCTAGTTATAAAGAAATCTGGGTTCAGTCCTGCTAATTCTGCCCTAACACAAAGCTCCTCTGAAATCCAGTGACCCCGTTCTCATGAGGAATGTCCATTGTCCAGTGGTAATATTCTTATAACCAGCCGCCTGTCAATATTTTATTTTTTAAACTAAATTGCTTATACTGCAGTGCTGAAGTTTCATGGGATTCTGTATGCAAACAAATACCAACAAGTATATCAGCACTTCTCTAAACACTGCTTCCTGAAGTACTTAACGCAAGTCTACTGCTAGAGATGTTTCACATACCAAGTTGTGCACTGAGTTCACAGCACATACAAATACAGTTACAGAAGCAAAGTCTAATTTTACAAAGGCTCCAAAACGATGTGTTCAATTTTTGACATGAATAATTACCTCCAGGAACCAGCAGCCTGTGTGTCTACATCTTACTTACTTGGTTGCCTGGTCAGAGAGCAAAAAGCAAACTCAGAATGCAATTCTGGGCTTTTATTTTGAAGTTAACAGGAAATTTTGCTCTCAGGACACTACAGCACCAGAAGCAGACCACTTACAAAACACCCCATCTCATCCCATTCTGTCTTACCATACAACTGTCTCAAAATACAGGACAATGATGCACAGTGTGTTATGTGTCTCAAAACCACACGGGTATTCAAAGATTGCCTCCTCTTGCATCTACTTCTTTTTTGGTCCCTTTTGCTTCTGACTGATATTAATAAGATACATAAAATGTTAATAAGATACATAAATATGCTTATTTCACCATGTCAGGGTTAGATTTAGTCAATTTGTTTTTTCACTAGTCAAACATTTGAATTGACAGACAAACATTTTAACAGAAACAGCATTTGTTTTTAACAACAGAAGTACAAATTCAATGCAGAGTAACAAGAACTACAAGAACCACATTTCAGCATTCAGAGCTCTCAAGTAAGAGTTTAAGAGAATAGAAGCTTGGAACTGTGATAGAGGAAACTTCCACTAAGTGTACAAGTCCAATTTCCAATTAATGTAAACTAAAAGTGCCAAATTATAATCTAAAACAAAAACATCCCTCATTCTCTCCCCTCCCTGCCTCCAGTAGTTTAACAGTATGCAGCCCAACTTCTTTTGAAGTTGGTTGAGTAAACAAAGAGACAACTGACATTAAGATAATTTCAAAAAGAAATTAGAAAATAGGACTAGAGATGTAGTATAATGCAGTTTTACCACAATTAACTGATGGATTTATAAAGTGCCTTGAGAGACACATAGGTAAGGAAAGCAACTCCGACAATGCAGATGTATCCTCTGTCCAAACATTACGGTTTCATGAAATAACCTTTTGCCTACATGAAAAGCACATCCTACTAAAAAACCCCATAAAATTACAAAAAGCAAATAAAGGGCGTTATTTCTGGGAAGACAGACAGCTAGCTATGAAGCTTTCTAAAGAAATCTCAGTTTACATACATAGAGGAATGAGCTTTGTGTCCAGAACATCTTAAAATTTAAACAAATGAGAAGACTACACTAGTACAGTTGCAGATGTCTGTAGTCTGGAAAGAATCGTATCAGTGCAGATTTACATCTTCCCAGAGCAGACATGAAGCAAGCTGGAGCAGTCTGAGACTTACACATGCTAAGCATTCTACAGTAACAGCTCAGGAAAAGAAAAAAGAAGGAGGGAAAAAGAGAAAATTAATTAAAACAGTTTTTCTGGTACAAAAATCTTCATGTAGGTTAAGGTCTACACAGAAGGATACAGCTGCATAAATGCAATGCCTCATGGTTTAAAAATGACAGAGGAAACCTGAAGAGAAAAATGGAACTAAGTTTGTGGGACAGAGAAAAAAGGAGAAAACAGGCAAATAAAACCAAATGTAAAGCATGAAAAAAAGCTTGTGATGGAAAAGATAAACGAGAACAAAAAAAGCAGTGAATTAGAATCATATCAGACTAGGACTTAATTAATATTGAACTGTATTTCCCTTTGCTACCTACCCATTTAAATATAAACTATCAATAGTTGTATCTGTAGCCATAATAAACCCCAAATAAAATATCTTCCCTTAGTTTTTGAATTGCCTCCAAAAAGAGTTAAAAACATTTTAGAAGCAAAAGATTACAAATTGGGGAACTCAGAAAAGATTTGCAGCTTTCAATGAAGATAAAAACCAGATACAGACCTTTGCAAAACAGGAAAAAGTATTTTGCAAAAGGATATGGTCAAACACTAGAGACAGCTGGAGGCTAAAACTCAGGTATTGAATGCTGAAATACATTAGAAAAATATTTCCTCTTTTTATAATTTTGGTGGAGGGTAGTGAAGAGAGGTGTAATATTACCACTTCAAAGTTCCCCATAATTTTTATGAAGAGTAGTCCTTCCAAGATACAACCACCACCAACCAGCTGTTTTACTGGAAATCTCATCACTTTTTGCTACTCCTTAAAATTCAGGTAAACAATCCAATTCAGGAAATAATCACAAACGTAGACATTTTGTAGAACATTTTGAAGAATTCCAGAAAGGGTTGCACTGAAGAGGGACCCAGGGAACTGAAGACTGAATGCTATACAGTTAATACAGACGTTTCCACTGAAATATTATACCCATGCTCACAACAACAGACGAGCATTCCTGAACTACTTTGCTACCAGAAAGTATGCACTTTATTGGCCTTATCATTGATAAGACACCGCTCAGGCCCTTCCAGCGCTCTAAACATGAAAATATTAAGCAAAAACACAACTGAAGCCCTGAGCAACACTAGAGGCATTATGATACACATTTAGTTGTTATCTGAGCTGTCTTTAAGGTATCTGTCAAAGTCTCTCAAGCTGCCAGAGACAGATGACCACAAGAATGCCCTGCTCTCCCATTACCCCCCAAGGTTTTTCCTACAACACTGCAGCCAGCACTCTACTGACTCCTCTTTGTTCTGCAGTGCTACAGCAAGTGTGGCCCCTTCTTCTTACTCACCATGGGGGATAGATGTGGATGACATCCTGTGGTCTGCTCTTCAGGTGAGCTGCTGTCTCTCTTGTAAAGAGGACTTTGAGTATTGGTTCCTCTGCACTGATGACAGCATCCTCGGGTGAAAGCGCAACAGGAGACTGTTCCAGCTGCTGGCAGATGGCAACTTGTATTGTGCACTCCTCAAATATTTCTAAGATCTTCACAATTAAAACATCGGATTTATCTGGAAAGAAAATTAAAATGAAAAATAAAAACGTAAAGTCTGGATGAGGAGAAAGAAAGAAGTTCTGGCACTCTAAAGATGTGCATCCCTCTGCGCTCTGCACATCTGTCTGACCATGGTAAATCCACATATGAGTAGAATACACAGCCTTACCAAAAGACCTATGTTAAGCTTTTGCAGTAATTTTTGTTTTCTTTATAGACACTAATAATTGTAAAGAAAAATCCCACCTGCACTTCTTCCAAACACCAGTGGAATCACAAACTCCCTATAAGAAGCCCTCTCTCACCACACCTGAACTTTTAAGTCTTGCAACTCATTGACTTTGTTCAGTCTTTTTTATTAGATACTGCATAAAAAAAATGCATTTATGTACAAACAAAATAATCAAACACTGTGTTAAAAGCGAAGTTGTGTTTGCTCTCCTCAACCTTTCTCAAAGCAGCAGCTGCCAGGAACCAAGTTAGAAGAGTACAAAGCATCTAAAAGCTGATGATTCACATTGAGGGATGAATGTGGAGAAAGAAGGAGTAAGATGCACTGCCTAAAAATAATTATTGCAAAACTGATCATCCATTTTATAAGTAGGCAGTCAGGGTAGTCAGAAGGCTCTCATTTTAAAGCAACGTGAATAGATACAGTCATCCCTACAGATCGATTCTAAGCACTTTTTTCTCTGCTGAAAAAGAAACAACTTTGCACTGAAATGAAATTACTCCTGGATCCCTTTGCAGTCTGCATAGGGCAACAGCTACCCAGACAGCCCTCGGCCTGAGCTGTAAGGTTATGTAAGATTTATCCTTATTCTCACCTAGCCTTACTCAGACCTGCACTCTGGTCACTGAGGGGAGAATAGCTGTTACCCTGCCGAATGCTACGAGCATTTAGGGGGGCAAGACAGGGTCCCAGAGGACAAGGGCAGCAGAGCCCCAGTTCTACCCTTTTTGATTTACAAGTTGCACTGGGAAAAACACAACATCCCAAGAAAAACAGCTGATATAAATTATTGTCTTCCCACAGCAAAGAAGAAGCAGGGGAGGAACAGTAAACGTGATACTGGAACTTAACAGCAGAGCTGTACTAGTTATTTGTTTGTTTATTTTAAGGCTCATTTCACAACTGTGAATGTTTTTCCTTTGGAAAATAAATCAAAATATTTTAGTTTGAGTTTATGAGAAACTTAAAAAAAAATTAACCCAACACTCAGAAACCCAAACCAAAGAAACCAGGCCCTAAAACCTTTCAAATTTATTCAATAAAGTTGAATTCTACAAAAATAAAATAAAAAATTCTGTCCCGGTCTTTATTAAATTTCATACTGAAACTGAAATAAAGCAATTTGGAAATATAAAACTAAATTGTTCTCAAAACCACTTTCATGTGAACCAATTTTTCATCACACGCAACATGCTTCTGCAAAGCATTCTGCTTCCCCTGAAACGGTATTTTCCAGCAGCATAAAGGGTTCCACCAGACAGTCTGACACAAGATGTACATAAGCCACCTCTGTCCAAGCCATTAGAGCTTGACCTCCTTTTCCAGATCCAAGAAGTAGGAGAAGCAACCCTTTCTGCCAAGTGCTTTGAAACTGACTGACGAAGAGAGATGGTTGTCACTGCTGCCGCTCCTCACTGCTGTCACCTTCACAGAGAAAGCTGTAACATCACAGTGCCACTCCAGTTACTCACTGCACTGTGTTAATGTTTGCTCATGTGAAAATTCTGACAAGGGTGAGCACTGACTAGTTTTCTGTGCCTGAAGGGAAGGGCTTAGAATATTCACACTTGAATTCTGTTTTGCCTGACTAGCTGCAGTTGTGGTCCTCTGTCAACCCCAAGTCATTTGGCACGCATAAACAAATTCTCCTAACCACAAAAATGCTCATCCTTTAAAGTAACTAAGCATTTACCTCTTCCCTCCAGACATACTGCATAATTTGCATTTGCGTCCACTTTAAAAACCAAGTCACAAAAAAATCAGTTTCAATTTTCAAGCGCACCAAGAGTTTATTAAAAAAAAAGTATTAAGACACTTCTGAGAGAGACTGCTCATCACTTCTGAACTATGCATTTCTTACGTGCAGAATTTTATGACAATTCTTACTGGTCAGTAGCTTATATGTTACTCAGCTGATACAGCAGGTTGAAGACAATGAATGACAGCCTAGCAACATTTTTCTTTTAAATACCTCTGACTGTACAACAATTAAAAATACTAGGTAAATCAAGAACTGTATCTGTATGAAAGTTTCTAAAAGACATTGGAGTAAAAGATATCCCACCAAGATAACAGAGTCTCTTGCAAGCCTGAAGTTGGTGGAAACACTGGGAGCTGATACTAAATGAAGCAGAATGCTTCTACACTAAAAGCATCTCAATTTCGACAAGTAGCCAAGTCTCACACTTGGCACACATGCACATTCTACAGAACCACAATCTATTTGTTTATTTAGATGCAGAGAGATAGTTTAGTTTAATTGCTCTGAAATTATTATTACTGCTGATGATAGTGTTCTCTTGAACAACATGGAAAAGCACTTTGGATTGCTGGCACATGATGAAACACCAAAGTTGAGAATGTAGCTTTGGTTTTAATACATTTGGCTCTTGTATTGTTGTGTCAATCAAAAATAAATCAAACATATGTGGCTGCACACTGAAGGGCAAATTTGTGGGTGAGGAGACAGGCTGGATCACTGCAAATTCTACGGTTTCCAGAGTTTATTGTTTGTTTGTCCATGTGAAAAGCTCACTTTAAGGTTTTGCAATGTTCTCCCTCACCCTCAGATAACTTACATAAATTCCCACTTGCTTGCTGCAGGTATCATTCACTTACTTTCATTTGCAAAGCAGAATTACAGCCCAAGAAATGCAAACACACAGATGTGCATGTTTCATGGTAATACCCACTCATCTTATAGAATATCTCGAGTTGTACAATTGTATGCATTTTAAGAGGTGCAATCAGTAACTGCTGAAATTGTGCCCATTCCTACACTGCAAATTTACTCATTTCACATTCTGCTGCCCAGAACACTCATGGATTTCTTTCTTCAGGGTTAGTTTCTAGGAAAATTAATGTTCTAATCTAGCTAACTGCAAAGCCACTTCAGTTTACTTACTTGAAGGTAACTTCTATTGTCCCACTGAAAGACAAGTACACATGCACACTTGCAGAGAGTGAGCATACAGATGCCTGGATGAATTTATAAATCTTCCATGAAGAAGCAATCAGCAATTTGAGGACTGCTTGACAAAGCAGTCCTAAAATTGAATATCTATCTACCTCAGATAGAATATCTCGAGTTGAAAGGGACCCATAAGGATCCTCAAGTCCAACTCCCTGCTCCTCACAGGAACACCTAACACTAAATCATACAACAAACACTCCTTGAAATGACAGGCATGGTGCTGCGGGGAGCCTGTTCTAGTGATTGACCATGCTCAGTGGAGGACCTTCTCCAAATATTCAATCTGGTTCCAGATGCCTCTGCAACAGTGAAATGCTTGAGGGAGATAAAGATGGAAACCCAGATCAGCCTGATGAGTGTGAGACACAGGTGCATTTCTCAGCAAAGCCCTGGGTGCTCTGAGCTCGGGTGACAGAGGGCTGCTGCAGCTCAGTGGTCCTGGAACACAGCCTAACATGGACAGCTGCCCCTTCCAGCATCTCTCCGTAGCCTTCAGAGAGTCAGCTGGACAGTCAGAGAAAACATCCACTGACACAGGATCAAGGATCATCTGAAATATCTGCCCCCATGAGTATAAACAGAGGGTTTATTCATCCCAGGGGCACGAAGTGTAATTCAATCCTTGATACACAAGGCTTAAGGTGCCACAAAGAAAGCCAGAAAGGCACTGACAAACCTGGCTGAGTACAAATTTCGCAGAGGTATTTGAGATGTACAACATGTGTCCTCTAAAGAACACCATCTGAAAGGAGGGGACCAGCCACCAAGACCCCTAATGCTCCCTCACTTCTCACAGAATTTTCCATAAAAAGAGAAACCTTCACAAAGACATGCAGTAACATGGCTAGCTACTACTGAGTCAACATATTGATCACTGAAAGGGCAGTGTGCAAGAAAAATCAGGTACCAGCTAGGAGCTAGGTTAGTCACATCACCCTGTGCAGAACACCACTGTGATAAATGCCACCCACTGAAAGGCAACAGAAATCATGGCTAGCTGGACCATGATCAAACAAATTAATTCCTCCACGCTTCTCAAGTGGTCCAGAAGGAGTGAAATCCACGACAGAGACTGACTGGTGGGAGGAATTAGCCATTTAAGCAGGGAACAATCTTTGGTGAAGCCTTGCTGTGATTGGCAAGAACCTCCCTCACCTCCAGACAAGAAACGAGAACCTCTGACAAAGATGAAAAAATCCTGATCCAAACCTAGGCAAATGGAACTTCAACATCTCACTGCTATTGTTAGCAGGACCTTTGAAATCAGAGGGAAAGGTCTTTTTGACCACAGTAGTAATGGAACAAACATGGCAATGACCTTGGGCAAAATTTCCAAAAAAGCCTGATGCTCCACAATTGTGTGATCTAAACAGGTCTATATAGTATGCATGGGTTCAGGAAAACAACCAGTAACTTTTTGGAAGGAGAAAAACTTTTATTTGGAACTACGAAGAACACAGACAGTAATTCTGGTTTAGAAAGTCCCTGAGTCAGAGATCTGTGGGAGGTAATTGGGAGAACACTTTGGGAAAATATTATCAAGTTTCCTGTTATCTTTTTTTCTAGGCATTTTGTTAGCTCTTTTTGCTGCCAGAAACAGGATCCTAAGCTACAGGCACTTTGGTTTAACCACCTAACAGATGTGCTCTGACATACATAGTTAATTATTTAATTCCAGGTGTCCTCTGGGATGTTGGTCTCTCACTCCAGTTTGCAACCCAGACATGAAGTAACTCAAACCACAAGGATAATTCCAGTGCCTGGGAGATGAACAAACAAATTTCACACTGAATGCATCAGTTTCCTTGGGTACTTATTTTAATTTTTGTTTATTCCTTTAGTACACAGGGTGATGCTGCCCTTCAGTCATATACCATGTCATATACCATGACATCAAAATGTGTTTTGACGCAGTACTTTGCAGATGTTCTGCATTTACTCTGAATTCCAGGAGGGTTAAAAAGAAACAAAAAGAGGAAAAAAAAAAAAAAAAAGGGGGGGGGAAAAAAACAAACAAAAAAAAAGCTTCCCATTCCTTTGGAGATCACACACCCTGAGGTCTTGAGCCTTTTGAAGACTTCAGATTACTCTACAGTCTTTGGCAGACTGAATGCCCTTAATCTTCAGACCTAACATAGTGGCTTCACAGCAGACACATATATTTAAGCCACATCAACACTGAATGAACATGGTCACAGACGATGCACTGGCCATGCCAAGGGCAGCCTAGGAGGGAGGCTAAGAAGAAAGCCAGCCTGCTTTGACTCTCAACAACTAAAAAGGAGTTTGGAGATGAGAAAAAGAAAAAAAAACATCGAGGAGGACAATTTAAAAAAACAAATGTTCAGACATTCTGGCTTCAGTGCCTGAAATACAACTCTAAAGTTTGTTTTAATAACTCTGTAACTACCAATAAGGAAGACAAATGAGGAGGAAAATATAGAAATGATGATCTCTTGGGAACCACATATTTTATGTTTCTCCAGTGACACAGTGACAGAAAGCTGAACACACTGCAAGGAGAGGGTCCAAGAGGCGCTTGATGTATGGAAATGCATCAAATGTTGATCTCAGTAAGACCACATGCAGTTTCACCTCACTCCAGTGAATTATGCTAAAATGCTACTGTTCAAGTGTTCCAAAAGAGCACATGTAGCCTTAAATGGAAAGTTGTCAAAGGGAAGAAACTCTCTTTAGAGCCAGTCAAGAGAACTCCAGCAGCAATCTCTACAAGACCTACAGAGTAGACAAAATGTTTCAGGACAGCAAACTGAATTCTGCCTTGTTTGAACATGTTAGCTGGGATAGCCAGCGCACCTCCACACAGGTCAGACCAGCAGAAGTAACAGTAACACCACCACTTCAGCAAGAGCAAAACAAAGCCACGTCTATGACACCAGGTACTCCTACATTTTTCAATTTTCCATTCCTCCAGAAAATTTTAAAATCTTGCAATGTTGCAAGAATGCATCTCACCCACAGGGCTGAAGGATGTGATGTGCCCATCTGAATGTAACTGAATGTAACAATCACATACAAGGCAGAAATAAGTTCATAAAGGCCACAGTACCAATGCAGAAAACAGTGAACTACAACACAGACCACATCTTAGAATCACAAAAGAAAACCAGAGCTTAGGAAAATGCCAAGCAGTAAATGGCTCTGCTCCACTGAGCATTCCAGAAAAAACCCCAATTCATATGCAAGCAGGAAGGAGAATGGAGTGGAAATTAATACTATTGTGATAATGAAAAGTCTCCAGTAATAAAGGACCATATACACACCTAGAAGTATACACGTGAACTATCATGAAAAGCAAGACTGACAAAATAAAACTTCTCAGCCATGTTTTTTAGAATTTTCAACTAGATACGTCAGACACAATACAAATTTGCTTCTAAACTGCAGTTCATGTAGATTATTTGTTTGATAGTTCTTAGTTTGATAGTTGAGGAAAGGCAACAGTAATTTGTTTTTCTGAAAAGCATCTCTCCTTTCCCCATATCATTCTGATATCATTAAGATAAAGAATTGTGACTGTTTAGCTGGTAAGAACAAATACAATCTGTCCTCACTGTTTTTGCACAAAGCATATGATTGTTAGCAGTTTTTCAAATATTAATGTGGCTTCAAGCAATCTCATCTTCCTCCCTTGCCTTTTCTTATGAGTTTGTCATGGTTTTATTCAGAAAGCTCTACTTGCATGAGTGTAGTTTTTTAATTGATTTAAAAGGAAGATGGTGAAATACTCTTCCTTTTGCCTCTTGTTATGCTTGCTTGGTCTCTTTTATCCATGTGACTTGTCAGGTAAGTCTTGTGGCTGAGGAGTTTTATTTTGTCAGTCTTGCTTTTCATAATAGCTCACATGTATACTTGTAGGTGTGTATATGGTTCTTGTTACTGTAGACTTTTCATTATCACAATGAAAAGTTATACTTCCTCTTAACTGGGAAATTCTTTAGAAATATGCACTATGCAAAATACAGGTGTTACACTTAAGTCACTAATCCTAGCTAAAAGCTTTTATAAAATAAACTTTCCCACTGAAAGTACAAAGAATTGTGGGCAATTAAGGTTAGGAATAGTACTTACTGCACAAAGAATGAAAATCACTTTCTGCTTTTGGTTCAGATGAATAGGTCAGATACACATTATGGAATTACGAAGGAAACAAAGAAAATTCCACTTTATGCCTTGTTTAATAAAGCAAACTAGCAACACTCTTCCAAATTTGTCTCACTCAGTTATTTTTTCAAAGGCATTATTTCATCCCAACACCATTTAACTTCTAATTGTGAAATGTGGTTCCAAAACTGCAGTTAGTAGACACTCTCCTGGGACATCACATACTATCTGCAGTGGAAGAATAGCCAAGCACTTTCTGGTTCAAGCCACAAAGTTTTACTTTCATTCTCAAGCGTAAAAAGTATAAAATGTCAAATTACAGGCATAAATCAAAACAAAAACATTCTTTTGCTTGGCATCTCATTATCGTTCTTCCTTCCCTCATGTATAACTTGCAGGTGTAGGCATAACAAACTCAGTGAGAAGGTAGATACCAAGCAGACCCTTGTAATCCAAACTCAACACTGCAAACCAGATCTGGATTACAAGGTTTTCACAGCCTTGGTACAAAACCATCTGGTTGCTGTTCTGATCCATACATGTTGTTATTCTTCCTGGGCTGGTAACTTCTGAAGCCATTCAAGAAGATTTTTCTCAGAAACACACCAAGTCTCTTGTAGGCATGATGGCTTCTTGCCACATTTATATTAATTTTTAAAAGGCTGCTGAATTTGGCTGTGCTTTAAACACTACACATTCTTTGTAAGAACATATGTAAGCTACTTAAAGAGACTATGCATGTAATTACTGTTTCTCATAGGAAAACAAAAATAATACAAAGAATTCTTGTTTGAAAAAGACAAGTTTACATTTGATTTTTTCCTTTCCAATGCTGTAACAAGTTCAGACAGTTGGCTGGCAAAAAAAAAAAATTTGGCCACTTGCCATGTCTGTAATTTATAGTATTAATTCTTAAGTAATAAAACTATTAAGAATTAAGAAAATAAACAACAACTAGCAAATCTCAGATTTCTGTGTTTTTAGAAGAATTTTACACAGTAATGGAAACCCTGTTAAGGGCTACCCATGTTTTCTTCATCATGTACAGGTTTCATGGCATTCAAGCTGCTAAAATCTTTTCTTCCAATCATCATAACTAGTTGCTGAAACTGGAAGAGGGGGAGTGATTGTTTATATCCTCTTCTGTAAAAATTTCAGCCTTCCTGAAAACATAGTGTTACATGTAAAACCCTGTCCTCATCTCCAGGGCTTCACCCTCCTCCCCTTGTGTATGCATTCCACTTGCCCCAGCAAAACGAAAATTTGTTGCCCGTTGAAGGTCACTTTTCCCTGAGAGGAAGGAGCAGTTTGGAAGGAAAGATCAATGGTTTTGCTTTATTGTCAGTTCACTACTCAAATTCAGTTGTAACACTGAATCTTAATAATGAATCTTAACCTTGGGTCAGCAAATACCAAAAATCTTGCATCAGATTACAAATGCTAGAGAATAAAATGCTTCTGCACTTAAGGTAAAGAACTGTTTTGATGATAGCTGCAAGACAAAGAAAACCAAGAGAAGGTAGGATGTAGAGAAAGAAAAATTTCAGAAGTTACAGTAGGAATCGGCATGAGTTTGCTTTAAATATTATTAGTGTCCCCTCCTATAGACAGGAAGGGTGTCTGAATGTAACTCAGAAAACCACTATTTTTTCTTCCAGCAGATGTTGACAGGAAAAAGGTTTGGGTTTCTGTTGTGGGTTTGTTGTTTTGTTTTTTTTCTCTCTCTCTTTCAGCTGTCCAGATCTCCCCTTTGCCCAAACAGGAAACTTCATGGGGAAGTTGCAGCACTGCATACAGAAAAAAGCCTGCAAATGGTCTACAGAGTACCCTCAAACCATCAGCTTGGCTGATCAGAGACTTGCTGTTACGTGGCGCGCACCTCAGCCCCCCTTTCACATCTTGTGAAAACCAGAAAACTTTGGATTTGTGACAGAGCCTGACATTCACCTCTGGTAGAACTGAACCACAGAAAGCATCCAACCAACGCTGTGTAGGACAGGAAAACTCCAATACTCCTTCCCTTCAGGCCTCTGCCTGGTATGGATGCCCTGATTTACAGAAGCGGGATTCCCAACCACCATGCAGAAACCCATATCCTTAGTGAGTGCCTATCCCAACACAGGGACCGGCTGTTGAATGTGACTCTGCCCCAAAATTATCAAAATCTGAGAAAGCACAAAGGTTTCTTCTACCCTGCAGAATGAGTCAGCCAAAGCGAGACCCTGTGCACTGTATAAACACCCGAAAGAGCGTGCTGAAAGGAGGTGCTCTCTTCTGGGCAGTGATTCATCCCAGTGACCAAGAGGCAGCCAAACCACAATGGTTACTTACAGAAAGGGGTCATGGAGGTAACAGACAGGAATTTTTTTTAAAAATAAAGCTGAAAACTAAGGGGTTTTGAATAATATGGACATGGATACAACCTAAAAGTAAGCAAGAGCAAAATAAAGGCATAAAATTCTGCAATATGAAATGTCTAATAGGGATGACAGACAGAACTTCTGGAAACATTTTTCCTTAAATCTCGAATGTAAGGAGGACTTTAAACCGATCTCATTTGAAATTGCTCCCCGTTGCTTTAGCAATGAACTTCTGGTCTACAAGTCTATGGGATATCCAAAATGACGTGACAGCTCTCCCGGCAACCAAGTTACTTCAATCCTCCACAATAATCTTCAGGCTTCTTTAGTAACTCAAGTGAGTTTGTTATTTGAAAAGTTCTTTCCTCTCATTCTGTGCCGAAGTCAGAAACAGTCCTGGAAACAGTGTGGTTTAAAAATATTAGTGGGCAAAACAGAGGGGAAACAAAATTCAAGAAGATTCGCAGATTAGTGAGACAGCCTTAACTTGAACCTAAAGAGATGAAAGCTGAAAGTGGCATGCATTTGCTGTGCTGACACTTCACATTCCTGACTACAAGTAAAGAGAAGGTTATCTAGTTACATTACTAAAATTTCAACCATTCCAACCAATGTTGTCCAAACCAAACATCAAGTTAATTTTGGTGACACGAAACATTATGGCCATTCTAAGAACCAAAAATAAATTTTGCTCTAGATGAAAAAGTATCCCCAAAATATTTTCACAGCTATTTTCATGATTATTTTATAATCATTATACTTTGGAATAAGGATTGAGAATTGGAAATGAAATTTAACCTGTGAAGTTGAAGTGTATTCCCAAATTTACGGCATGTTCAGCATTTTCCAGAAATTTTAGCAAATGCTTACAGGGTAAATGAAACAGTAGTTTGTCCTAAAGACTTCTTGTACATTTTCTGTTATGATGAAAAAGGCATATCCCAGAAATAGTTCAACTTCTGCCAAAACTAAATAATCTTAAAGACACTCGTCAGAATTTTTTAGACATACTTAAGAATAGAGCAAGGTATTTTCCCATAGCCTTTTTCTCATAAAATGCTAACGAATTCTGACTCATTTTCTAAAAGAAAGAAGAAGAATCAAAGAAAGGAATTCAGCCAGGGGCAGATGTTTAGCATGGAATATTTCAGCCTAGAAGCTGGTCTAACAAAATGGTGAGCAGCCAAACACAAGGTTTTGTAATGACATATGAAACTAGGACAAAAAGAATATTAGCATGTTAGCAATGTTGCAGGTCTGTTACTACAGACAAAAATCTTCATTTTATTAAAAAGGCAAGCCTATTCAACATCTATTTCTGTCCCATATTTGAGAAGGAGCAAGAGGATATCCTCACACCACATAAGAATGATGAAGTAACCTCCCATGATTTTAAGAGAGCATGCTTGTATAGTTTTCAACATAGCATTTCCGAAAAGAGCTGGCCAAAGACATCTCTGGTTCCCTGATGTCACTTTCTAGTTAGTATTCAGATACTGGTGAAATTCCAGAAGACTGAAAGGATGATGATCTTGTGCTACTATTCAGGAATGGCAAACAAAGTGGCTTACAATAACTGGAGACCAGCTAGCCTGACATCAGATCTAGGCAAAGTAACTGGAAAAATAAGTAAGGAATTAAGGTCAGAAATACAACGCACTATTCTGCATGGGTGGCATTTTGAATACACAGCATGCAAACGGCCAAGGGATGTAATCCCTCTAAAGCTCCAGTGAGAAACTGAGACTGAGCTTTAGCCAACAGTTTGGGTGTAACTTTAAATCATACAACCTTGTCATGAAAAATCAACCATTTTCACTATGAGTAATGCACCCTTTGAGTGGAATGCAAAAAGAATTTTTAAATTCTGAGAGCTAAGTTTGTGAATTGCAGTGAGAGCTTTTTACCAGTGGAGAATTATAACTGAGTAACAGCAATTCCAGCAGGACCTGAAAGTTAACACTCATGCTATTAAATGGTTTAATCAGTGACATAAAGAAACGGTGTGAATACCACAAACTCAAGCAAATCTGTGACTGAAAGAAGACAAGGCTTGAGCTATGCAGTGGTCTGAACTGCATGCTTAGCTGGACTACTTAAGGAAAATCAACCAGGATACAGCACAAATACTTCCCTGTGTTTAGGCAGAAGAAACAGAGCAACTGGAGAGCAGGAAACAGCACCTGAGAAAAAAATAGCTGTAGAGGTTATGAAATCATACTGGACCATCAATTCAAGGTGAAGTTCCAGCACCATGCTGTGACCAAAGCCAAACCAGACTCAAACACTTATCAGGCCTTGAATATCCAGGAGGCTGAGAAGTGAATTGGACCTGGCCAATGATTTTAATGAGACTAAAACTGGAAGAACACATACTGAGTTGCTATCCTTGTTCTTAAGACCCTTCTGAAAAGTTCAAGAAGGTACAGTAAAAAGCCATGAAAGTCATTTGAACACTGATAAAAATGGTTTAGAGACCCTTACAGAGCTCATTCTGTTTAGTATATGAAAACTGTGAGGCAGCAGAGTTCTTGCTATGCAACTGCCAGAAAGGGAAAATGTCACATATTAAAGAGTTATTTAAGGGAGAAACAAGAAACAAAAGAGAGGAACTGAAGCCAGACAAATTCAGATTTGGAAGAAAAACCACCTTTAAAAATTTGGGAGTAGAACTGGGAACAAACTGTCAAGGTAAATGATAGAGTCACTTATCCACATGTTTTCAAATTAAGACTAGAGGACTTTCTGAAAAATAAATGCAAGTTAATATATGCTCAAAAACAAGCCATAGGCTTAATGCAGAATAAATACTTGACATTTTGTAGACTATAGTCACACACACAGAAGTTGATTAAAAAACTTAACTACTGCTTTACACTTAAACTCTATGAATCTGCTACCTCTTGAGAAACACTACTGAAAGGTGGTGCTATCAGTCACCAGTAACTAATTTCCATGACTCCCACTGTTTCTTTTTAAGTGATGTGCCCAATGTAGTTATGCTTCACGCTCATTTCATAGTTGTGCTCTATTTGTTCACACTTGATGTCATTCACAATTTCAGCACTTATCCATAAATTTTTATCCATGTCTGTTTGTTGGCAAGAAGTGATCACAAAGCAAAAAGAACAAGTAAAGAGGAAAGGTTGATTGTAAAGAAAGAAAAAAAAAACCCACCAAAAAGATATGAACACCCATAAATTAAAACTTGAATTGTCCTACAACCTGCTGAAAACACAATTTTTCCATGTGATACTGGAAATCAAGGAGTTGTGAAGAACTTAGATGGAGGCTACTTAAAATATATTTTTTACCTTATACATTCAAATGATGACTGAGTTGTTAGAAATGTTCATATTTACCAGAAATGCAATTATTAGGTCAGAAGACAATCAAGATAGAATTAAGCCCAAGTTAGGAAAGACCAGCAAATAATATAAACTTCACTTTTACCCCTACTTGGGCCAGAGATACATACATACTTTCCCAGTAGTATTGTGTAATGCTTCTTACCTGAAGGGGTTTTATCATCTGAAATACACTGATGCCTCCAAAAGCTAATGGCAGATCTTTCTCTGTTCTGGAGCCGACATAACCTCTCAGCTAGCCCGCCCCTGCAGAGAATAAAGGAATGCTCAGTTTTGCCAGGAATCAGTAGTTGGTTTTGCCAAATGACAAGCCACAGGACAGATGTATAAGTATGGATATATATGTGTGCTTTGACCCCTAGAGACCGAATCATACAGTAAAATTACGTTTTGTAGATTAGTTCTCCTAATTTTGATTTTTCCAACAGAGTTACTCCCAACAAAATATATACCTTGGGTCAATACACACAATAAAACATTTTCATATCTGTGTGTCCAAAATCTTCGTGGTTTTAGTCCTGTCTCCAGTATGAGGAGTGTAAAAAAAGGTTCCCAACTTTCCCTTGCACTTATGAACAGATCCTATTAGACACCAGAGACAGTTGCAAATTCAAAACAAACCAGTGTAACCACTAATTATAACAGGTTGGGTTTTCTTTTCCCTCACAGATTTGTTTGTCTGTTGGCAAGGAGTGATCACAAAAATATTCTTTTACCCATACTTGACCCTATGATTCATTTCACAAGCTGGGTCAAGTGTGCAGTTTCAGTGGTCTGAACACTCTCCAAGATGAAATTAATTTAGCATTCCCAAGGTGAGGAGCAGAGGAGTGGCATCTAGCACAAATACACTTAAGGTAACACTAAAGCAATTCCTACCCTTGGATTCAAAGCCAGAAGTCATAATTTCTCACTTTTAAGAACAAGAAGATGTATGTGTTGGAAGCTGTCTTTGGGCTACTGTGGGAGTGTTTGAGCATTTTTCTCTGGCTTCAAAGAAGTTATTTGCATAAAGACCTACTTCATTCTTTTATTGTAGTGTAAAGTTTCTCCACAAGTACTATCGAATATATTAATAAAGATTTCTACTAAGGTGAAATGTGTCCTTGAGTAAATCTGGTGTAGGAATCAACAGAGATAGCATACAAACACCTTATGACTATTTTTGCACATGAAGAAAATTTTTTGGCTTAGGGAAAAAAGACAAATAGCTTGGTAAAGCTCACATTGTAAATGTGAAACTGGGAAGACACACACCTGTGGAAAATGAGAAGGAGCTAAAAAGGCTAAGCAGGACTTCAGATGAGTTGTAAAAAAAATCTCTCTTTGGTTACCAGTTATTAAGCACTTTCATCTACAGACAAGTCAACACATTATATAAAAAGCAGTTAGCAGTGTCAGCTGAATTTTTAATGAACAACTATATCCTTTGCAAAATTATAATTATCTCAAGAATTATCAGATGCAATGGCTAAACATCTAAGTAGCAGATCACAGAATGAACTCTGAAATACAAGAGCCCTATTTAAGCCAAAATAACCTATAGAAGTTTTGCAGTTTACATTGCTATATCTCTATGGCTGGTGTCAGGCAGAGAGAGGAGAGAACTCAGAGGAAGAAGGAGATCCCCAAAGCCTCAAAATAAAGAACCCAGACTTAACAAGCTATGAACCCACACTTAGCAAGCTATGAACCCTGCTATATTAAGGAGGAAAACAAACAAAAATGTTTAGAAAATATTGGGCTCCAGTGAAGTTCCAGGTAAGCTTAACAACCTTGTTTAATCCTGGTTTCAACGAGGGCTTTAAGACAGAGAGGCAACTAATACAGAAGTGCAATGGAAGCTTTGGTTCCAAGAGCAGCACAGTCAAGCACAGAACTTCATACAGGAACTACTCTGCTGATAACACTGTGTTCATCCATATTTTCCCCCTAAAGTTGAGCAGTGAAGCATTACCACACCACAATACTTGTGGGCAAGATAGTTCTACAAACTCCAACAAACTGTCCACCCAGTTTCTCTTCTTGCCAGGGAACCATTCTCAGATGCAGCTGTAATTCATCTTGGCTGGGTAGTCTACATGAGCCATGCTGGAACTGGTAGATGCCAGCTCAGCTAGGCTTAAAAAAGCAGCAGTAAAATGCATTTTCAGATTGCTTGTTTAAAAGTCTTGCATGCATGAGTCTGCAGCTGAACCCTGTGGTCGGACTGCAGCAATACACCATACAGTTAATAGCTCAAAAACTTGTTTTGCTGAAAGAAAACTGTTCAACAGGAGTGTTCTACTTCATTCCCTCCACAGACACCAGTCAGAGAAATGTATCTTATTTGTTCAAACAATGCAAGAAAGCCTTTAAGTAACTGCAGAAGAGAGTAGCTATTACTGGCTTACAGCCTAATTTCTCCCTTTTTTCCTGAACAGGGCTATGGCTGTGTCCAGTCAATCAGTTCCTATTCTTCTGCAAGCCCACTACTGTTACACCTATGGCAGGAATGCCCTGTAGCATGAAGGAAAGAAAGCAAGTTTCTGGTTCTGTGGCTACTGCACACAACAGCAAGACATCATTTCTGTTTCAGGCCTGATATGACTACCAGGAGGGTCTCATTGATGCTCACAACTTCATTACTAATTTGCTGACCATATCTGTATTAGGATACCTGTTACTACAAAGGTCCATGAAAAGTAAAACTCTGACTTTCTTTAGTAGCCCTCTGTGCTAAGAAAGTACACTGATATTTATTAATCATCATCCTTCCATTCACCTTCCAAATGCAGTTAAAAATAATTCAAACAGAAAACATCAAAAAGCAATTTGCATCTGCTTGGTTGCAGAACATAAAATGTAACTAAGAATGCATTTATGAGAGGTTCTCAGCTGGTCATCGGAAATGTTGTTTTTATGCTGTTTCATACCTTGTGAAATTAGAAAACACAGTTCAAGGACATGCCATGCACAAAAGGAATTTGTATGGCCAGAGCAACAGCTGGTACTTTATGGTTTGTTTCTTTTAAAAAGGTAGAAACAAAGGAGTTTAAACACCACTGCAACCCAGGAGGATCAACCCCTTCTTTAGCTCAAACACATAAAACAAAGAAAAAGGTGCTTTCTGTTACACAAGCTGACAGATTTGCTAACAACAGCATTTGAAAACTACTCATTCCTTCCAATACAGAACAGGTGCCCACACTGTAAAACACTTGTGCTGTGAGATCCTGAGAACTATACAATCAGACTCACTCTTGGCTGTGCATACAAGGTAAGCCAACATCTGGGGTGTGTGTGTACAAAATTGACAAATATATTTTGATTACTAATGTATCAATTCTGTAATCAAGGGAACTGAGAAACTGCATTGAAATAACAAAAACTAGCTTAGGATGCATACTTTACTGACTAGCAATTCAAACTTGCCCCCAAAATGTTTTAATATGAGCAAATTGAGCACATTTGGCAAATTGTTAATGCAAAGGCTGTTCAACGAAGTCAAACTGCTCAGATACAATCTCCACTGCCCACAACCTTTTTATTTTTAATCACAAAACTTCCAGTACAGCTATTTTGTTCCTTTAATTCCCTGAAGGCAGACAGATTTAAAAGCAGCAATTCATGTCCTATTTCCATACTAAATCTGAGCTTGTTGAAATACTGTATTTAAAACAACACATTGTCTTTACTGTCCATGTCCAACAATATCCACATGAAAGACAGCTTTGATGATCATAAGAAAGCTCAGCATCCTGTACAACAGCTCAGGTTCTGGTAGCTGCCCTTCCCACAGACTTTAACAGCAAAACTGAAGAGTTTTGTGACAGCTATCACCAGAAAGTAATACTGAGCCTGATCTGTGACTACCAGACTGGTTCCTATCTCCTAACTTCAATGAGGCTAATAGAAAGCACCAACAAAAGAGCATTAGTGAGTCTGCTGTGTTTTGAAAACTAATTTTCAATCTTTCTGAAATGTTGGAGATCTCTTTGTGTTTATTTATTAAGGTTTTCATTCAGTAGGGCACTTACCAAAATCATCTAAGTGCACTCATACAGCCTTAATTTGAAACCAACACTCTTTATATTGAGTTGTCTCCTCATACACAGTATATGCAGGATTCCATATAATTCAAAGCAAGTATATATCCCCATCTCAAGAATGGGCAATTTCCCCTTTCTCTCATTTCAAAACAAGGAGAGATCTCTCCTACTTTCACATTAACTGGTGAAGTAACTGACACTCAGCTGTCCCTTTCCACTCCATGGGGGCACTTGCTAAAGAAATAAAAAAGGCACTGCTGACTCAGATTCAACTTGCCATCGACCAGGACCCCCAGGACCCTTTCCGTGGCACTGATCTCCAGCATCTCGTTCCCCAGTCTGTACACACAACCAGGACTGCCCCGTCCCAGGTGCGGAATGCAGCACTTGCTGTTGTTAAACTTCACACAGTTGGTGATTGCCCAGTCCTCTAATTTGTCAAGATCTTTCTGCAGGGCTTCTCTGCCCTCGAGAGAGTTGACAGCTCTTCCTAATTTAGTGTCATTAGCAAACTCACTTAGTATCCTTTGAGTCCTGCATCCAGGTGGTTAATGAAGGTGTTGAAGAGAGCTGGGCTGAGGATGGAGCCCTGTAGAACCCCACTGGTGACCAAACCCCAGCCTGATGTCACCCCATTCACTGTGACCCTGTGTGCCTGACCTGTCAGCCCGTTGCTCACCCATCACCCAGCATGGTTATCCAGCTGTGTGCTGGACATTTGGTCTGGAAGGTACTCTGAGAGACAGTATCAAAAGCTTTGCTTTTGAAGTCCAAAGAGATCACATCTATTGGCTTTCCTAGATCAGCTAGGCAGGTTACCCTGTCATAGAAAGAAATAGGTTTGACAAGCACGACTTTTCCCTCATGAAGATGTGCTGGCTGTGACCAGTGACAAACATGGTGCTTTTTTTTTTCCTATTAGCACCAAACATTTGGCCCAGTGAAACCATCCACACTTTCTAAAAGAGAAAAAACATTTTAACCATCTCTAAGTGCAAAATAATTTTACTGTGTACACTGCCAGTGATGACAAGTGGTACATCTGTACTGCAGCCATGATATTCTTCATTTATATTTTCCTAATCCAACAGGAAATTCACTAGCAAAGAAAACGTAATCCAATAGTTAAAATTAGCATAAGAACATGACCATCTAAAGGGCTAGTCTGTTGCTGTTACACCCTCATGCCACTTGTGGATGCATGTAGAGAAAGAACAGTCCCAATTTTAGAGTAAAAGTCTGCTTCATTTGTGCCAGCTCCCTCTTCCCGTGGCAATTTCCTTTATTTTCAGGACCTCAAATGGCCTCATGTGACAACTGGGTTTCATTTTACTGCACATAGTACCAGGACATTCTGTAATTTCCTCCTCTTTTGATAACACAAGTTAATTTTAGCTGATCAGATTTGTAAGTGGTCTACATACAAGTAGATATAAGATAATTTAAAACAAAATCTTGGGAAATCCCATTTCTCTTGAACTAAAAGCAGTCACTCAAGTATTAAAAAAACCAAACAAAAAGCCAAAGCTTATTCTTCACGACTAAAACCTCTTGCAACATGACAGATTTAGATGCAGAGTTAACATTTTATAACTTATTTATTTCCTACAATGAACTTCAGACTGTTTTTTTCTGATGGAAATAAAATCTCAATGGAAAAAGCAAACAATTCAGAAAACCTTGAAGAAAGGTTTACGAGAAGAGAAGAGAAGAGAAGAGAAGAGAAGAGAAGAGAAGAGAAGAGAAGAGAAGAGAAGCTGAGTACATGCATTTTGAGTTTTCTTCTCTATAAATACTGAATTAACCCAGTTATTTGTTTAATCTATGTAATAAACATTGAGACTTTCAATACTCCACATTTCTCCTTTCCTTCACAAAGAAACTTTGAAAGACTTGGAACTAATACAGTTTACACATTTCACCCAGTAGAATTAACATGAATTCCAAATGTAACAAGAAGAGCTTCTTGAAAATTGTCATTTGCAATATATAGTCTCTCCCCTCAGGTTTGCAAGTCATTTGCATAATTTTCCCATGAAGTGCTGACTCAAGGTGAGAAGCTGAAGCTTTGGGATGGAATAAAAGGGCAGGAACATGTAAACACAACACCTCTTGACCTGATCACTAAGGCAATTCATCTCAGTACCAAGCACCCCTAGTAGTCCCTAATTATCAACTCAGTAGCTCACAGGGGCAGTACAAGGACATGGATCTGGCAGCACACCTGGGAAAATGATATACTACCACTGCATCCATCAAGAGGCTTGTTTAAATAGAGGAGGGCAACTACAAGAGCATATGATGCCAGTGTTTAAGGGGAGGATGTCCCGAGCAGTGGCACTGACGGCCGTGAATGAGAGATGATCTGCTTTGCTTCCAGCATGACAGACTGGCACCTCCCACAGAATAGCCCTTCAGATCCACCAACCCCACCACACAGACTACCTGCTCTCCCCTAGGGACCGTGGTAGAAAGAACAATAATCTTTACTTAGAACACTCTTGAAAACAAAAACCAGATACATGAAGACATATGAGAATTTGGCAGTAGATATGGTGGGGGAGGAATTGCTTCTGCCACATCTTTCGTGTCTTCAGACACTGATTGTTTTCTGAAACCCCACTTAACCCCTAACAGAGGAGAATTGCAACATGCCCCTTCAAATCTGGCTCATCAGCAGCAGCACTGTATATTGTGCAGGTTGACTTGGGGACATAGATGGGCTTCCCATTTTATTTACACTCAAAAGATGTTGAATTTACAGTCAAATTTCCAACACTAGGATCACAAAAATTTATTTCAATCATCCAGTAATTAGCTTACTTCTGAAGATTTCTGTTGCTTTGGTTGCATCTCAATTTTTGTAGTGTATGACAACTGCATCTGCAATAGGCTCAAACAAACAATACTCTTTCTACCCATACAGGCAACTATGCATTTCCATTTTAGCACCAGGAGGTTTCCATGAGGAGAGGACAGTAGAAAGGAACTTACCTGAATTTTTCCAGAGACTGTTATGGCTCTTTTCTTTGTTTGGTTTGCTTTTGCTTGGGATTTGGGAGGTTAGGGGGGATATGTTAGGGGGCTTTCTTTGATGTTGAACAGAAAAATATACCCATTGATGTAACAGAGGCATAGCTGCAATCAGGTAACACAAATACAAATGCAGATAGCAGCATGACTAAAATTTCTATAGAAAACATAAGCTAAAATTTCTTGAAAATATTATCTCTGCTTTTGAAGATAGATTTACACGTCCAATAGCAAAGAGATATGAAAACAGGAGTATTTTCTATTATCTTGAAAGGGGAAACAAAATGGGAGGAGACCTACTCTGCCTACATCAGGACTCTTCCATGAAATAAGCAGACACAATACAGTCTGGATTTGGAGTTGAACCTACGGTACAGGAATTCGCGTAGGAAGATGGCAGCTCTACCACCTGCACCATCTCTGCTCAGCCCATCCTTCCCTAGGCACCAGCCTGGAAAACAAGAGCCCAGCTGAGCAGAGACTCGTGGCTCTCTTCCACCTACTGTCAGTTCCAAATGGTCCATCTGAGTGGGAGCCCATGGGCCAGATCCAGCTTGCAGGATGGTTCCCCTGCTCACTGCTTTTTCTGCTGTGGCCTTGATCTGCAGCAGAGGTAGGAAGGAAGGAGAAAGGACAAGCCAATGACAAGCTTTGTAGCTTTTAGCTATTGAACCACAAAGAAGGGATTGTCACTTCATCAATCAAGAAGCTGACAAACCTTTCCCCGAACTGGCCTCCAATTCACAGCACTGAAAACGCGTGCTTTCCTACTGAGGATGCAAACTCTTACATCCACTGTTACCACACCAATGACAATGTTCTCTGTCAGCAGTAAAAGGAAGGATGGGAGAGACACATGGAATTAATGCCCTGAACAGGAAGAGTGAAAAGATGACAATTACCTGGATGAGCAAAATAACGAGATAAACAACACTCATAACTAAGGAATTTCCTGCCTGCTTCCCTGTTCCCAAAGGAACTCAAAGTGGAACCACAGGATGGAAGGTAAAAAGCCCTGTAAGCTCTGTTCCTCTGGCCACTCCAGACAGATTACATTCTCTATGATTGTGGATGGTTTGGTCTTGTTGTTTTGTTTGTTTTTAAAGCAATCTAATCTCTTATAAGCTTGTGTCAGAGTATCTTTGCTATGAAACATTTTTTTGCATTAAGACTGTTGATAGTAAAGGTCATCAAATGAAGCTGGAACTGAGAAAAAGACAAACCCACAAACAGCTCCAGAACTGCTTAAAGCTGGAAGAGCACCTGGGCAAAATAGTGCTGTACACATGTCCTGTTTTTATTACATTCACACACACTTGCTTTTGGTCACTAAATAGCATTTTTGGGGGTTACAGCTCTAGTCTGACCTAGTACAGCTGTGTATGCATGTTTCTAAAGTAACAAGAAATAAAGCTGGATTGCACAAGCAAAGCACTTTTAAGTATAGAGATGCTCAGTAATTAGGACTTCCAAACCTGTTTCCTCAGACAGCATTTTGAAATAGCCAAGAATATTTCAGAGAAAAATAAGGTATGCCTATCAACTAAAGAATTACTTTTTAAGTACTTGATTGATTACTACACATAGATTCAGCTGTAAAAGAAGAGAAACACATTGTTAAAACAACAATAGGGATGTGTAGCACCACCATTTGTAATTGTAGTCTCCACACCTTAAAGCATATCTTCACATATACCATTTAAGTTAACACAACTTTCTTTAATTCAATATAGGAAGTGACCATTTCTGCACTGTAATTAGCTAGAACATCAGGCTTCAACTGCTCAGTCTGAGGCTACTTTCAGCAGCTACATGTATTTCTAATGTATTTAACTTAGAGACATTTAAATTTCACCTTAATATGTCCTCCCATTGCCTACATACTGCTCTGTCCTACACTCTTCAGGACTATTGCTCATCCACTCTTTCCTACAGTATTTTGGATAATTTTGCCCTGACAAATCTGGAGATGACCTAAAAAAAAAAAACCAAAACCCCAAAAACTTGAGGTACAGCAATTTTGCAGACTTTCTTGAGAGGCACGAAGCAATGAAATGATTAGAAGCTAAAACAGAAGTATGTCCACTCACACATCTGTAAGGCATTATTAGAAGTGCAAATTTGTACACAGGAGTTCAGGATCGAGAGCTTTCACCACAGATTTTAAATCTTTAGTTCTTTCTTGCCTTTTTTGCATGTTTACAGATAAATGACATTTCTTTAAGTTTTTCGTATTTGCGTCTCTAAAATGTTTACATCCCAACACTTTGGCAAGTATTGTTTTACTTATAATTTAAGAAAAAAAAACCAACCAAAAGGAATTCCTTAGGGTGGACAGCTCATTTACCTCAGTAGCTTCCTCTTCTTGGCAGACTCAGTGGGGGCGCGGGGGGCCGGTCCCGCCGGCTTGCCGGGGGTGCGGAGCAGGGCCTGTGCCGAGCGCAGCCACTCGCCGGCCGGTCGTGCTGGAATGTCCCCCGTGTCCCCTCCTGCCCTCGCCTCTATCCCCCTACTGGATCCCGCAGCAGTGGTCGCCAGGCTCGTCTCTCCCTCGCCCGCGCTGTCATTATCGGATGAATACTCAGATATTTCTGTCGAAACTTCCTAAACAAATAAAGATATAGAGCTATTTGAACAGAATGCTAATGAAATAGTACAGCATTATGCAGGCAGATTTATGTTCCCCAGTAATCCATAAATGGAATGCCAATTTATTAACATAACTTGGAAAAACTTCACTGTAAATGCACATTGATCTTTTGTCAGCCAACATCAGCTCCTGAATATAAGGATCATATCTTGAGGGATAACTGAGATGAGCAACATTTAGGTTTTTTTAATAAGTAGGTCTGGAGAATTAAGCTAATGCTTTTATCTAAAGTAAGTTTTGAGGAAAGCAGTGAGAGGCCAGTGAGTGACAGGGATCATGACTGGCAGCTGAAAGAAAGACAGCTTTTATACTGGGATTCAAGCAAACAGGAAGGTCAGTGACCATAGTCTGAATGGAAGGAAGAAACACATGCCTCTATTGAGAGCCTGTAGCTGGCAACAAGTATGTAACCTTTTGTTAAAACATGTTAAAAAATGATTTTGACCAGTAAAGCAGGTCTTCATCCATGTCCAGCAAGCCTACAGCTTCCCAGGAAGGTTTCAAAAGTCGAGCATAAGCTGTTGGGCTGTCTCCAGGTAGCTCCAAGGAGGATGGATCACTGGTCAGGGCTGGGAGCCAGCAGGGCTGGAGTTCAGCCCCATAGTTCAGCCCCTCCAGCTCCTTGCTGGAGCTCTTCTCCCAGAAACTCACAGGACACAATGAACTCATCCCACTGAGGGAGGGATGAGAAGGCTGAAAAAACAACTCTGCAGAGACATGGAAGGCTGAGAAGAGGGCTGGGAGGCAAAATTCACCTGCTTTGGCTGAGCTTACTTTCCTCTAGGACTCCTGCAAAAGCAGGTTAAGGCTGCTGGGTTGGCTCCCTAAGGTGAGCTCAGCACAGCTGTTACATGCATTATGTTCTCTTGACCCAGTGTTTCTTAAAGTACTGAGTATTAAGCAAAAATACTTGGAAAGTGGCATTTTACCAGTTCTTAGTACAGAACAACATGATCTAAACCACTGAAATAGGCAGAAGACTCAGAAACATGAGCCAGGCTCAGTCTTCAGGAGCTAGTTGAAAAAAACCCAAAAGAACCAAACCAACAGTCTGCAAGTTCTGGTGGGGTGAGCAGTGACAGTCCTGTCATAAGCACTAGCCCAGCTCAAGTAAGCTGGCATAAAACTATAGACGAGGCAAGGTAAGTAACTCAGACTGATTCTTCAAAGAACCAAAACAGAAAACATTAACTTTGCATAATCAATGGGAAACTGGAAAACCCCAAAGACTGATGTTGCTCCAGATCATGCTGCCTCAATCACAGAGTAAGTCCCGAAAAAAATTAGCCCGTTCCTCTGGTCAAATGCAGTAAGTAGTGCTCCACACAGGTTGTTTGACAACTGACTCAGATAAAGACTTGAAAGATAAAAGAGGAAAGGGAGGGAAATCACAGCATTCGCTAGAGCTGTTCTATGTTATTAATCAGTGTAATCATCTCAAAACAGCATTTCTCGACTGTGCACAAAAATAAGTTCAGCTCTTGCCAGTTCTCTGATACATTTTTCACATAAATGCCGAGACACTATGCTCATGTTCCGAGAGCTTACCTAAGTATTCTGGAAATTGGAAGGACCTTTTAAAGTTATCCAGAGAAGTAGAATAGCTAAAAGAATGTAATTAATATCAGTCTGCTTTAAACACAACACAGTCAACATCTGTCCCTTGGCAACAATATTTCTCTGAAAACAAACTCCTTCCATATTGGAAATGAGCCAGAAATAAAAGATTTCAAAGACTCTGAAAGCACTAATCAAGCACTTCATTCTTAAAACACCATTCCGATGCACTCTCTTGCCTTAGGAATGCTTTAATTTTGCTCAAATAGCTACAATATCCACTGCACATAAAAAAAGGATGCAAATCTGAAGTTCTCCGAGCCAGTGAAATGCAAATGAGAAAAGCCCTTGGGAAGTGCTTCAAGTCAAGCACGTTTTAATCCCACTGACTGCTGTAAGAGTTAAGAAGCTTTCCTAACTAAAGATTGTCTAATAAATCACTTCTGCTAGTATTTATTACTGTATACTTGTTTAGACTGAACTTCCCCAAGGAAACCGTACTTTGGGGGTTTTTGTTTTGTTTGCTTGTTAGTGGTTTTTTGTTGTTGCTGATTTTTCAATTGGTCAGTTGGAAATTTTTCTTAAAAGAGGAAACTCTAAAAATGGAGAAGAAAAACAAAGAACAAAAACTTAGCCTTCCAATTCTGTACATTATTTAACTGTAGCCATCATCAGAATTCTAGTCTAAAGAGAAAAATATTTTCAAAACACACAACAAACATGATTTTTCAAGTATCCAGTAAATGAGCTGGCAAGTCTACCAACAACATAGTGGAAAAAGCTGGGAAAAAAAAAATCATTCATTTGATTCACTTTAAAACAGTAATTGATAAATAGTTTTAAAATTGTTTATTTTTTATCAATATCTTACACATCACGAAGAAGGATTTCCAAGAGTTTTGTTGTTATTTTGTTGGGGTTTTCAAAAAATAATATCCCCAGTAATATCATTAGAGTTTCAGAAGAGCACGACTCCTAAGCACAAAGAATTGTCCTATTAAAAGGAGTTGATTTTTCCACATGGCTTATTATTTTGAAATATAGTAATTTTGGTTACAGTGGCTGAAAGTACAATGCTTCCCACTACACACAGGCTCAGTTTCCCCCCTTCAATTCCCTCCTCTGACCCCTGATCCCAATGTAATCATCCCCAGTCCTGGGGATTTTTGTTACTGTCTCCCATATATCCCCATCCCTCCAAATACTTCGTAGCAGACTGTTCACTAAGGTACACCTATATTTCCAATCACGGCCTTTCCACAACACCCTGTTTTAGATCATGCTAGCCATTTCTCCATATCTAGGAGATGACTGAAAAAAAATTCAGGGGTTGACCTCAATCTCTAGCACTAAAACAACAAATGTATTTCATTCTGTTCGATTTTAAAATAAATCTATTTTCTCTCTGACTGGTGTCAAGTGAAGAGCTCTAAATGCTCCCCTTTTATGGCTCTTCTTTTAAGGAAAAAAGTACAAATGCACAGACTACTGCCATTTTTTCTCTCAAGCTTGCACAAAAGCAAAGAAGTAATTGAGTACTGTATCGGAGCATCCAGGACCCTATATTTTAAAGTTAAGCATTTTTAAATCAAAATGCAGCAAAAAAGAAGAGCTCTCAAGATTAATTCATTTGTGATGTATTTTTGACAGCACTCACAGGTACTAGTTAACATAGAGGATGGCAAAAATGTAAAAATAGAAACCAAAATGAGAAACAGCAAATACCCTCCCAACTAAGCAGCTAAGATTGCTAAAGAATGTATGTTTACCTGTGTCAATTTGCATTCACTAAGAACAAAAAAATCCAAAAAACCAACCACAGAAACTGTAAAGTCCTAGCCCAAATTGTTCAAAGACCACACTCCTGACTTCAGTGGAATGAAGGTGGCATTCCATAAGCACACAGATTTTGCACACATGCAGCACAGAAGATACCATGCTGTTACTTCTGTGACCAAGTGCTCCCTCCCTCATCCTCAAGAGACTTGCTTCAGCTACCTCTTGCTTCACCTTGAACACCCTTGTGAGTTCTCTGACAGTACCTTGGCAATCTGCACAGTGTTTCCTTCTAAAAGGTCTGAAAAAATTACCTTTTCACTTCAATAGTGATAGAAGCAAGCAGTATCTGTATTTGATCAGTTTAATAAGCACTTGGTATTTCTTATCAATAAAATAGCAGCAAGTTAATATGAGAAGGGTTACATTTCCTTTTGAAGTTTCCAGCTTCAGCATAGAAAGCAGAACCTCACACAGCTTTTTGTACAAAAAGAAAGCTAACACATCAACCCTATTAAAATAAATAATTAATCTGTATTTTTTTAAAAAGGCTCTCAGACAGTGATTGCTAATTAGAGGCAAGGTGATGAGCAGTCATACAGGTTTCTCATCCCCCTCATCTCTCCTCCCAAGATACATCACTCAGGGATTTCTGCAGAAAACCATCGGTATCCACACCTTACCTTTGTATTCATCAAACACGTTCATTTATTCAGTTGTCATACATTCAGATAATAATGCAAATCTTTCCCAGAAGATATGAAGATACTTTGCAGATAAGATGCTCAATAAAAGTTCACAGATCTTATGAGCAAGTTCATCAGCTGAAACTAAGATGCTTCAGCATGCTGCATTATGTCTTGGAGACAAAAAATGGGTATAAAATTCTATACAGACATAGATATAACTTTTTGCAGATGCAGGTCACTTGGTCTGTCATTTCCTTCCCTAAATAAAATAAAATTCTTCCCTCTTATTATCCTACTACAGCCTAGCTCAAATGGGAGAACTGATAGGGTTTCTCAGAGCACCCTTAGGGAACCAGGCTTTCTCAAGGTCACAGAACAAAGTTATGTCAGAGATAGAAATAGTATTTCAGAATTTCAGACTCTGATCACTACACATACAGAGAAAAATTAATGTTGTGGCATCTCCCTTCCTACTTGTTCATTCATGTATCTTTGCCTCTGGTTCTGGAAGCATTTTCTATTACCCCCTGCCTGTTCTTTCATAGACTGTATTTTTCCCTTCTGTGATTCCCTTATTTTTTCCAGAATTAATCTGCATTTCCCCTACCTGCCCTCTCATGAGAGGTCTCAGGATGGGTGGAAGCTGACCAGTTTTAACAAACACACGCAGGGAACTCAGGTGAGTATCCTACTACCTCTTCTTTTTTCCAGTCTTCCCTGCATTTGCACTGCAGATTCTTTGCTCTCGTGCATGCAAAGGGATTCAAATGCAGCCAACTTCTACCCCAGGCAGCTCCTTATAGGTTGCAAGGAGATTTTGTATCTTGCATGGTACTCTCTGAAAAACAGCATGAGCAGAAAAGCCACTGGATTTAGCACAATGAATATTCACAAGCATAAATCATCAGTGCAGTATGTCAAAGGCCCGGGCTATGCTAATGAATGCTCGAAGCTAACTCCAGCAGAAGCTGGCTTACAGGATTACAGGGAGTAGGGTAAAGGTAAAAGAAAAGAAGTTTTCCTTTAATTAATCAACACAAAATTAATTCAAGCATTGTGCACACAGATAGTACAGGATATTATTCAGCTCTATAAAGATAATTAAAGATACAAAGGATTTAAAACTTGCAGTTCTTTTCAAAGATCTGTGTCTTCTGAAGCTTTAACTGAAGCACTGGAGTCCATGCCAAATGTACTTTCCTAGTAGCTTGAGAAATAATTTGGTTCTTGGTAAGCTAACTACTTTTACTCTAGAGAGATAAAATTCAAATATTCCTTCATAAAAGAAACTTTATGTTGAAGTGCAGAGTTAGGTGTGTGCAGCTCTGTGGGTGACACCAAGCTTTCTTCTCATGGAATAACCACAGGAACAGCACACAAAAACACAAGATTAGGTAGCAGTGCGTGGGAAGAGATAATCGTATGACAAAAAAGAACAACAATGAAAGACATAAATCACTAATAAGGTATTTTTGGACTTGCAAGCCCAAACTGACACAGCAGATTAACTGAAATTTTGTATCTGGAACAACCACCCAGTGTTATTACAGAGACAGCACATATTTAAAATGGATCTCAGATAATGCCTGGTTGTTTAGCCAAGTACAGCATTCCTCCCCAGCACACGCACTCAGACCATCTGATCTGTCCTAAATATTTATCAGTGGTGTTGGTTCAGTGCACGAGGAAATGACATGTCCTGCCCCACACACATTAGCACTTTGTGGCTGCCATGACAGGAAACAGAGCCATGTGCTCTTCAAGCACCAGGACGGCCACCTCGAGCACTTCTCTGGGACTCTCCAAGAGCAAGCACCACTGAACTTCTTTCTCCCTGCTTGGCCACCACTAAACTTCAGAGACATCTCCCTTCACACAGACATGGGAACGAATTTTTGCTGTCTCCCAGCTGCCACCTCCCCAGGGCTGGAATGCAGTAGTTATTAGCACACAAAATCATTTATGCCAAGTAGCAAAGAAGAATGCGGTATCTACTTGAATATGGAGGAGAAGTGTAGGCAGCAACACTGTAATTATTCAAAGCAGAATTTGGTCACAGACTGCACCCTCATCTCCTCTTAATGGTGTTTTGAGACCTTTAAACAAGTGGTTAGGACTTCTCTTCTATGACTAATCAAAAAGGATTCACTGCATCCAGCAGCCCAGAGCTTCCTATCGTGAAGGAAATTGATTCATGATTATCTCTGGAGGAAGCAGGCCAGCTACCAAACCTTACACACCACTGCTTACATTGCTGGGCTTCCCTTTGGAGAGCTCCTGGGGAAGTCCCACCCATGTTTGATACCATTTATTCTGCAAGCCCTGTCAAAAATACAGCTGCATTAGGTACTGTCTTAAAAGGTAACCCTAAAAGTAGGATTCAATCCAAAGGAAAAATAACAGTAGCTGTTATCACAAGAAATGCAAATGGGACAGTTTCAGAGATGCTTTCATACACTGAATGAGTTGGAAGGGCTTTCACGGAACTCTGCAGAAATTAATGGAATGGTATGGCTGCTGTCAGATCCAAGAGCTAGTTATCTGATGCTGGGCTTCCTGTACCATTTCTGAAACCAAGAAAAGTTGTGGCAGGACAGGAAAACTCCCTCTTACACTTCACAGAGTGAGGAAGTTGAAGCACAGTACACAAGCCCACAAAATGGTGGTTTATGTTGCACATGAAATAATAATTAACAAAATAAATAACTTGTATCATCATTTATCAGCTCCCATATCTTGCTTAGATCATACTGCCTTGAAGTGGAAAATGAGGTGACGATTAGGATTACATGCAGTGTGTCTGGCTGTGCATTCTTTTTTGTCAGGGAAGAGGTGCATGTTTTTGTTTGGTTTGAGCTGCCTCACACACAATCCTGTACGCATACACCACTGGCAGACAGTACCCTGCATGCAGCAGTAATCACTGAGGAAAACAAGAACAGAAAAAATAACATTAAAATAAGATTTTGCACAGACACACACAAAATCAACATGAAAACCTGATCTTTGAAAGAAAAACTTGGGGAGAAGAGTGATTAAAATTACAACAAACTGGATTTTTATAGACCTAATGCAAAGATAGTATTTACTGACTTTTTTTTTTTTTCAGCCAGGTAAAGAATGCACAAGTGGTAAGAAAGATGAAATCAAAGCCATAACTTCTAATCCTGAGCAGAAACCTCAGCTTTCACAAGACAAACAGGTTAAGCAGGCTATACCTCTGGAGATACATCCACAAGCTGTTCCAGCCTGCCTCTCCCAGAACAGGTTGTTCTGAGGCACGGATCAGCCGACCGAAACAGGTGAGGCTCTTGTCTCAGCCCAAGTGCCTTTTTATACAAAATCGGTCTGGAAAGCAAGAAGCACTGTTTATTTCTGAGCGTACTCTGTAGATGCAGAATTAAACAGTGATCCTGAAGATAAGACTGAACACAAAATGGTTGCCTGCTGTGCACAAGGACAGAAAAGAATAGTAGGGGACAGTGAGCTCTTAAAGTGCAAAACGGGCATGAAACAGGGTTATTCAACATCAATTAAGGGACACTGATTTGTACTGTATGGAGTATAAGAAAAACCCTGCTGCAATCTTGGCATTTGTAGCATTTGCACTGCAACTGCATCTCTTAAAAGCATCGTTTTAGTAGTTTAGTTGACTTCTTTAGCATTAAAAATTCAACCTATCACTTCCTAATATTATCTCATTACCACTGATCTCACCATCAGTCTGTAATCAGAGTAATAGTCAACTTGTAACAGACCAAAAAATGCTGAAAAATGTTAACATGGTCAACAGAGAAGTGCTTTTCCTTCTTTGTTAATTTTTTTTCCATCATACAAGAACATCTTCATTTTCTCTCAGGGAAAATGACTGGCTGTTAAAGACAATTTGGACAATTTATGCATACTGTTAGCCAACGTTACAGTCAAGTGAATTACTGTAACCCTTGCTCTCCATTCCCTTCTTAAAAAAAAAAGGAGGGGAAGGGGGAGACGCCACTTCACGTGTTGCATCTTGCAAACTATTCAGGGACAGAACCAGGTCTCCTCTCATGCAACTGCGTATTATCCCACGCAGTTGAGCTCTCATCTTGATAAGGATCCTCCAGATGATAGAGACCCAGGCTTTCAAATATAAATACCTGACTCTGATAGGGCATGCAGATAATTACATCATTTTGCACAGAAGCCTCAACATTATACACTGAAGTTTGGGCACACAAGAAAATTGCAGTCAGCTTATAATACCACTTAAACATGGTTTCGTTCTTGACACAGAAATAGTTACTTTCATGTTTCCAAGGAACAGATGTTATCACATGGTTTGATAACCTACTTTCACATTCTTTGTTTATAGTTATTCACTCAGTTTCATTTATTAAAGTTAGTGGACCCGGGCAATGAAACCTCAGTTTTATTGTCTCTGGTTTAGGTGATGCTATGGTAATCATCCCGGTTAAAGCTTGGATGTAACAAGAGGACTCAGCTGAAAAGCATGGTTAAAAGCCAGATTATTATTTATGAACTAAATCCTGAAGCACCTAGACTAAACACCTGCAGGATTCAGTAGGGACTGTTAAAGGAGGAAATACATTTCCATCTTCAAGCAACTGTTTTGTTTTACTCCAAGCCTTCAGAGAGAACAAATACTTGAAATGGGAGGTAGTATCTTTTACTAGACAAACAGATATAACTCCGGAAAACAGACAAGCACATAGCACTAAGCCCTTCTAGAGGTCTCAAAAGTTTGGGTTTTTTCCTCCAAATTGATCATTTGGTCTAAGTAAATGAAATCCTTCCTTACAAAATTGCTTCTCTCTTATCTTTAGCCAATACAGTTATGAACTGTATAAACATCTTGCAAGCTTTTTTAAAAGTTGTTTCTAAAAAAGAAAATGCTCCTCACAGTAATGTTACTGTATGGATGATCAGGGAACAGTCAAAGACTTTCAAATCTTTCATATTACATATTCTCTTTCTAAAAGTAGATGATAACTGCAAGCATGTTATTTTTGAGATTAAAGGAAGCAATTGCAGAATAATCAACTAAATGAGAGCTTGCACACAGATATACAGTGAAGTACAAATTATTCACACCGATTTTTCCTCTTCGGTTGATCTGCAGTTTCCTGCGAAAACCCTTAGAAAAGCACTTATCATAAAAGGAAAATAAAAAGAAAATGAGAGAGAATGGAACACAAGTGGCACAGTGTTGTATAACACACAAAAGCAATACAGGCATCATTTCTGCAATAATGCTCAGCACTTAGTGGAAAAATTTTCGTTAACAGTATCCACAGGGACACACAGAAACATCTTGAAATTGAGACTGCACTTCCAGCTGCAGCAGTGCCAGTGTTCACGGCTACAGCACTGGCAGCTGAAGGAGACACCAGGCTGCCGGGCAGTGCAGCACATTACATTCATTTTCTTCTACTCCCACTCACTCCACATTCTTCTCACTTGACTGTGCTTCCCTTTGCCCCATTTATTGCTTCACAGCTCCTGCGGAACTGCCCCCAAAGCCTAAAATAGTCCCTTCATTTCTTCCCTCCTCTTCATTTCCAGCTTCTTCCAACTCTTTCCCTCCTCTCCAGAAGTCCTTCCACAGCCTACCTTTTCTAGATCATTTTGTGGTTTTGCAGTGTTAAAACTATTTTAAACAGCAAACATTTCAGGGCAGGAAATGTCTTACCACGTCTGAAATACTGTGTCACTGATGACAGCATGTGCATGCACACAAAAGCACCACCTTCACCTAAACTGATTTCTAACATTGATGAGAGCACCTATATGCAGACTAAAGAAACAGAAGACCCATTTAATTGCTTTTCCAAGTAAGCCAAAGAACACCAAACAATGAAACTGCTTTGAAAAATACATTAAATGTACTCGGCTAAAGTTAGTTCTGTTTGGATAAAGAACAAAGAAAATGAAGCCCAACATGAAGTTTACAGATTTTCTTTCAGATCATGTGCCTAAACTTTGGGGGAATAGAAGGAAAATTAAGTAACCATCAATTGGGTAAGGCATTGTAATTGAAAATTGTAATGTTGCTGCAAATACACACACACTTCATAGAGAGATTCAAAAGTGCTAACTGCTGCGATACTGTCTTAAGTTTGATACATTTAGCTGTGCTGATGGTTCACAGTACACGAAAAGATTACAAAGTACAGACTTTAAAGCTCCTTTGAGATCTAGATGAGAATAAATACGTGTGTGCTGTAATATAGGTGTGTTATGCCATAATATGACTGCCATATTATGTGTAGAACATACATTGCAGGACCCACGGAGACAATCACAGATACTTAAAACTTTTGTTAGAAAATAAGCACACCACATAAACTAATCAGGAACATACACATGAAATGTCCCAGTAATCAAATACAATCCTAACACAACTAAACTCAGTGGACTGTAATTCTCTAAGAATGGGCTAGCAGCTGATATGGAGAACTTGTAAAGAAAGGAGCCCTGAAATACAAACATCCATAATTTGTATTAAGCAATTCCTTACAAGGATTATAAAGCTTGCATAAAGTAGTATTATTAAGAAGAATTGAGGTAATTCTTCTCAATTACAGGCAAAGAGAAAAAGGGAGCCTCAGTGCATGTCTGCGTACTTTAACATACTTGAAAAAGCAATAGTTAACTGGTTTCCACAGCAGTCATCAACAGCTTTTGGTTTCATGCCTCCACTTTCTCAAACCAGATTGAGAGACTGCAATGGTTTAATTTCACTTCCATTCTTAAAGCAGTGCTTCAGAAGGGGAAGGGAAAAATAATGGAAAACTGTCATTTTCTTTTCTATTCTGTTAGTATATGTCAATGTGTAAATACACATGGAAAACGCAAAATTCATGTGCGGAATATGTGTGTCCTCTTTTTTTATGATATAAGGGAAGCTCAAAGCTGACAAGATAATGCTAAAATCATAGAAGTTAATTCAAAATCTTAGAAGAACATTTAGAAATGTGTCCTTCAAGATAATGTTAAATAGTCTCTCCTTATTTTCCTCTTCCCAAAGTAAAAATGCTTATGTGATATTTGTGCTTCAGACTGAACTCTGCAGCTAGCAGGATTTTTGAAAAGTTACAAATCCTTTTTCTCTTGAACTTGGAAGTGACCTATTAGCATTCTGATCAAAACCTTGCATGTTTGAAGCATGAAGCAACAAAAAATACCATGCAAGTTGCAATTTCATGAAATGTTCGGGGCCACAAACCCAAGCCTGAAGTTTGTACTAAAAGTAAAAAAAAAGAAAAATACTTTTCATTAAACAGCAGTTAACTCTCAAACACCAGCAAGCTCTGGGAGCTGTGCTCAGCACTGAAAATCTGGGACAGGGGAAGCGAAAAAAGCCAAATTGAGAAAGGAGAGGGACAGTGACAGCAGCTTTGAAGAAGTGCTCAAGCAGTTCTGGCCATCCAGCTGCACCATTTTTAGGAATTGTGTGACAGGCGGCTTTATTGCCTAAATGCAGAAGTGCAAATTTTGGCACCCACTGTATCAATTTTGTGCTTGTCTTACTGGCAACTATTTCAATCAGAAGTTCTTTTCTTAGTCTAGAGAGCAATGCAGCACAGACTCGTATTGCTTCAGTAGCAACAAGTGGTCATCAGGGTCTACAGTGATTAAAACACTGCATCATTTTGTATCTCCCACTCCCAATCACCAAAGAGATAGTTGTGCATTTAGTAAACTAAATTGCTGCTTGGATGATCAGCATTCCCCAGATCACAACAACAGTAATTTCATTTTGGTCAGAAAAATGGGCGAGACATTGCAGCAGATGTGGTTTGAATAAAAATAATAACAACAATAACAATGATAATAGTAAAAAAAGAATCTGTCTTTTGAAATCTCAAAAATTTCACATGTGTCTAAGGTCATTCTTTAGGGTACAAAATACGACAGACCTGCAGTGGAGCAAGATCTTGCTTTCTACTTGCCAAAAGCTTGATCAGTTTATCTATAATGATGTTTTAACAATTTAGATTACAACTCATACAGTATTTTCCTTTCAGTGCTAGGACAGTGACTACATGGATCTGTCAGTGTATTATAACTCTTCTCAAATATGGAGAGACAAAGCTAAAGCCATTTTTGAGACATCAGAGGAACTGTAGGTATCACATTGTGTTCTACAGTTATCAATTCATTAAAAGCAAACAACATAGTAATTATGTTTTTAAAATAAAGCAAAACATTTAGTTAAGAAAATTCCGAATAAGAACAAGCACAGCTGTGTCACATAATGGTGCAAGATGATTTAGTATAGGCATAAAGGAGAATATATTTTCAGGATTCATTTAAATATTTTTGGAGAAAATAGTCCTTCTCAGTTTTACACTCCTATGTCAAGATAATGTGCAAATACAATCACAAGTGCATCAATTAAACCCTTGATATTCAAAATGCTGACTTAAAGTTTTCCACTGGAGCTACTACAATTCAGACCATTAATGGAACTTTAACACATACCAAGACTTCAGGACAAAAATCCTTTTGACATGTTTATTGACATCTGCTACAGACAAATTTACACTTGGAAATCTAAGACATATTAAATGCATTTTCCCTCCAAACTGCCAAAAGCCAACTGATTCTGTTATGGACTAACCACTTAGAAGAGAGGAAGAACTGAGTTTCCAGATCAAAAGTTGACCATTTGTGTCAATTTCCAAGAGTAGAATCAAACAAAAGATTTTATTTTTTTCTCATCATTTTCCTATGAATAAAAGTCCTGCAAAATTGCATCACTATGGCCAAGTGCAAGCAGTATTTATTCTTGGAATGCACTTACTGAAAGAATGGAAAGCCTACCCGATGTAAAATAACAAAACTGTACAATTACCCTTAGACTAGCTAATGAGACAACCACTTCTTAAGGAAAAAGCACTTAAGAAATTGAAAATTGAATTTAACAAGTCACCCACACTCTCCAACACCGCAGTGAAAAAAACGTATATGCACACACCTCGCTACATCCTACACACAAGCATTTACATTTGTTTGTTTTTATTTAAATAACCCTGTTATTTTCCATTTAGGAAATGTCACATGCTTTTCTCCCCAGTTTTAAGATTTGCTTTGTGTACTTCTAAGGTTAACTTCTTAGCTTATTCTGCCTAAACTATAAGTAGTCTGGCTATTAAAGAGGTTCCTTAATTCACTCTACTTTTTGCAGAATAGAAACTTCAGTTATCTTCACTAACTTTGTCTATGTAAAGCTGTAATAATCAAGATAAATTTGACCAAACAGAAAAGGAAACATGACCATATGTCGAAAGCAGATGCATGTACCTACATACCCACTCCTCCTTGCCCCAAAACTGAACTCCATATCACTTCACAACCTACTACACATGGGTACATACTCCAGAAATTTGTTCCAAATATATAAAAATATTTGCAGGACTTTCATGACAGCTATCTTTACATCTGAAGGATTACAGAAACATATTGCACAAAAATAGGGAGCAAAAGCAGCAATGCTTTCTTATACTCAAAATCTCAAAACTTAAGGTCAATATCACAATTGGTTCTGTGGTTTCAAGTGATACTATACTGATAAACTAGAACTTGGACAGCATTAAAGCAATGCCTTATTCATGTCCTGAACAGCAAGTATAGTGGTCCAGGAGAAACAGACAGAGATCAGAAAAGCCCCTTTATTTAATTTGACAACCATTTCAAAAGCACAGTGTAGGGAGAGAATCCAGAAAGCACATAAATCAGGTTTGCTATGATAGCCACACCACTGGATTTATGCTCATGGGTTTTCTAGCTCTTATACTACTACTACATATCATGACCAAGACTCTGAAAACTGGGTGCACAAAAGTGGCCTCTCTATGGATACAACTCTGGCACAAAAAAGCACAGAGGATGTCTAAAGTAGTTTGACAGAAAATATATAAAACCACATTGATGGAAGCAGAGGAAATAATCTTCTGTAGCTGGAAACCACCATCATAAGACTTTGCTTGTGACTGATGAAGTAAAATTAAACCAGAAGATTTCCAGGGAGAGAGTACAACCCAGAATTACAGAAAAAAAAAAAAAGGCTCTTGGGAGAAATCTGGGGAATTCCCTGTTTCAGATACATAAGAGGAAACAATAGCTGTAACAGAAAGCCAAGGATCTACTTTAAAAAGCAGATGATGTTTATGAAGTACTGCCTGAACTAGTGAACCTTCACAATAAAATGTCTTCATCTAGTGGTGTGGTGTAAGTGCAGGACTGAGTCAGAAAGCCTGACGTTTAAGACTCAATCTAGCATCTCCTGTGGTTTGGGGATGTGTTGTTTAAGACAAATTTTTCACAAGTGATTCTCAACTATATCTGGCAACTTTGTTCTGAAATATATTTCGCACCGGTGTGAGGCAGCAACTCCCATGTAAAAACACTGAGCACTGTTAGTGTCCAGGGGTGAGGGAATCAGAACTGCTAAGCATCTATATTTAAAGTCAGTGTAAGCACATGTTCAAATTTAAAGGACTTTTAGAAGTCCTCACTTAATTGGTTAACTCTTCAAAACAGTAGACTGGTAATCATTTAGATAACTTCAGGGAGATGACAATTAAAAAACCATTAAAAATATTCTATGCATGCAAATACATAAGGTTATCTTCAGCTATAAAAGCTAAGACTCAGGCTCCAAGAGGAGTTTTGATGGTATTTAGACATCAAAGTCCAAGAGGTCAGTGCTTTTGGACATAACCAGATGCATTGCAACTCTGCAGACTCGTGGTTTATGTCACATTTAAGCCTGTAAGTACAAAGTTGGTACTTCTGTACCTAAGCCTGTTTAGGGGCTTGATTCAGTAGGTGTGAGTTTATGCTCTGCAGGGATTTCCACTCACAGCATACTGTACATGCATTGCTTGCATTGGAAAGCACATCCACAACAGTAAACACAGCTCTTCTGTAACACTCCAGGCATTTCAGTCTAAACAATGGAGAAGCCCAAATTCTAGCAAGATAATCTCTATATTAAGAGAATTTAAATCCCTTCCTCTCAGTAAAGCTCTCAACCCACCAAACAAAGCAATGAGGAGATAATTTCTACCTCTCCCTCAAAGGCTGTGTCACTGCAGAAAAAAGCCCCACAAGATTCAAAGGGTCTTGAAGAGCTTCAGTCCCTGCTCCACATCAAACAGGCATTAGATAAAGTGCAGGAACACCAGGGAGCTTAAGTGTTCCTTGGTCAGAAAGACAGTAGCTGGGAAACCTGGTATTTAGCACTTGAGCTCATCTGTTTATTGTATGTAGAACACAGGCATCTAAATCTAAGTTTAATGGCTGTTTTGCAGGCTAGGACTTAGATTCCTGTAGCTCTGGCATGATGATGGGCTGCACCGCAGAAATCATCCCCTTTCTGCATCTGCCTCCAAATATGCTGCAGCATTTTTTGGAAATCCACACAACTCCCAAACCTCCCAAAGCCAATGCTGATCACAGCAAAAACGTGACAATTCAGCCCTCTTGAGCTGCCTAACCAGGTTTCAATTACCACGGTTTGGAATTTTACAATGACACTGCATGATCAAGCACAATTTAATTGCATATCCATTTGTTAGTTAGATGAGCTCCTATCCACTTCTGTGCTTCCTCAATTCAGACAGTGCAGAAATTCAAGCTGTGAAGACAACACTGGATTTTGCAATGCCTCCAGGACTTTAAAAAAATATTTCAAATACATCAAAGTGGTCAGATAAGTTAGTACTCAATAGGAAGTTGTTTCTCGAAAGGAAATTGCAAATTTCAGTCAAAGAGGAAGATGGAGAGTTAGAATTAACTAACTGTTCCAAAAACTTCAGAAAGCAGGAAGGGCTTGTGAAGGTTGCATGAAGAAATTGCATGCAACCACATAAACAAGTTCAGTTTAGGACTATATAAGTATCTTAAGAATATGTCTCCAATTAAAAAAACCAAAGAACAAAAAACACTCAGAACTTTCTAACATTCAAATATCTAGTTTTCACTGAGGATTGGGGATTATTTCATATTCAGCCAGCAACTAAGCAACTGGTATTCTTATTTGGCTAGTTACTCCTTTTAGCTTAACCTATGCTTATACCCAGTGTCCACAATGTGGGCATCTGGCCACAAGCAGAGACAGGGCAATGGGCTGGATGGGTTTTTAATCTGTCCTACATAGCCATTCTTACATCTTTCCTCTGCAGCTTGCAATGCTCCTCTGCAGCTAGGGAGAGAGGGACCCTTGTAGGGTCATTTAATAAAAGAGACTATATTGGCACTGAGCAAAGACTCTGTTCTCTACCTGCTCAGCAAAGGACACTTCACCTTTTTTTGCCCCAAAAACACCCACTTCAAGCTGTAACTCTACCTACATACAGTATTGGCAAAATCTTTCCATTTACCTTGTTACTGTACCTGAATGTAACTGGGAATGTGCCCAGTTCACAGACAGTTTTGCTGTAATACCATGATAGTATGGGCTTGGCACAATTACATCATACACATTATCTTGGCAGCCAGGCAGCAGCAGCTCCACCAACTGAGCTCAAGGCCAAGCAATCAGCAGTTGTGCTGAATGAGTTGTCTGCACATTTTTAACAAAGGCTCTTCCATTTCTTATGTTTGCTTTAATTTGTTGCCCTAATCTTAGTGTTGTACCAACATTCCTATGCAACATTCGTGTATACCCAGTAAGCTGTGAGAAAACATGCAGTAACAGGCAACAAACTCTAGCCTTGTCATGATCCCTTTTGCAAACATGATGCTCAGAATTTTTCACTCACGGTGAAGTACAACAGACCATGCATAATTAAGACTGAGAACTCTGCCAGGTGCATGTGTGTGTCTTGGAGCCACAGGTCTGCTCACTTCTCAACTCTGGGCCTTTCCATGTGAGACCAGTCGCTACAGTACAACCCTAAGCTCTTTTTAACCTTCTTAAGTAGTATTCTCAGCCATTTTCAAGCCTTCTCCCAACAATATTTAACATTTTAGCCTGAAACTAGCTTCTGTTAGTTTCAGAGATGACAACAAAAATAAACCATGTGTGCCACCTTGTACAATCCATGCATTTGGCTGCATTTGACAGAACTGCCTTTCTGGTGGTGTCCCCTCATTATGTGGCATCTGCCCCTCCCTTTCGTCCTCTATTCTTCCTCTTTACATAAAAAAAACCCCAACAAACAAACAAACAAAACCATATCAGGCAAAACATGAAACACAACAGAAGCAAATTCTGGAGGCAACTGTATTTCAACCAGAGCAAAAGATTTCTTTTAAAAATAGCTGCTAGTGTAATTAAGGTCTGCAAGAAATAGCACTTATTAGGCTTTATTAAAGTCACAGAATTAACACTGAAGGTGGAGTGTGTGAACTAAAAAACTGATATGTTAGTTGTGGCAGTACATTTCCTTCTTTTAAGGATGAATCCCAACATGCCAGAAATTAGAGACCCACATTTAGCTTGCACGAAGTGAACACCCAGCAGCCCTGCTGTGTCTCTGAAGAGCTGTGAGGACAAGGACACTTCACTCATTGTTCAGACAAAGAGAGGCCTTCCGGAGGCCATGCCTCTGAACTGTGCATTGAAACACTTGCTTTCCACACCCATCAGTAGCTTCAGCAGTCCAGACAGACTAAAAACTTCTCCTCACGTCATCAGAGCCACATTCACCTTCAAACACAATACAACAGTAGAAGAAATCCACTCAATGCTGGCAAAATGATCAGACGCAGTAAGAAGAGACATACAATAGCGTCCTCGCAGACTCAGAATCAGAAAAAGGAATTTTCAGTAACATGTGTCTCTTTCCTGTCCTCACCACCACCCCCAAAAGTAAATCACATAGCCATGTACACTCCTGCACAGTGGCTTTAATATGCTGAGTGATTAAAGGTGATGATGATGACTATGGGCCATACTATGCATCTTTAGAGGGTTTTCAGTTCAACACTGAGGGGCCAAATGGGGCTACTGTGTATCTAAAATAGTTTAGTCTGATTAAAGGTGTAATTATATAGTTAGTCATAATAGCTGCCATACTTTAAAAGAAACCCACCTCTCCTTCAGGGGAAGGGAAGGAAATTATGCTACTTTATTCATTCAAACACACTCTCAGTTAAATTCAAATACAGCATGTGGACTAGATAAATACAGTGACACACAGCCACAAACACTTAGTAATCCAAGATAGAACAAGGAGATGAATCTCAACCTATAATCTTCGCAAAGGGAAACTAAATCTTATGATTAAGAGTTCTGTCATATCTGCGCAGGTATCAGTGGAGGCTGCGTGTTTTCTTCTCAGCTGTCATAAGAAATTCATGCTGGTTTTAGGGCCTAAATATGAGCAAAGACATTGCAAACAGAGGGTCTGACACAGAGCTTAAGAGATTTATGTGTTTATATAGTTAGCATGTAACTTCTCTGGATATCCAAACAGCAGATTTGCTCTATTATTGTTACTTTCAGCAAACCATCATTGCAGGTCTGCAGGAATAATGACTTTTGTCTAGAAGGGGTTTCCTTGGCTTAGGTCACCTTTCCCAGAGAAGTAGGTGATCTCAAATAGCCTCTACTATTCTAGTATAAGACAGTGTGGGAAAAGGTAATTTCTGAATACAGTTATACCTTTTAAACTAATGCTTTCGGTTACACAGGAGAGAGGGTCAAAAAGAAATGCACAGTAGACAAGCTTTAGTTTTACAACTTTTTTTTTTACTGACACTCCAAGTCCACGTTTAACACCACCGAAGCCATTTAGAGAACCTTGCCCAGCAACCACTGCCTCGAGACCCTGCACGAGATTCAGTTTCCCAAGGAGACAGACACAACCCAGACCGAGCTCACTTGGACATGAAGGAGGGAAGGCAAGGTCTACACAACATTCTGATCCACAGCAGTCCCAGTCCCCAAACCAAATGGCAGAACCAGGCTGGGTAAAACACACGTCCCATTTCAAGGGAAAAATACAGGGGAAGGGTGAGAGATACAGGAAAAGAAATTTGTCATCCTTGCCAATAAAGTTTCCAGCTATCCACATGGACACTTGTACACTCTCTGAAAAATCTTCCTCTGGAATAAAATACTTAGAGCATTTGGTGTGCGCTGAACAAATCTATTGAGTTTCACTGTTTAACCTTCCTCCTCTCCCCCACTGTTATTTTTTCAGCACTGGTGTTAGAATTTTGAAATATTCTGTATTTCAACAACTGAACATACATTCTCCACGCTAATCATTTGATGAGAGAGAAGGTTGACCAGGACCCAGCTGAGGCATCACATTCCACATAATTTGTTAAATAACACAAAGATAAATCATCTTTATATGTGCACAGTTTTTAATCAGCATCCTTTGCCCAACATAGCTCAGCGGTCAAATTCCAAGAACAATTTTGAGTCCTGTCATCTCATTTTTTTTCCAAGCATTCTCTCAAATGATCCTGTAGTTACATCACTGCACCTCCATTGAGCTAGATTTCCGTATCTTTTACATGCTATCTGCTATTCTTCAAGTTTTTACACACTTGATAACAGAGCAGAAAAGATAATTTAAAATATACAAGAAAACATTATCTTGCATCAACAGAACTATACAAGAAAAAAAAAAAACAACAGACTAAGACACACTTAAAGCAATAAAATTACAAAACACGACATACAATAGTTTTATGGGAAAGAAGGATGAGAAAATACTCTTTTCCAGATTTCACACCATTTTCTTCCCCCACACACACCCAAACTGGGTGAGGTAGGAAGCAAGAGAGTCTCTTGTTTCTTTTAATTTTGCCCTGAAATGTACTTTAAGTAATTGCAAGTGAGTGACACCTAGTGATGAACACAAATCTGATCATCCTCCACTCTCCCACACAGAGAAGATAAGCCAGCAAGCACCAACAGGTAACTCAGGAGTGGGTGTTGAATCATGGGAACCTGACACTACTATGTTTCTCTCCCTTAAAAGCCAAATATCAAGTGAGCCAAGACCTAGAAACTTGGTGCACAGCTAAAAAGAATAAAAATAAAATGGGCAATCTGTCCAAATGAGAGATGGTGAAAACAGATCTAAATCATGACCTGCAAATTCACTTCTCTATTCTCTTTAAAACCAATCAGCTCTCTCTGGAAACACCAAGTTTTCCCAGAGATTTCATTCTTAATTAAAAATATATATCCCAGAAGCAAACAGGAAGAATGGGTTTCTCATTAAATACTAAAATATCAACAGCTGTCTTAGAGACCAGTTAGTGATGTCTCTGGTGTTACAAACGCTGTCCTGTTGTAAGCATGTTAGAAGCTTGTCAAAGACTCTTATTTTGCCAGTAGTTCCAAAATTATTGCTCACAGAGCAGTTACTGGAAGTGAAGGGGAGGGGATCTAGTGTGATTTCTGGTAGGGTTACAGGAAGGAAAAGTATGCTGCTATGCAAAGTAGCAACAAAACAGTCCCTTGAAAGGGAAGCTGGAATAAAGGGACTGAGAAAACTGGTCTGATTTTTTAACACCATGACATGGGATAATCCTCTACATGGGAAGCTCACCCCGACCAAGAGATTCCTTTGCTTAATGTATTTTTAAGAGCAGTCCAAAGTCTCAGAACTAAGACAGCAAAACACAAAATCCTGTAGGAAAGGGAAGTGATTAATCTAGCATAGCCATCGCTGCTTTTACACACTTTGTGCCATTTCATCTTTTTCTGTCATGAACAGGATTGTTACTAGAAACTCAGGAGTAGCTCCTGCTTTAAAGCCACAAAATCTTTACATCATGATTAAAAGCCATCCGAGGACAGGAGAAAAAAACCCAACGAAATAATAAAAATCAGTGGGCCGAGAAATACATGCTCCAACTTGCAGACCTTGTTCTACTCAGTAAACCCATGGCCATCTCCTTTTCTCTCCTCACAGATTCATGCGAGGTCAGGCTATTCTTTTTTTTTTTTTTGTTAATCCCTCTGCAAACATTAAGGAAAACCCAAAAGCCTGTAAAATTTAAAGCCCTGAAATCCCAAGCTCTCCGGAAAACTAACGCAAGAGAGCCATCTACCATGCAAAGGCAGGACTGTCGGGGCTTGGGCAGCAAGGGCCGCCGCTGAAACTTATTTGAATGAACTTGACCCAGGTTGGCGGGCGGCCAGCGCCCGACGTCACCCCGTGACTTAACAGAACACAGTGTTCTTGGCACCCGCACAAGTATGTGTTGAAATCCACGCTGGAGAGGGAGAGAAAAAAAAAAAGTCAGTGCATGTTTCAAATTAATAAAGGAAAATGGTAATGAAAAGGTAATAAAATGCAAAGGCAGCATTAGATGTTTTTAAATGTATGTGCTGCATTTTCCCCCTTATTTATTGGTTTATTTATTGCTGGTGTTCCCTCGTGTACCAGAGGCTCGGCATACGGGTACTTCTCCCCAGGACGAGCCCTTCCCTGTCCAAATCCCGTCCCACGCGCTCTCCCTCTCACCTCTATCTGTGCCCTACCTGGAAAATTCCAGTGCAGCACTCAGCCAGGCAGTGAGGGCAGACAGCGGCTGCGTTGCCAGGGCTGCCCCTGACTCACCCCCTCGCCCAGCCCTCACCCAGAGGCAGCACAGCAGGCACCCCAAGCCTATAGGGGATGATGGGTGACACAGTTATGCCACTCACCAATGGATTGTGCTAACACCTTGTCACGAGATGACAAGCACACAAGTAGAAGGAGGACAGGCAAAATAAACTTAAGGAACCATGAACTCTATGTGCTTCCTCCAAACACCATATTGCTATTACTTCCCTTTTCTGCATTTCCTCCCTCCCAGACTCCCCCTCTTTCTCTCCAAAGCCAGGCCTCAAGTCCTTTTCCTTCTTCTCGCCTGGCCACCTCTTATCCCACTGACGTCCTATGCTCCTCTTCAGTGACTGATCAAGACATTTGACACCTGTAGCTGCAGGATCACAACCAGCTCACACACACCTGCTGAGGGGACTCCCCGCAGTCACCTCCTCTGGGCCTGTACCTGCCACCAGCAAACACACCAGCATCCTGATGGCACAAGGCTCCAGGAATGCTTTAAAGCCAGGCCATCACTCACAACAACAGGAACATGGATTCAGTTTTATCCTCATTACCTTCCACACACACATCCTCAGCCTAGCACCCAGTCCATAACATTAGAGGAACATAATGGAGATAGTAAGACAAAATTTCTACCCTACCTGGACAGCCCACTGCTGCTTCCACCATTTCAGTGCAAACCTGAAAAGCTGCATCAGTTAATGTCTTATCCAGTGTTCCACCACCCTTCATCCATCAGCTGAGAGACAACAACATTTTTGTCTAGTTATAGATTCTCTAAAAAGACATGCATCTAGCAGACAATCCACATCTCTGGCCAGTCCTTCCAACACCCTGGGCCCATGTTGTATGTGAAAGTTGCACTGATTATTTTTCACCTTGACTATTACACACTTGCAACTATAGAAATAAACCACCTGCTAACCAAAGAGACAATAAAACTTGCATAGGAAGCAATTAGGTACTTTCTGGAGTCCCTGTTCAGTATCACAGAAAACTGTCTCAAAACACCTTTTCTTCCACCCAGAGCTCTGCTAATGCCTTTCAAATTAAAAGAGTATTAACTTCAGTACTGTTACAGTAGGGAAAAGAATTCTGCTTTAACTCCCCAAGGGTGAAAACAACCGAGAAAGAACTGAAGTGTTTATGTTTTGTGCGTATAATTCCCGATGCTCAAAATGCCATTTTCTGAGTAACTGCATCCTAAAATAAAAAAAAATCTAGAGAGATTTAAAAAAATACAATTCTTACACCATTTTCTTTTGTCTTTCTGTGGGATATATCAAGAGCACATTCACACGTGGAAAAAAAACACAAATGCTAATCAGGACAAAGCAGAGAATAGAACTACTTGAAGAATGAGTAACTTCAAAGCTCCCTATAAACAATCTACAATTTTTTGACACAACCACGTATAAGTGAAAATTTTCACAGAGCAAAGAAAAAACAGTGGACTCAATTTCTAATCTCGGCTTTCTGCGGTCAATACTCCAGATCCAAGAAGGCACATGTAGCAGAGAAAGTGAATTCAGAGTTTGGCAAGTTACAAGAAGAAAAGGCATTCAAATAAGAAATACAAAGATTGCTGGTGACAAAAATGACAGGGAATTCATAAGACTCGCAAATTTCCAGTGACATGCCTTGACTTGATAGCTGTCTTAAAGAATCCCTGTGGAAGAAGCAGTTCATATTTATTTAACAAAGATGTGCTGGCATTCACACCATACGCTTCTATTGTCCAAGCAGCTGCCTGCCCATTCCCCTCCAAACACAGCCAGAAACACTACTCCTGCAGCAGAGATGGGGGGAAGATTTCACAGAAGAGGGAAGATCTTTGGTAGTCTTATGTTTACAAAGGAGTTGACTGGGTTGTCAAGGAGGAAAAAGCCCTGCAGCAATCCTCATACTACATACTTTGAATACACACAATTAAGTTTGTCACAAAATTACAGATGAGTCTTCCGTGAAACTTTGAAAGCCTGCCCCAGTACCCTCGCCTCTCTCCTAATTGGGTTTGGCAAGGAGCACCAAGATACTGTTAAGTCTGAAAGTTTGCTCGAGAACCAGATCCACAGGTTAGAGAAGTTTTCTCGAGCCACTCCCAGCTGGCTAGTGGGCAAACCACAGAGAGACTGCCAGAGCCTCCAAGGAGGGCAAAGTTGAGGGCAGGATGTGACACACTTACCGCAATCACGCAGGCTACTTGTCTTCCTAACACCCAGTGTGGTTTACAGCCTCTAAGCAAATGAACAGGACTGTTCACTCAAAAAGGGTGAGATTAATTTTTTTATTGTATTATTAGAGTGTATATTCAATAAAAGAGTTTGTTCTCACACCCTTCAAACCTGTGAATGGGATAGGGAAAAAAAATAGTTGGGATCTCTTACAATTAAAAGATAAAGCAACAAGTCCTCATGTTTTGTAGCTGACCACAAAAGCCCACAAGGCCTGTACTCCATTGCCCCCTTCTCTCTCTCCCCTAAACCACCTCATCTCTCTGGAACATGAAGTCCTGTCAAATTTTCATTTGCTATTTAGGGAATCTCAAGTGATTGGATGCAATTAGCTGCACCAGGACCAAAATCAGAGTAGCACACTCCCTGACTTTAGTATATACTGTTTGAATTAGAACTTTCAAATGAAGCATGTTATGTTTTTATTTAACATACAAAAGAAAACCCCACCTATCCACAAGTAAGTTTAATTGTAAAATCCCATTTTCAAAGCACAGCTGAATCCTGAGCCATCTCTAACCATGTTCAACTATGTACATATGAAAGCAACCATAACAGCACACAACTAGAGCTAGCTACATACCTGCCAGGTAGGAAAAAATGCAGGCAAGAGAGATACTTGTATTTTCCTAAATACAACACTGTCAATTTAAATGGAGGAAGACTGTATCAGATGGGTCATCCTCCTTAAAAACAAGTGTAAGCAAGATTCAGACACTGAAAAAGAAATACTGTGTTCCGTTACTAATTTGAGAGTTGGGTCATTTGCTAATAAAGTGAAGAGCACTTACTGTCTGTAATGTTGCAGAACCTGACAATCTAACACGTTTGCCTACTTTCTCCTCACCCATTTTTAAACATAGTTAAAATACCCATTTGGAGGGTCAGAGAAAAGAATCTAGGACATATCCATAACAAGAGTGAGTCGTTAAGTGCAGAAGCAACACAAAAACATGACTTCAGAGCAGCAGGAAGTGCGGTAGCACATGACAGATACAATCAAATCCATAGGTGAGTAAACCCAGGATAATGCCACAATTAGGTTAGTGTTGCATTTCAGCTTCTGCAATATTTAAAGTTGAAGCATTTTATTTCTATTGCTGTTTTACAACACCTAATCTGTCAGTACTCACAACACTTTGGTCTGGAAATTACTTATTACCAGATGAAATGCACAGAAAATGAGTGAAAGGAAAAACTGTCAAGCTACCTACAGGGCAACACAACAGGATTTACGTGATCTGTGGTTACAATAAATGCAGACAGAGGCAAACAAATTGCACCTACCTGACTATGCACACAAAACTCAAGACCTTTCAGTTTATTAAATAGAAGTTATTACTGTTTGCAGGAAAGGAGGTGATGTTCCTTGCCAGCTACATATGGCAACATATTTCAAGATGTTTGTTTTTATTTTTACCAATTACAGCTTAGGGTTGATGTGTGTATGTGTGTGTTTTCTTTTTCAAAAGCTAGTGCAGGCTGAGGTATTTTTCTAAAAACAAACATACACACCTGTAGTAGCGATCACTTTTTACCACAGAAACAATGTGATACAACCCATCAGGGGATTCTACAGTTTCACGCTAAAACAGATTTGTATTCATATCTTACTTAAATAAAATACCAAGTTGGTGTCTTCGGTCTTAATTTCATCCTTACTTCTTGTTAATTTCTTTATATCCATAATTATCAGCTTCTTCAATCTTATGCTTCTGCTTCATTATGGAGTAGTTTGCCTTAGTTTGTCCTCTGTGAGGTCTTTCAGAGTTTTAGCAAGTATTGATTTTCCACAGTATAGTTTCCTCTCTTTCCAACACTACATAGTTAAGCTCATAAAACCAAACAAAAGAATTCCTTTCTAACTTTTTCCAGCATTGTTTGTTTACATTTCTGTGCATGCAATTAGTCTAGTTTCACATAGCAGAAATTAAAAAACACTATTCTTGCTGGAAACTGCAGAGACAGGGACTAATGCCTGCCAGAGAGACTGAGGCACCAGGTACAAAGTTTCAGTTTCGCTAAACAGAAATAACAGATCAGATTTGCTGTTCATTTTAGATGCAAGCAGCAAACCAGAGCTTCCTTTTGCTTTAATCCCATCAACACTGGCATAATGCCACATAAGATAACATGTTAACAAGGCTCTGGATACTGAGGACTTAAACACACAATAAAGCAGCAATTAAAAAAATTGTGGAGATGAAGGAAACCAAGTGAGAACAGCAAGAACAAGTCAGGCCACAGACTTGTTGAACTCAGCATCCTGTCTGGGACAGTGGCCCATGCGAGGTGCAAAAAGCAAAGAAGCACAAAGCAAGTGAATGCTTCTGCTTCTTCCCTGATACACTCCTCAGGATTGAGGTGACTTGCAACTCCAGAACTTCCCAAAGGAGCATCATTTGACTTACTAGCTAATTAGATTTTTCTCCAGAAAAAAGTCCACTTTTAAACCAAACTCCGCAGAATTTTGGTAATATTGTAAAATTTCTTACATTTTATTTAATGTTTTTAATGTCAGCAAAGAAAGTCACTGGAAGGGACCACAGGTGGGTCACTAGCCATAGATTTCTTATTAAGTCATTGTGGTTTATTATTGCTGCAACATCTAAAGAAGTCTCAGAAAAGTTAATGACTGTTATGCTGAGATCTGTACCAAAACATACAAAAAGAAGTGGCAACCTCTGCTCAATGAATTTGTGGCAGATAATGAGCCCAAGCAATGAACTGCATTTTTAAAAAGTCACAGTGCTGATCAAAAAAAAATACACTGAAAGATATTTTTCTTGCAGTTCAACCTTACAATACTACCAACACTTGCATATGTCCGTCAGAACACTTCATCAATTCATTCCAGTTCATTCCAGATCAGGTAAACACAAACATCTTTCTTCTTTTCAAAAACAGAGCATAGTGCTGCCAATAAGCAGACGGATAATTTTTACAATTACTGGCTGCAAGTCTCATAAAAATTAAATCCTTTTGCTGTTCTTCCATTTAAAATGCATTGGTAACAAAGCAACAGAAATTAGCATTCAGTGGTCTCTTAAATCATCCCTCCCTGCTCAAAATATGAAAATAAACTACCACACATTATATCACCAGCAATCTTACTTTTTTGGCTCTGTGATGACGACAAGGATCATGACTGTGTCAAAGGCGAATGATTATTGTCTACATGATTACTTCTGACTGTTCAGAGTGTCTGGAGCATGCAAGGCAGAGAGAAAAGTTTCACCACCACTTTCCAAAATCCTTACAAATTAATTTATGGCAATTAACAGCTGAAGAGTATATGAAAACCCTGAAATTCACATGCAGGGGATGTAAAAAGTTTTGCATCTTCACAACCAAATTTTTGAAGTCACAAGCAACTTCTGCATTAACAGTGAAGAAATGCTCAAAGTAGCTGCAAAGTTATACACACAACAGAAAATTATGTTGGGTACTTTATAATAACACAGTGCAACTCCTCCCCCTCAAATCTTACTGTCATTCTTGCCTTCAAAAAGTAAGTTGTACCACAGAAGTGTGGCATAGAAGTTATGTTGCCTTCCAATCCTATATAAAATCATGTTCTAGTTTTCCTTTCCATTATATTTCCACTATTTACTTTCCATTATTTCCCAAGTTATTATTTCTTCCACTTACTTCTAAACCAAATGAGCTATGATAACTTTAAATATTTATACTCAGCATCCAGAAGGATGATCCACTAAGGAGGTATGTGCAATATTTTTCACTTAGACTTATTAAAGCGATGAATCAACTCAACATCTTCATTATCAACAAGACACATATATTCAGGTTTTCTTCCTTCTTTTTTTAATATTGAAGAAACCAAACCAGAGATTTTGCCACAGATTCTTCCTCTGAGTTCATTAGATTTGAGAAGCCATCAGTATGTATGGGAAGCATTTATCTAAAATTGTAAAGCCATGCAAAAAGAAAAAAAAAAATTTCTCTGCCCTGTTCTGATGCCCACTTAACTACTTTTTTCCTTCATAACTGCTATGGTTAGTGCTAAGTTTTTAGCAATGAAGTGCTTTTACAGATGAGAAAAGCATCACAGAATCTTTAAATTGTAAGCAATGTAAGCCACAAGGCAAAAATAATGTAAGGAACAAACCTAGTTCTGCTGTTTGCATAGGAAAACTAAACTCAAGTGCATATAAAGGTTACAAAGTAGAGGGGAATAATCACGCTCCTGGCATTTGTTTCAGACTTGTTTCATGCAAAAACATTGGTGTTGTTGTTGTTTAAACTGACAGTCTTATCTATTGTTCGGCTCATTGCCTTTTAGCCATGAGAGCGGCAATTATGTCCTATTTCATTTTCCTCATCCTAAATTTGTACCCTTCAAAAAGTCTACCCAACCTGATATTTTTTAATCCAACATTCCACCTATAAACTATTTAAGAGAAAACATATCTCTATCTCTTTCTCTTCTCCTCCTCCTCCAATTACTACAGACTGAGGCCAATGACAGTTTCTTAGTCCAAAGAGCTGCTTTGACTTTTCCTTTCCAAACCAGTAAGCAAACACCATACAAAAACTCTTATGTCCTTCCAACACACCACAAATATCTCACATTATTAGGATGAATCTGTTGAGTTCTGTAAAGGAGGATTAAGTAAGTCAAAGCTTCTGTAAAGTGTCCTGGTATACAGCTATATAATCTGGTTTTCCAAGCAGCTATGTGAAACTGTGACATTACTATCCATAATATTGTTAATTCTTTTCTCTGTGCAAAGAACAGGCCAAAAGGCAACATGATGCTTTATCTGCAACTGTCACAAATAAAAGGTCTTTTTTCTAATTCTGCCTTTAAACAGATATTGCATTATTAGATCGGGATATTTATTTACTCTTTTTATACAAGTAGTTATACTGTTCTCCAATTCTAAAAGATACTGAAGCGCTTCATATCCAAGACAAATCACATTATTACTGGAACACACCAGATTCACAACTTGGCAACACCAATTATTTTTTTTACTTTTATGATGCTTCAATGTACTTCAACAAATGTTTATGTTTTAAAAAACCCAACATAGTGCTTTTCCAATTAGTCATAAAAATTAGAGATTTCAATTAAAAAAAAAAAACAAACAAAAAAGCCCAGACTTACCTTTGTACTTCTCCCTCACCCAATCAAGGAAATTAAAGAAACTTAGTCTGTGAAGCTCACTCCAGGGAAGCTAAATTCTTCTCTATACAAGTCTGGCTAGAGCCATCACCCTCTACAAAATCTATGCTGTCTCAAAAGCTCCTCTCCATCCCTATGTCCGTACAGAAAGCTTTATTAAAAACATGAGGTAAGCATAAACTAGACTACGTGAAAGAACACCCTGCAGAAGCCAGGCAGAGCAGCAGGTGGTAGAGAACTACAGCTACAAAGGGTATCCACTGCACTGACCAAGTGGAGACTCATTTGCAACATTGTCTTTTGGTATGTGACTTCTCAATTGCTCTGCAGAGGAAGCACCGAGGGTGGCAATAGTAAAAAGCACAAAATTCATACATGCTGAAAAGCCCACAGCACACAAACATGGGAATAGCTGTAGGGGAGTGTATCAAGGATCATTCTACCCCCTTACTTTTGTCTCCAACTATGATTAATGTCAGATGTTTAGGGAAGAGTTTAAAACAGGAGAAGCATGCAGCAGTATGGCCACAGAAGAGTCTTCCTGATTCCAGTTTGTGGCTACAACTAGAGGCAAGATCTTTGTATTTAATTCTTAACAGATTTGTCTTGTCTTGCTTGAGTTTGTCCAGTTCGTCTTGAACCCATGCAATCTTTCAGCATCCATATCATCCTGTGACAAGGAGTTCAGCAGCTCATATGGTAGGATGAATCAACTCCATTTTAATGTTGAATCAACGTGCTAGTTTCACTTGATGCCTCTAGCACTATACAGTACCCAGTCATTTGGTTTACTTCTTATCTGTTTATGAGGCATGGGTTTCTTTCATGCCCTCTCCACAGGAATTTCTTTATGAGTTTGAAGATTTCTATTCTCTAGAATGTTTTGCTCATACCAACTTGCTCTGAAGCTTTTCGAGTTCCACTGCACCTTTCTTCTTGTGAATGGAAGACCAAAAGTACTATCCACAAGTACAGTTTGTGTGCAAACTCAAGGGATTCTTAAAGTTGTGGTGTTTTCAGAAGCCTTTCAGAGTATTTAAAACCCAGAACAAATCTCAACCCTTCTCATACATTACTAGGTCTGGATGAAGCTGCTCTGCCCATTGTGTTTACCTTCACAAGCAGACAGTTCTAGTCTGGTTTTCTCACTTAGCTTTAAAGTTCCCTTTCCCATGCACAGGAAGGTGTAAAGGTGTCTCCAAACCAGCAACAGGTTTGCTGCAATCAATGTTTCTAAAGAGTTGCAACCAGATGAGAGTACTTGGTGGCACAGGACTCAAACGTGGTATTAGGCAAGACAGAACCAGTGAACTGACACCAAACAATGGCCAGGTGAAGGTGAACGGGGACAAGTGAATGAAATAGTGACTGTGCTGAGAAGAGGAGACAGAGTGGGAGGAGAACGACTGGGACTGAGTTAAAAAGAATGCCACTGTGCTGGGACTGAGCAGTGAATCAACAGCCATGTGCAACAGCTTCTCCATGTGTCCAGGAAGCTGGAATAACAAAGCTCAGCTGAAGTTGTGAGTAGTGGGGAAGATATCATATGAAGTAACAGTTTCATAGCGTATTTCCAGAGAGATCAAGGACAAAGATAAAATCATCAGGTAGTCAAGGCTGTTGCCCTCGTCTGAAGGCAAATAGTGTTACCCTAAAGGGGTTAAAAAGGGATGAAGCAGGATTGTCTGCAGCTGGCCTATACACAAGAGTGTGCTAACAGATTCCTACAGAGCAGGCAAAATCCTCTTTAACATACTTTAACATATTACAGCTATGGAGTTAGAGATCACCTCCTCAGAAAGGGTTAATCAGTCACCAGGGTTGTTAGTCTGGAACATGAGTGTCCTGATAACAAAAGAACTGTAAATCTGAATTGTCATCTACAGATGATTCAGACATTTGTATAGAAACTGTTTATCACAGAACATGACACAGACCCTGACAAACTGGATATGAGAGGCATTACATTTCACACCATCCCAGTCCCTTCTTATTGTCCCCAAGAAAGTCAATCCCTTGCCCAACAACATTTAATACCTCCAAATTTCTCAAGTTCTATTATACATATTCTCAGTTTTATTCCATTTGTTCTGCCTCCCTTTATTCCTGTCTTATCTGTCCAACACACTTCCACACTGCAGTGGGAGCCAGGAACACAAGCCATGTTCCCCACACCTTACCATCAAACTGCATTCTTTACAAGCTAAAGATACAGTGCCATGACTTACAAAAACCCCCAATCAACCACAAAACAAAACCCCACATAACTGCCTTCTTCCATATATAGATATGGACAGAGCTTCATCCATTAAAGAGAGATACACAGGAGCTTCACCATTGAAGGGAAACACTGGAAAAACCTCAGGAGTTTTTAATAACCCTAAGGTTAGTTTATAATACTTTCTAAACTTTGGTCTTCCTGTGTTTTCTAAGATATTCTAAATTTACTTCTAGATCTTCACAATTCAGTAGGTTCTTCAAAGAGCTGCTACAAAAGGAACTTTTCTGTTTTGGTGAAAACTGACAAGAAACTCATTAGAAGATGAAGCCTAAATACAAGGATAGTTGCATGTTTTTGGTACACCTCATGCTTTACTTGTTCTACCAGGAATTGGATGACCTTGGCTATTTAGGTGTCTTATTTTTACTTAAAAGCCATTTTATAGGCAGTATTACACACACACTTTTTTTGAGATAGCCATATGCATGCCTTTCTTATACTGCTGCTACAAACCTCAACACCAGTAAGATTCACTTGTGAAAAGATGGAAGCTGCAACTGCACTAGGAACATTAAAATGACATGCAATGCTTTTTATTTTTTCTCAACTGGGTGCAACAAACACCCTTGGTAGTAAAAGAGTGTTTTACTTTCCCCAATATATTAAGTCCCTCTCCTGACACCGTGAACTGACAAACTGGGTGACAGAACCAGCCACTAAAAGATCATAAAATTATTTTTAAAGCACAGTGACAACCCACAAGAAAGAACCAAAGGCTTTTAGAGAATTCAAACCATTAGCCAATCTACTCTGTTCAGGTCTCCTTCCAGAACTACAGTATTTGGAAAGCACATTTATAAAAAAGAGAAATTATTAAGACTGGTCTTAATGTATCCCACTAAAGTTCTCTTTCATCATTTCCTTCAAAAAGAATTTTCCAACAAATTCAAATCAATCTCTCCTCCAATTTATCCTGAAAACTTCCGAGACAGTTTGGAAGACAAAGTCAGACAAACCAAAACTCAGTAGCTTTCTCACTGCGCTCACGACTTTGCAGAGAGCAAAACTATTAGCAAATTATCCATAATAGCAAACAACATAAAGCCTCATCAGAGGTGAGGAAACCAGCAAGACAAAAGCCTTTAACTTCCTATTAATGATGTTAATTCCTCTGGCTTTATCCTCTTTCTCTTTTCAAAGGAGAGCACTGCACTCCTAGCAGTGCATGCTCTGCTCATCCCTGTAGCATCTTCTGCTGCAGCACCAGGCAAGCTACCAACAGGAGACAGATGGGACACTCTTCCTTTGCTTCATCTCTTTAGATGGAGCTCAAGGCCCTGACAGGGCAAACAGATACTGCTTTGCTTCTCCCTGTTACTCCTGAAGATCCTTTGTGGTGCTGTCAAGAGCCGTACTCCAGAGAGGTGCCAGACCTGAGGAAATGCAGATGCCTTGTGTGGCATGCGGCTGCAGGAAAGCTAACACAGGCCTCTTGAATCTTGTTTAAAACATCAGGCAGACTTGGGGAGGATGTGGGAAGACCACAAAGAGAGGGGCATTCAATACATGGATGCCAAGATAGCAATGCTGTCAGCTGCGCTTAGAGTTGCTGCTCTCCAGAGCTGTGTAAGAAAGAATATAGGGCTCAACCGAAGCCTTAAGTTAAACAAAGCAGAGGGGTGCTTCAAACAGCCTGGTGCTTCAAACAACATAAAAGTACACTCTGGGAATGACAGCTCACGGCAGCAAGGTCTAAAGTCTGTTTATGTCACTGTCATAGGTGCCGCGATCCATCAGATTTCATACATCTAGAATGTGGTACACAAGTCTCCACTAAACTTAGTTAATAAGTCATCCAGGAATTTCACACACTAGGCACAAAGAAGCACAGTGACCTCAGTGACAATGTGGATCACCTACAAAAGCACCTGTAATTATGAAAACAGTGATCAAAGATGCTTTCTTCAAAGTGGGCATCACAGATTTTAGGCATTTTTACAGCACCAAAAATACACAACATGTATCAAGATGTATATGTATATGACTGTGTCCTTATTGAGGAGGATAATGAGCCAATTCAGCCACACTGGCATTTGAACCCCTGTGTCCCAGAATTACAAAGAAAAATATTCCCAAGATAATATAAACCATGAAAGCAAGGAACATCTGAGCCAGTTAGGTATTAGCTGAACTAGTGTCGCCAGTCCTGTTTTAAACTTAATGGGGTCATTGTTTAACTACAGACTGAAAAAAAAGCTAGTTATAATACAAATAGCTACAGCACACCCAGAAACATCCTGTTTCCTATTCTGATAATCCGACCAAATCATGCAAACAGAAAGTTGAGAGGGGAATACTGTCTGTGTCTAAGGAAAAAAGCTTCAAGGCTTGATTCCTGTATCAGAAGATGCAGAGACATCCCTGCCGACGGGATGCAGCAGAAAGCAGCTGGTGCACAGGTTCAGTTTTGTCTGGTTTTTCAGTTATAAACCCTTCCACCTTGCAGGTATGAATGCAAAAGGTGTCTCATCCTGTACCACTACTGTGATACCTTAGATTTTAACTTTTATATTTTTCAAAATCCTGTACTGCTTAGTGTGTAGCTCTGAGGTTTCTTGTAGCCTGTTAATTTCTGTTCTCTCGTGCTGAGTAGTCATAATAAAGCCTCTCCAGGCTTGCTCTTCAAGGACACCTAGACCGTCCTAGGCCCAAAAAGTGTAAACTAAAGGCCTCTGAAAGGGGGGCAAGCTGAGGGGAATGACATCATTAAACGGAAGCTTTAATTGGAGAGTTAACCCTGGCAATGCAAATAAACCAAACCTATAAAGGTGTAAAGAACTCGTGACCTGTTGTCCATCCTGGGGTTCAGCTTGGCAATAGCCTCTGGCTCCCAGGGTGTACCTTGAAGGCCCTTCAAATAAATACCCACCTTTATTCCCTTACTCTTGTCTGGTCTCTGTTTCTAGGTGGCCTCTTAAGGCATCAACTGACTTGCAATCTGCTGATCTGTAGGTCTTGCCTAAAAGGCCCAGCTGAAGAGCCCTGCTAGAAGAGACAAGTTCTACCCAGAAAAGTAAGGTTCCTGTTTTTGGAAAGACAAGGAGTAGAGAGACAGGGAAGGGAGAAAGATGCTGCCCAGACCGGTTATACTGTCTCCATCCTTCAAGTTTTCCAGGATCCAAATAGATAAAGCCCTAAGCAACCTTGTCTGACCTTGCAGCTGAGACTGTCTTGTGCAGGTTGAACTGGAGAAATTTTGAAGTTGTTTCCAATCTGAATTATTCCATAAAGCACACATTTAGAAATAATTGTAAGCTTGTGGGTATTTTGTATATATTCTAATACACTTCCTTCAGTAATGAACTGACAAAAGTGCTTGCAATAACATGGTCGTATCATCACCCTTTATCCGTGTTAAGTCATCAGTCTGACAGGATGACACAAATTCCATTTGCCATAATAATGATTCCCTACCTTGAGATAACCTGTTTTAAATTCTGTTACACAACAATAGTTCTAGACTGAATTCTAATTACCAAGCCAATGTTAGTTATAATTACCATTATAATGGATCAAGAAAGCCAGGACACGAAAGCAAGTCCAGAAACAACAGCAAATCTTGGCCTGCTCATCTTTTAAGTACCTCTTCAGAATTTCATGAAGTATGTTGAACCCCCCTCAATGTAATGCCACAGAAGGACAGAATTTGAGGGGTTTTTTTTTTAAAGCCAAGTTAAGACAGTAATAAATCCACAAACTAAGCAACTAAAGAAACCTGAATTTGAAAAATCAAAAGGCCTCAGGTAAAAGACACAGACCTACATATATCCATGCAGGAAAGACTTCTAAATCAATGTGTTCTTCACTCAGGGAAAACCCCAAAATAAACCTTTTGCACAACATTAAAAGAATTTTTGCACAATATTCAGTATCCCATCAAATTGCCCACTGTCAGGGCACACAGACTGCAGCACAACAGAGAGCTGAGAATGTGGTAGGGATTTATTAGAGTTTTGAAACACATAACATACAGCAAATCTCTTTTTCAGTTGTCTATCTTCATTCAGCATAATAGTTTGGGGATATTACTACTCTGTGTATTCCAGTCCCTACCAGGTGCCTATGAGAGAGCCGGAGAGGGATTTCTTACAAGGTCTTGTAGCAATAGGACAAAGGGGAATGGCTTCAAACTGAAAGAGGGCACCTTTAGATTAGACATTAGGGAGAAAATCGTTACTGTGAGGGTGGTGAGACACTGGAACAAGGTGCCTAGAGAAGTTGTGGGTGTCCCACCTCTGGAAGTGTTCAAGGCCAGGCTGGATGGAGCTTTGAGCAATCTGGTCTAGTGAAAGGTGTCCCTGCCCATGACAGGGGTTTGGAACTGGATGATCTTTAATTTTCCTTCCAACATAAACCATTCAATGGTTCTAAGATTTAAATGGAACAAGCTCTTAACCATGTGACTTCTTGATGAATATTCACCCGACCAGAAGTTAAGATCAACAGACAAGTACCTACTGCACTTATTAGTGTGCTGTGCAATAAAGAGTATCTGCTGTAACCAGTTAAGCTTTATTCATGCTATACAGCAAATACGTAAGATTCATTCCTCACACCATTCTGGGATAAACCTCACTTGGTCCACATATAAAGCAAGCAAATCTGGCTACCCATCAGACTCTGATAAAGTGAATTTAACATACAGGACACAAAGAAAAGACCATGCTCTAGTAAGATACTAAAATTATGTACTCTATACAAATGCTGGCCTATTTTATGGGATTAAGTGTTTTGAGGAAGGATTCAAGTGGGAAAGATAATGCCACTCAATGCACAGGGCCAGAGAAAGCTCCCAGTTTCAAAGGCAGTATGGAAGGAGACAGGACTTCACCTATAGGAGCACGTTTTTATTTAATTCCCAGCATTTCAATATTTTAAAGTTAAAAATAATTCATAGATAAGCAGTTCTTACAAAACATGGCACTTCAGGTCATGAGACAAAAAGTCTACACAAGTTTGGCAAAAAGTGGTCACTACCAATGCATAAAAATACAAGTGTTTAAATTTTGAAGTGATTACACAGTGCTCTTCTGGAAAACATGTATGCTGAAAAACTAACATTAACGGTTAATATTTATTTTAGTACCATGTTCTCAGAGAAGAAAGTTCCCCTACATATCCACCACTGGCAAATGAAAGTCAAGGAACTGTAAGAATAGAACCATCTGGGATCACCTTGTCAGATCTTTGTCCCGCATCATCTAAAGCAAAAATTCAACCACTTATAGGTCAAATGAAAGCTAACATAAAACAACTCTCTCATCCCCTAAAAACAGCCAAAGGAAATTAAAGCATGGCCCTGCCATATCTTGCACATGCTTTCTTCAAAAATTCAGAAGACAAAAATCAGCTGCTCACCACAAGGCCAGCTTCAACTTGCCTTCCTCATTATCCTCTATCAAGCAGCTTTGCACATCAGAAGTGGATACTTGATAGGAAAGACAGCACAGGGACTTGGAACAAACTGAATCATGACTGCAGCTTCACAGCCTACAGATAAGCAACAGCGTTATCTTCCAAACAAAACAATATGTGAAGTTTTTCTATGTAGTTAATTATCACTGAATAGAAGTAATTTTTAAATTAGATGTATTAGTATATAAGGTGGGGGGGAGCCATATTTATTAATCTTCTGAGATTTCCCAGAAGAAACCTAATACACTCCTACCAAGAGTAAATACTACCATAAAGATATTTTGGCAGTAATCCTAAACCTCCAGAACCTCTTGGTATTTGGCATATTTTGAAGTGGGGTAAAATGAATTTCATGGTCTTTTGATTATCCACACACTCCATTAGATTCTAGATATTTAGTAAATACCACAAAAATGATGATATATCAACATTTGGCTTTTTTCCCCTTCCCTCTCCATGAACCAGGCCACAAAATTAACAGGCCTTTTTAAAGAATACCCATACAGCAAATGACCTCCTATAGTGAATAGCACTTTTCTATTCTTTCTTGGAAACCTCTCAGCTTGCCTGCAGTTTTTTTCTAGCAGTTTTTTCCTTGGAAAACAGCATATCCCAAGTAAAGCAAAACAAAGACTGTAACAGGCAGAGCGATCACTGAGGATTTACCCTCCTGCATACACTGAATTCCCAGAAGAATGTTTTCTGGTGAGGCTGACCACCCAGCAAAATTCCCACAGTGTGACACTCCAGCTGGGATGGGGGAAGGGGAAATCTGTAGAGACAACCTCAGATTCCCAATGTACCCGCATCTTTTGTACTAGCATAACTATTCTGGTTAGATTTAAAAACTTTTTATTAGAGTATGGTTGCATCCCAAAAACCCTCTCATGAGCATCATTTACTAATGTGAACGTGTCTTGTAACATTTATCCAACTTTCCATGTGCCACTGGGATAAGTCATACTGGTGTAATAAAAACAGGGCAACTTTTACCACTCGCATAAATGTCAATTCTGTTTTCACAGCTTTATGCAGACCATGCAGTCTCTTCTGATGCTGCAACCTGGGACTTGGGCTGTATAAAATAATTTCTTCAAAACCTAAAAACACTTGACTAACTCATGCTGAACTCTGAGCTACAGACGCTAGAGTGGGACTGACACCCACAGGAGCCTGATAAGAGCCAGGTCACACGTGTTGCCACGGCCAGACCCGCTGCTTCACAGAATCACAGAATCAATTAGGTTGGAAAAGACCTCCAAGATCAAGTCCAACCTGTGACCAAACACCACCATGTTCAGCTAGACCACAGCACTAAGTGCCACATCCAATCTTTCCTTAAACACCTCCAGGGATGGCAACCTCCCTGGGCAGCTCATTCCAAAGTCTGATCACATTCTTTCTATGAATAAATTCTTCCTGATGTCCAACCTGAGCCTCCCCTGGCACAGCTTGGGGCTAATTTCTTTTGACCCCTTGCTTGTCGCCTGGGAGAAGAGACCAACGCCATTCGGCTACAGCCTCCTCTCCCAGGCAGTTGTAGTTAGGGATGAGGTCCCCACTTTTCTCCAGGATAAACATGCCCAGCTCCCTCAGCCGCTCATAAGACCTGTGCTCCAGACCCTTCAGCAGCTCCACTGCCCCTCTCTGGACTCGCTCCAGCACCTCAATGTCCTTCTTGTGGTGAGGGGCCACAGACAGAGCCCCGTCCCACCCTCCAGCCCCAGTAAGGCAGCAGGACACTGCGATGGGGCTGATTCCTGGGAAACTGGAGGCTGCTCTCCCTCCAGGCCGTCCTATCACACTCCATCCGCACTCACTTGCGAGCATTTTAATAGAGAACCGAACCGTAAACGAGTTTTAATAAGGCTTTAAACCACTTCGCTAACAGCCTTCCCGTCCCCACGGCCCCGCCGGCCGAGGTTCCCGGGCCTGCGGTGCCCTCTGCCGGGCTGCTCCAGCACGGATCCCGGCTGCTCCCGGAGCTCCGACACCCACAGCTCCTCCGGCCGCTGTTTCCCGGCTGCCAGGCGAGCGCTGCCCCCTCCCCTGGCTGGGCTCCTCCGCGGGGTCACAGCCCGGCCCCTCCGCTCTGCCCGCCCCGGCTGCGGCCTCTCCGCCACACTCCGGGGAGCGCTGCCGGCGCGGGGCTGCCTGGTGGAACCAGCCCCCAGCACCAGAGAGAGGGTAAATCACAGAATCACAGAGTCAGTCAGGTTGGAAAAGACCTACGAGATCGTCGAGTCCAACCTTTGAACAAACACCACCATGTCAACTAGACCATGGCACTAAGCACCACGTCCAGTCTTTGCTTGAACACCTCCAAGAACAGTGACCCTGGGCAGCCCATTTCAAATGTTACTTTGGCCTAGGGTACTGTCACATCTCAAGTCTTTTCACACAGGTCATTTCACTGTAAGATGCTAAATAAAGATCTGTAGTTGACACAGAATGCCTTCTTTCAAAATAAACTTACATTTTCTGCAGTAAAGAAAAGTAGCTACCACATCTTAGCCGGTAAGATTCAGTTCTTACTGCTTTCCCTTTCTGGAGCTCTGCAATCCTCATTACTGAAAAGGGAGTCCTGCATGTAGTCCTTTACCTCATCATGCTGTATTCCCAATACCTGGATTTTTAGATAGTCACAGTCTCAAAGAACTAAAGAGGAATAGGATATGGTCTCACACCCACCACACAACAGGAAATTTGGGCACCAGCTTGTCACAGGCAGCCAGGGACTGTAGAGTCCAAATGATCACATCTGGTGAGAAGCCCACCAACCTGATGACTTTTTGCATACACATTGAAATACAGGAAATAAAATTTTAATATAAGAACAAGCTGCTTTACTGCAAGGGTGACCAAGCACTGGCACATGTTGCCCAGAGAAGTTGTGGAGTCTCCGCTCTTGGAGATACTCAAAACCCAACCAGACATAGCCTTGAACAGCCAGCTTCAGCTGCCCTGCTGTGAGCAGAGGGGTTTGACTAGGCATTCTCCAGAGGTGCCTTCCCACCTCAGTCATCCTGTGATTCAGTGACCACACTACCAAGCTCTTGGTGAGGGGCACTGCTTGGTTTTGAGGTTTGGCAAAGAAAATGCCTTGAAATTCTTGTGTACAGAATTCCTTCTGAAAAGATAAGAGTAACCAAAACCCTCAAATTCCCCCAATTCAAATGCAAACAAATATGAATACATTCCATAATTATAGCAGCAGCTTTTTTTCTTAAACTTGGAAGAGTTTCTCACCTTACAAAGCTCATCATTCTCCTCTTTGACAGGCAGCAAATTAGTATTTGTGCAAGAGTCCGAGTCTGATATCTCTAGTAAGCTGTCCTCTTTTTCTGACTCATCGCACTTATCAGTGGAATCAGTATCCTTCTCCCAGTCAATGACCTCCAATGCATCTAAAACAGAATATTGGTAAAAAGAGCTTTTCTTAATCACCATCTATTATAAGCACGAAGTGAGAGTAATACTACAGCTATCCCAAACCTGGGGGAAGAATTGCAACATTATTTTTTGCCTGTGTTCAACTGATCTTTATGTTTAAGTATTTTGTGTCTCATAAAAGCTAAATCCTAATAGAAGAGAATGTCCTGTGAAGAAAGGTAAAAATTACATACATACAAAAAAAGATTTCAAAGTACTGTTTGCAAAGAGGTAGTACATTTAACTGCACAGGTAGGTAGGGTGCTCTTTTTAGTTTAGTTATTATTAATTTTTCCATGGTTTAGTTAGGGGACTTTTTTGCCCAGTTGCATTGGATTTTCCAAGCGTACTTGTTCAGAATTAACTGTTCTAAGCAAATGCCTTAAACAGTGTTAACTAACATCTGCTATTAGTGGTAACCCTCAAAGAGGAATGAAAAAGCTAGTTGAAATGGTCACCTCCTAGAACACCATGCCTGAATATACAGGTCTGCAAATCAAATCTCTAAGCACATCAAAGAGAGAATTGTTGAGGACAAATTAATAGAAACAGGCAAAAAAAAAAATTGAGCTGAAAAAACAAATAAAAAAGCCCCAAACAAACCCACAATGTAACGGCAATAAACAAAGAGATGCAGACGGAAATGCAGAACTTTTCTTCCACCATCCTCATGACCACATGATAAAGTCCATTTGTAACTCCAAGGATCTACTGAAGGCCATGGAAACCTAAGCTGCAGTAGCATCCTTTAGGTCCAAATGCCACAAGGTACTGAGAGAGATAATTTCAAATGTGTTTTGTACAAATGAGCATGTTTGAAGAAGGGATGAAAGCTTTTTGTGGGGTTGCTTTTTTTGCTTCTGTAAATGCCACATTTCTGACACTGGAATAGTCACGTACAGGGGAGAGGCAGCAGAGAAAGGAGGCACCTGTACAATGCTCCAGGCATCTGTACATATCCATGGAACTGTGGCAGTACCTTCTGTACGGGCAATGCTACTATAATCCAAATCACTAGTTTCTACATAGAACTGCCAAACTCTGAAGGCACCCAGACAAATAAACACACGGCTATAGTGTTGCCTCCTTTTACACACAAATGCATTTCTGTTTCTGACTATGAGGAAGCTTCATCAGAAATTTTAAACACAGACATCAGCAACCAGGTAGCACAAAGAGGTTTCTCTTGAAGCCGTGTGACAAGTTGCATGCAACTTGTGACAACTGTATAAATTCCTTGATAAAATACAAGGCAATCCGTTTTATCTTGTCACACTGAAGTACTGACACTGTGCCTCTTAAAGTGAACTTCACATGAAAGGGAACATCTCTTTTAAAAATACGTTTTCACCTACTGTCGCCACACCTACAACTGTACCTATTATGCACACACACAGGCACACTACGTACAGTGCTAAAATTAGTGTATATGATGGTTACTTCAAAAAACATGGAAATTACAGTTCTTCTACTCCCCACTGCTTTCAAGATATTTTTGAGTTTAGAAGAAAAACATGACAATTGTTAGATTTTCCCAGTAACCTTCAAGCAGATACATAACACATCAGGGTTTCTTCAATTACACAGAGAAACCAAATCAAATTTTGCCGTCTTACAAGATTAAAAAAAAAGGCTGTATATTGTCTCTTAAAAAAAAAAATTTAAAACCTGCAGGATATACTTGCAGGGGACAAGTGAATGATATTAATGGTAGGTTAGAAAAATTCCTGGTCAGCAATAGATTGCAGTTTGGAAAATGAACAGTCCTTCCTTTCAAAAAAAGAAGAAAATGACTAGGAATTACAAAAGATAACCATCAGATATGTCAGTGACAGTGTTACAGAGATGGTAAAAATATAGATGAAAGGAGGAAGATTTTGCATTTTTGTTTTAAACCTAAGGAGCATATTTAACCAGTGTCACACAAAACAAAAAGTCATCAGTCAATCCATTTGCTCAGCTCACAGCAGTGTTTGAATGCTTTGCCAGACATCCAGGATCCAGTCTAACTGTAATATTTCAGATCCAGCTGAAGTATTACAAAGTTAACCTAAGTTTTTTGGGGTTTTTTTTATGTTGAAAAGACTTCCTAACAAGTTCTAATGCAACTTATACATTATCCTAATTAATACTTATATAATAGAGCACACAAACAAAGGTCTTTCTGTCTTCAGCTGCACTTTTTAACCAATTTCTCTCCCCTCCATCATTTCCTGCTCCATGAATTAGAAAGGAAGTTCTAAGAACTAAACTCATGGCTGTTCACATCGTGCAGCTAACAGGGGAAGCAAGGAATACTGTGTTTCAAAATCAAAAATGCATGCCACAGAAGATGATGCTATCTGCAGCTGGAAAGTCTGCCATATCTAGTCAGTAGATGAAGACAACTGTGCTCCTTTACTCCAAGGTTTAAAGTTTTTGAATATAATTTTTACTAAGAGTTTACTCTATACCCAGATGAAATTTATGAAAATAAAAAAACCAAAAACCTCCAACTGATTTAACCAAAATAGGAAAGGATCATGTAATTTTGTCAGAATGACCTCAAGGATATTTTTATTACACCACCCAAAACTGACAGAAGGTTTCTTATTAAATCATGCATTTCAACTTACCATCACTACTTCTGTCCTCTAACAATAAATCATGTATGCTAGGTGATTCCTCTGTTTTGGAAGCGTCACTTTTTTTGCTGTGCACCCTTGGAATCAAGGTTTTATTTTCATCACCTGAAAAATCACTGCCACTAGAGGTCCATATTATGTCCTCTGCTTCCTTAGAGCTTTCAGCAGCAGCAGCTCCTATGAAAAAGTATTGCAAAGCGTTATATGGTTAAAGAAATGCAGTTTTGTTGAATTAAAAAGTATTAAAAATTAAACTGCACTACTTTTTAATGGGCAAAATTACCAAGTCTGTTACTAGGCATCAGAGATTAATACTGAAGCATTAACTTCCACGTATTTCTTACACATACATGCATTATTTTCAGTTTAGTTCCCCAGGATAAATGTTAACACTTCATTTTATACAATGAGGCTACCACTGTGTCCTTCAGCAGAGTGAGGACAAATCATGACTGTCTGACATTTAGTCCCCCTACACACAATCCTAACACTTCTCTACTCCCCCGCATGTATCCTTGTGAAATGCTAAGTGGTTTAAAGAAAGACTGTCCTTAGAATTCTGGGTTTGGGAGCTTTCTGATTTTATGCGCTGAATAACAAAGGAATAAAAGGATTCTATCAGTAGAGATTACTCTCCAGTTTTCTCCTGAGAGAAAGAAACCCTAAACTTCTTAGGTGTTGCAAAGAAAAGCTGTTGCACTTCTGAAGTAAGACATTTTAATTCTTTCTGCATCGTTTTTAATAACAAAAGCAAGGAGGAAAGGATTCATACTTAGCATGGAGCACACAGAACGAGAAATCATAGGAAGGCAGAACTTTCCCCTTCATACCACTACTAAAACGTTTTAAGTAAAAGGGAATTTAGACAATTACTGGGGATTTGGAATTAGGCCGATGGACCCAGAAGAGAGAAACACAACGACCTCTCCTCCTGCAACACAGAGAGGTTCTTCTTAGAAATCTAGAAAAGCTAGAACCCCAAAAGGTAAAAAACAAGTGCCCAGTAGGTCACCTACTTACATCCAATAGAAGCAGCACAGCTGCTGGAGCAAGCAGAAATAGAGACTGAAGAATACCACCCCCTCTTTCTTTCCTTTCCTCCAGGCTCAAAAAAAAAAAAAAAAAAATGGAAAGAACTAGAAAGAGTCAGTAAGTCCTCCTCTTTATTCTACCTAGAGTTCTTTTCTTTTAATGACAATATTAAGCAACTCCAGGGCATACAGAAGACTGTAAAAGCAGGAGCTTGACAAAATTCTGTTTCTCTATCTATTGCTCATATTTACAAAATGTGTTCTCTCATGCCTGCTCGTCTGTCTAGAAGAAGACAGAATAATTTCACCCTCAATCTGTACAGCCAAGGGCTATTTTTCATTCCCTCCTAATAAAAATGTGAAGGATTTAAATATCCTGTCCTTGTTATAATACACACCACATACAGCATTAGTGATGCTTCTTTCACACCTGCTCAAAAGCAGTATCTGAGTGCCTGCAGCTTTGCAGAATAAATTTCTGGCACTCTGGGTTAATAGAAGAGCCCAACCACAACAGCAAGAGACAGTGTGTCTTACCAAAATTAGCTTCTAACTACAGTAACAGAAGAAGAAAGCAACCAGTATTTTGAGCCAACTTCTACCCTAATATAGGACAAAACAAAGTAACAATATTCTGATGTTAAGATGAAATAATCAAAACATACGAGATGCACTTTCAGCAGATGTTAACAGTGGTCCGAGATGCTTCTTAATCCTGGATTTCTTATTAGAAGGCCTCTGGGACTTCATTTAACAGAGACAGAGAGAGATATTTAATTACTAACACATCAAAAATAATTGTAACATGTATGAATAAATTCAAAGCTGTTGTTATTCACCCACCAAAGCTCAGCAGAACAATTTCAAATTAATTTTTATATTTTACAAGACCGTTATATCATGAGGTATTAAAGCCTGACAACAGTAACATAAAATCTGAATTCTCATAGATTTGGAAAATACAAACTTTCTGTGACTATGACAGAAATCACACGTGACCTTGGGAAGAACAAGAGCCAGTATTTTCATCATTAAATGTCAAAAGTGGGCAGTAACAACATGCTTGATAAAGCATGTGCCCTATTAAAAGGCTACAAAAAAGAAGTATTTGGTCACCCTGTCTCTGATTTTAGTATATCCCACAAGATATGCATCACTGTGACTTCTCAGTACCAGAAGAAGAAACAGAAAAGCAACTTGGGTCAGCACAAAACACTTCTCATTCAGAGCTGGCTGAACATCTCTGTTCATGGTTGAGCAAGACTTTGTACACTTAATTTATTATTGCAAACACATTATTTAGGTCTAAGAAAAAATCTTCAGATACAAACTACAGTATATTTGTTGCAGATTTTTTAGGAAATATAGCACTCCATCACAAATGTCAAATTACTTTTGCATCCTTCACTGTATTGTTGAAATTTTCTAAGTGATAAGTGCTATCTAGAACACAACATACTGACATATGCTCAGCAAGTTACACTAACAAGTTAAGACAATGTCCTTATGTAACTGTGCTTTCCATTTTTTGTCCATTTTGACAGTTGCAACAATATGCTGTTAGTTTGGAAACACCACCAAAAAAAAGAGGCAACATCTTATTATTCAGTCACGCATGGAAATTCACTGTCAGTTTGCATCTCTTTGTTACACCACTGAGGCAGCTTTTTACCTCCAGCATTGAAGTGCTCTGAAAACCATCCCCACACCTAAGCCACGCATTGGAAATCGAAGTAGCAGACACTGATGTCCTGACATTTGATTTTTTCAGACGTAGGGGTGTCTCATCTGGGAATGGTGTGCATTCTGCATTCCAAAGCCTCTTCCGCTAGAGAAGGAAAAACAAACCCATTAAAAACACTGTATACACATAATCAATTTCAGGTTAAATTTACTTACTCTGGATTGCCCCTAGTATTTTCTGAATGTTTACAAACGAACTCCAATGTTTAATGAGCTCAGTAAAAAAAAAAAGTCTCAAAAATTTGCAAGCATCTTTTATGCAGCACTAAATAATAACACCACCACCAATGTCAGGGTGTTAAAAATTAAATTAAATTTTTGATAAGTATGGAAGGTGCTGGTCTAAGTTACATCTCATAGTACCTCATAGCTGCTCAGTGAAGCTGAAAATATTATGTTACACAGGAACAGCTCAGTAAAATACAGTTTAACTAAATAATGCCTTCAAAGTCGCATTTAATCTGATTTCATTTAGTTTATGCAGGAGGTCAAACTAGGTATCACTATACAGTTCACCATTAAAAAATAACCAACCAACCAAAACAAACACCCCAGACTTTTTCAGCTATAAGAATTACATTTCTTTTCATAACCATTTCCCCACCAAAAATGTTGCCTCCCCGTTACAGGGGATGACAGAAGTCATTTGGATTATTAGATAAGTCACGAAACGGGATGCTGATTAGCATCCAGTGCTAATTTCATACAAGAGATTATAACATCTGAAAATAGCTGAACATGAGAGAATTGCCTGTTATCAAATCCAAAGCTATCTCTCAGATTCAACACCAGTTTACAGACAGAAACTGAACTTGAGTATGATAAACATCTTATCCTACTATGCTACTGAAACTTATCTTAGAAAATGCTGACTATATCATCTGTCTGAATATTTCTGTCTTCTTCTGATATACTTTCTCTCAAGCAACTGTAGTTCCTCCCTATAAATAATTATTGCTCCAGAGTTAAGTTAATCAGCACACACATTTTCTGCCAGCCAGGTCAATCAGGACTGTAACATACGTGTCAAACATACGCACAACAAAAAAACCAAAAAGTAGAATCATAGAATATCCTGACTTGGAAGGGACCCAGAAGCATCATAGGAGCCCAGCTCCTGGCCCTGCACAGACAGCCCCAAGAATCACACCGTGTGCCTGAGTGCACAAGCATTTGGCACTTCTTGTCCATTTTGTAAATTGCAATGCATATTTGTTTTCTACAGGTTTTTTTTTCAGTGCTCTTGAGAATGAAACAAGCAGTTCCCAGTACAGTGAGCAGCATCTTCAATCTCCAGTCACACAGTCCTGCTGTGCATGTTAAGACAGAGCAAAACAAACTCACTTTGCATTTCCACTGATGGTAACTGACCCTGCTAAGAGCCTCTCCTAAAACTGCCGGGGGTATTTACACCTCAAAGCAACTACTCATTATCACCAAAGTCAAACTGTGCCCATAACTATGCCCACAGATACATGAAAGGTACAGCCTTGAACCTCATGTGGTATTAAATCTGGAATCTCTTTAGCTTCTCTGGAAGCTCTTTAGAAAGGACACGATGTCAAGTAAGGAGACTACAGCGGTTTAACAAAAAAGGTTAAGTTACGACACAAAGAGAATTTAAACACTGCTTCTCTCCCAGTGAAGATGCTGGCCCAAGCCTCGATTTACAGAGTGCTTAGACAGGAACCTCTACATTGGGCTATCCTCTTATAAAGTGCTTCTGATGTTTTTTAACCTTAGTCAGTGATGGGAGTCTTGCTTATATGCCTGGTTTTGTAGCTTCTAGAAGATTTTGCAAGATACATTTTGCAGACAAAGACTTACAGTATCAAATACAGTTCATCTAAGCTTATTTATTGAATGGGACACACCAGTTTTGAGGAATACATGTCTGTGCCAACAGCAGCACCACAGCTTTCAAGGAGGTTTACAGCACACCACTTTTGATGGTCAGTTAAAAGCAGAAATGGTTGCAAGTAAGTGAAAAAGAAATGCACCTAACTGCATGCACAAATAGTTGCATGAAATAGGCTTTGTAATATACTTCTCTTGTTAGGAAGCTTAATAAACATAGAACTAGGGAGTTACTCTCTATGAAGTCTCTCATCATGTTATTCTTCAAATCATGACATTTCCTGACAGACAGCAAACCTCAGCTTCTCTGTGCTGTGCAATACCAACGGAGCAAAGAAAGAGTGTGACATAAGAGGCAGGGGCTGAACAGCAGAACGTGGCAGCTGAGACGTGGCCACTGCTGCACAACTGCCAAGATTTGGGAAGGGAACACCGCATAAAAATCAGCAGGAAAAAGGCTACATGTTAGCTCCCTCTCCCTAAGTAAGAAGGGTTAGGGTGCAAACAGAAAGGATATGCTTACAGGTGACAAGGTTAAAAAAGCAGACTGAGTAGAACAAATAGCTGGGTTTATGCTTAGATGGCTACAGTTCTATTTAGAGTGCAGTGTGAAGTTGCAGTGGAAGTGACTTTTTAACAACTGAAATTCAGAGTACTAGACAACCAGGGCTGTGACAGGCAGAAAGGCTTTTCATAATTAATGACTTAACAGCAGAAGAGTTTTATTTAATCCTGCACTTCCTTATCGTAAGGATATAGGAATGAAGGCAGGACTGCTCAGGTTTTCGGAGCAGCACTACAGAGCTGTCTCAGGGCAGGTAGTTCCATGACAAACCAGAAACAAATGGAGTCCCCTCTTCCTCTTCTTTTCGAGCACTTGGCACTCGTCAGACTCTGTGCAGACAAGCAATGATGAACTAAACTGTCAGAAAACTTCTTTGGGAAGAAGCACTTGTTATCTACAGCTGGTGCAGCAGCAGTAGAAAGGATACAAGGGTCAGTGGGACCACTCCAGCAGCTGCTGGACACCATGTCAGCCTAATTACAACCTGAAGAACCATCAGTACTGCTGACAGTTCTGGTTAATTAGCTTTGTTTCACCATGCATCCTGCTCCCCAGATTCAAGAACATCTGAGAGTTTCTGCTACCACCACACAGAAGTTTATAGCCACTACAATCACTGAGAAAACCTGAGAACAGTCCCCAAACCAAGAAAGTAAGAAATACATCCTTCACATGAGATATTCCTCAGCTACTGCAAATTTCTGGCAGACACCACTTGGAAGGAAGCAAAAGACACAGACTTAAAATTGTTGATATTGACAGCAGTGGCTTTGAGTTCTGTGCTTTTAATATAAATATCTTGCCACCATTTCCCACATTCTAGATCACCTTAAAAACCAAAAAATAATAATAATAAAAAAAACCCTAAAGACAATTACTCTGTCCCAAGCTCCTTGTCAATTTAAATCTCTCCATGTAAATATCTGATGTGAATTCAAGAAACTGGACCTACAGCTTCAATCCACAGTTCCTGAGAGGGCCCGGGAACAGGTGCAAGGGAGCTGAGGGCAGCCTGCAGGGACTCTGTTTGGCTCTTTGCCTTCAGACATAGTGGGGCAGTGCCAATGTTGGGGACAGCACTGTCACCCCTCCCCTGCAAAGCCACCTTGGCACAGAGTGTGGTGTCCAAGGACCTCTGCCACAGGAATACATGTGCTGGCATGCAGATATGGCAAGTTTTAAAGGTTCTTTGCTTCTGCTCCAGCCGGCTTCAAGGCAGCAGGGAAACTAACATTTCAACAAGCTTACTTCTCAGGAATAAATATTTATAATGAAGCTAATCTGAAGGCCGTTCTGTTCCCAAAGAAATGCAGCAACAATTGTGAGTTCCTTTAATCCTGAGTCACAAGGTTAATCATCTTTTTCTTTTAATGTCAAATAAAAATGGGGCACACAAAAAATAACTTGTGTAATTTATTAAAGGAATTAATGAAGTGTCTAGAAACAAGGTACTGGAATTTTTAGAAAATCACCAAATCAGGCTTAAAAGAGCTAGAGCATGTAGACCTGACGTACATCATAAAATCAAGATTTACTACAAAACAAAGTCAGACAAAGAACCTCGTAAATTGCGTAAGGTTTCAGAAACCAAAATATGACCTCTAAAATTTTGAGTTAAAAAAGGGAAGTCTAGGATGGCTACCTCATATAGAAATTGCCTTGACCTCTGTTCACAAAAGCATTGCATTTTGTCTCTGGAGCAGTTCCTTCTAAATAAGTGAAAAAAAAATTGAGTTACTCCTGTTGGTGTTAGTGGAATTAGGATCAAGCCCTCCTCATAAAAGGCATGGCAAGCAACCTTACCCCATTACTCCTTTAGTTATTTCCAGTGAGATAAAGGTAAATCAGCCTACCAGGGTGCAGGTGTGAGGAAAAGGGAGGCACACTCTGAAGAAACAGTGAATGTGCACAATTACACAATAGACTACTGCAAGTATGGAGCCGGGGTGCTGGATTTGATTTTTAAATAGATGTTCCTACCTAGAACATCCCCACTCACCCAATCTGTGTGGTTACTTATGCCCAGGACTTGTTACCCAGAAACACCTTATATGAAGTCACTGGGACCACATGCTCAAAGGCTACTCCCTACAAGCCCTTTACACTCCAGACAATCCTACTGTCTCAGGGCTGTTCCAAAAACCACGGGAAGAACCCCCAGTAACACATGACCCAATAAATCATTTACCTCATATGCAAGTGGCATTTCTTTGACACATCACATTCTCTAACACAAAAAGCAACATAAGCTGAAGGACAAAAGTAGTAATAAAATGTTTCACTACATGAACTCCTCCTGCTACTGGTCTGCAAATCCAAAAGTTAGTGACATCACTTAAACAGCACTCAAAAGTATTCAAATACAACTGTTGTATTCTTCCTGAAGAGAGCAGAATGAAAAAGTATTGAAAATCACAGCTCTAGCTGCCAGAGACTTTTTGTGTTAAAAAAAAAAAAAAAAAATTGAAGGGAACAATCACATAAAAGTACACAAACATCAAACACTGACCAACAGCCATCCTCATCTTTCACCTTTGTTCTCATAGACTTCACATAAAAGTACTCATAAACTAAAACCACTTTAACTTGTTTTGGCCTTCTAAAGTCCAATTTTAAGATAGCACAAAACTGAATTTGACAACACGCATCCCATTTTCAGCAAAACTCAGTATTCATGATACTGCGCTTTTGAAAGTGTAATTACTGGTTTTAGTGCCTAGACAGAAAGTAAAGTTTTAATTTAACAAGAAAACAGCCTTGCACTGTAAACACTCAAGTGGGGATTTAAATAGAGATTGCAGGCTTAAACCCATAGCTGTATTTTTTTCCAGCCAAGATTGTTATATTACTCCTATGAAAGTCAGCATGCATATTTTGCAACGATGATTTGCAAGAACACATGTGGTCCCTAGAAAGGTCCTCATCAAGTTGTAATCATTCATAAAAAAAATCTATACTGTTTGATCAGTCAATGACAGGAATGATAACTTGCCGTACCACACCTCCTTCCACTCTCAGTATGCACATGGTAATGAAGTATTAGAACCCAATTAAAATCTCAAAATACTTTTCCTATTACTATTGATGTGTGAGATCAAAATTTTTAAAACACTCTTTCAAAACCCTTCTTTGTGCTCATGATTTTTACTACACTAAATGAAAGACTATTCTCATTGACATATGTTGATGTATATAAGATTTCAATGTCAGGATTTTTTAGCCTGTACCTCCTTTTTTAGGCAAGAATATAAATTATTATATGCTTACATTAAAAAAAACTCTCATGGAATAAGAATACTATTGAAGTATACTTTGTATTAATAACTAGTGCTGAGTAGCTAGAGAGAAATCGGCAATCAATCAAAGCAGTTCAAGCAGAAGTATTTTAGAAAAGCTTACACAAAATTAAATTATCCAAAATGTTTAGGATACAGTAACAGTATCATACATTTTTGTTATGTCTCAGGTTGGCATGGGTTTTTAATCAGTTTAATTAACAGTCAGCAAGTGGGGAGGACTGCTCTATTTTCCCTTGATCAATACAAGTTTTCATTCATAAAGTGACAAGGAACATTATCTTTGTCAGCTAAAGGAACTACTATTATCAGAAGCTGTCATCACATTGCAACAAGACTTGGTTAAACGTTGTTTCAGTTAAGTGTGCATTTTTTCACTAGTCAAGAACTTAAAACCTTTCAGAAGTAAACACCTAGTGTCGATATTACAAGGTAATTTATGTGAAGTACAGTAGGTTATTTTTAAGCTTGCTGTTGACATTTTCTTCCATTAAAAGTTATTTTAAATGTGCTTATATTTAAAAAGTGGTTGAATATTCACACCAGTATAGACAAAATTCTTTAGAAACCAGATCTGTCATATACCAACTCTATATATCAAACAACGCTTGCAGTCCCACTTTGAGCAGTACCTCAGTATTAGCCTAGGCACGGCTAATCAGAGGCAGCACATCCAAATTGCCACTCTGCGGGGAACATCCAATGCACCAAGCAAATTACCAAAGGAAAGGGACCAAGAAACAGCACGGGGCGCTTCTCCTCCCTCCACTCCCAGGCAGGGAAGTGAAGCTGCTCAAAGCCGTACCAATCCTGGCCAGTGCCCACAATTCTCTGTTCCTCTCAAGTTCTACTCTCCCTGCAGTTTTCCCCGACCGCCTCGCAGCGGTGCCAAGGCGGATCTCGCTGTCGCTGTTGCGCAACCGCGCACTCGGAACGCGGGGAAGGGCCCGTGTTCCCGCCCCGACTTCCAGCGTGGCGGGTCCCCAGCACAAGTACGGCCTTGGAGCCAGATATGAAAGGGCAGCGAGGGGACAGCGCGGCGGCTGCTGCTGCTCTGCCGCCGCCACCACCCGCCCCCGCGCCCCTCGCAGCGGGGCCGGGAGGCG
>VZRO01005862.1:1132459-1202414 GCA_013397915.1 Daphoenositta chrysoptera
GGCCCCGGGGCCGGAGCTGTGCGGTCACTCCTGAGGAGCCGTCGGGCATTTCCCGGCGGGAAACGCCACTGCTGGCACCGCGTCCCTCCTGCCTTCCCCGCCGAGCGGCCCCGGGGCCCCAGGCGGAGCTGGGGGTACCGCCAGCGAGGGGCCCTCTGTTCTCTGACCAGGGCAGGGGCAGACTTGGCAGCGCTGATTTCTGAGGGGAGGGTGCGGGGAGCGACGTCTGAGCCCTCACCCTGTCCGAGGAGAAGTTTTTCAACCTGGGTTTCGCCTCTGCTTCCTTCATGATAGCCAAGGTCACTCATGCGTCCGTCGTGATACCCAGGTTCACCCAGAAGTAAGTCTCAAAAGAATGGTTATCGCCACAAGGAAATAAAGCACAGGGATGGAAACACTGGCTAGGTACCTAAGCAAATGATGTCTAAACACAAAGCACTTAATGAAAAATACGTTTGCTGTTACACCACTAAAATAAGATTTTTTAACTTCCTAAACAAAAAGTAAGCCGATAAATTTACTGGCAAAAAGGGTCAGCCCCAAGATGTAGACTTGGAATTGAAGCTGCTTTGCATGGACGTTCTCTTCTGTAAAATGGTAAACTGCAGCTAACAGGGAAAAAAAGCTGATCACCTTTGCAAATTTTTTACTGGTGCAAGTGGAAACACTGGCAGGAAAGGGACAGATAGGTTATTTTTATATTGCTTATTGTGTGTTCTTGAGAAGGTCGCCTTGGCTGTCTGCTGCTGTTAAGCACAGATAATAATAAACAATCTTTGTAAAATGAGGTAGTTGTATCTCATAGCGTAATTAGTATTCATAAAGGTCTTACATTTTGATACAAGGTACTGCATGACTGCATGTTAATTGTTGAACCCTAATTACATATATCTGTCTATAGTTCAGTTTGTATTTTTTCCAAAGCACCCTATGGCAAATACCCGTCTGGAGTTCTCTTTATAAAACCGCTGCTAATTAAAATGGATTTTGCAAACAGAAGAGCCAGAAACATCATCATCCAAACCCCATACTGCCTTTGATTTTTATGTTCAAAACAGAATTAAAAGCACTGGGTTCTCATCCTTCCAAAAATTTGCAGTATTTCTTCTAAAATTACCAGACTGACAAATTAATTCTATTATATATCCTCAAGGTGGTTTTCTTTGAAAAAGTATGTTATTGCACTACTCAGCTAAATAATCTTATGTTAGAGCTAAACCACAGAGAAATGGACCACAGAAGTCTGGTCTGCTTTAGTGAGTGTATTTTTTTCTGTACATAAATTCCTTCCAAGGATTCCAAGATGCTCACACCAGGGAGGAACTTCTATAGAATCCCAAGAAGGTGGCCCAATCAGTAGATTTCTTTTATTTGTTTTCATGTTCTTCACAAACAAGAACTGAAGTGACATGGAAGTAGAGGAAGCTTGTGACAAAACCACCTTATATATTAGAAATTAAAATAGACCTGCGACTTTTAAAAAATAATGTTTCTCTTTCATTATTTGAAATAATGTGAAGAAAGTATAGTAAAAGCCAAGCTTCTTGACAAAAACTTAAATTTCATAATACCGGTACATTATTCTTCAAGTCCATTAAAAATTTCTGTGCATTATATTTTGGAAGTAATAATTAACACAATTGGTGATGTAATTTTTGAAGAACTGGTTTTTCAACTATATATACAAGTATATCTGTGTTTTCACAGTCTTAAATAATAGTTTGAGCCCACTGTTTTATCTGATATACTGGTTGACTGTATTTGCAGTCAAGATCAAATCTGCTGCTCAGGGAACATTAAGAAATTGTGTACTTTTTGTATTTTTGTTACATGAAAATTCTATGAAAAATATAAAACTTCTGTTAGCAATAAAAATTGGTTTATTTAGTGAAATCCAGAAAAAAGGGCATTTATTTGTTGGTGGTCCTGTTGCTTGCACCAGTGTTCCTTAGTCCACGTGTAGAAAGGACTCTTTCAAAGAAACAAAATGTATTTTATACAGATGAGTCAAAAGATAAGGAATCTTAAATTATTGAAGTTTGGAACACTTGTTTATATTGATTGAATGTGCCCGTCCTTCATTCTAATATGGGTTTATGGATTCATTTCCTCTTACAGAGCATTAAGTTAGAGCTTTAAAAGCTTTCCAGTGTACCAAGTCTGGGACAGACAATGTCAAATTCAGACACAGAGAAAGGTTTCTGGTTTGAGTCATGTCCTCAGGAAAGTTTTGGAAGTCACAAGCATCCCAGACACTGAACTGGGATGAAGTAGATGAGGAAAAACTCATCAAATATTTTAGAGTCTGTCTTTCAGGTCAGATAGATTTTTATAAGTTTGTCAGGTAAGAGGTGATCCAAAGGCCTAGGCTAAATCCCAGTCTAGATCCAAAATAACATTTTCTTCTGAAGACTGTGTTGCAGTTTGATCATTCCAGGCTTTCTAAGGTTTTTTTAGGAAACAACATGAAACACTTCAGTCTTTCTAATCCTCAAGCTACAATGTCAGTTCCACTTTAAATTACATTGTACCTTTTCACAGTACAGTGCATCGCTATGCTGAGGCAAGCTGTAAATTGTAGAAGAAATAGGAAAAAAAACCCCACAAAACCCCTCAGGGGATGCCAGATTGCAGTGAATCAAAGAATCAAGTTCTTACATTCACACAAATTAAAAATTAATAGCTGAGCGTTTAAGAATCAAAAGCAAAAATAGGTTTTAAATGAATCAACATACCCAGGAAGCATCTCTTTCCCAGCCCTTGCCCCTGGGTCGTAAAGACGTGAGGGGCTCCAGCCTCTGGAGTGTCCTGGCTGCCGACTGGCACAGAGTGGTTGCTCACTGAGCCTGAGCCAGGCCATCTCAGCAGCCCAAGTGCTCCCCATGGCATCTTGCAATGGCTGACATTTTTGTCTTCTCCTGCTATTTCTCCATGTCAGTGCTATAAAAGGAATATGAGTACATAACTTCCTGACAGACAGTAACATTTGGGAAACATATTTGCCTACTTTTTATAAGATGTCTCGGTAGTTTAATGAGGTAAGTGCAAATAAAATAATATTTTCCAAGCTGAAACTGAACATCTATCATAAAAGTACTCTTTTTTGGCTCTAGCTGTGAGAAAAAATGCAGGCACATATTCAGAGCTGGAAAAAAGTGGCATATTTTAAACTTCAATCATTAGACCAGCTTACTCCCAAGAAAGTTTTTCCTCTTAATCTAATTCGACAAGATTTTAAAATTACTGAGGGGCCTATGACACTGCATTTTATAAATTTTAGTAGCTCCGGATATTGAATTTCCTCTTTTAGGTCTAGTATTAATACTAGTGTAGCCTAATTGGTTTTACCACAACTATGGTGTACCCTTGTGTTGAAGATTTTACAAACTCTGTTCCTGAAAAATGCCTTGCCCAAGGGAGAACAGTATGTTAGAAAGTGGGTAGGGTAATACATTAGTCCATTCTTCTACTGCTTTGGCAGCTGATCATTTTGGGCCTGCCCTCTACATGATTTCTCTGGTTTTTTTTCACTTCTTGAAGTAGGCAGGAATGTGCTATTAGATGCCTTCTAGGTAAAGGCTATTGCATAGCACGCAGCTTTAAGGTGGGGAATAGACAAGACACAATAAATTATTAAAAGCCAAAGTTGCCATACTAGGCAGTCTTCCCTATCCAAGAAGTTCCATCATTATTAATTAATTAATATAACTTATAAGAGAGAGAGAAAAATGAAACCCATGAATTTATTGGGTTATTTATTTACTATTTACTTTTTATACTTACAGATATGTATATATATATTTATTCTGGGCCATCCTGATTCCTCGTCTATTTGCCTACTATTCTGGTGGATAAGCAATACAATTTGTATTCATGTTTGGTTTCTGTTTTTCAAAAAAATACCATTTGAATCTGTTGAACAGCTATCTTTTTAACTTTTTCTTGCATATACCGGTGGTACAATATGTCCACTATTTCAAAATAATAAATAATTGTTTCCTTCTCAGTACTACATGTAATTAATAAACAGCACTGAAGACCTGGGAATTCCCTTGCTGATCTCCCTGAATTCAAATCTGGTCTTGAATTATTTCCCCTGAGCTGCAGAAAGCCATGTTTGGATCATTCTTTTAATAAAGTCTGACCTGTTGCAATATTGCAGCCACAGTTGTAGTGGAGGTTAACTGTGCTCTGATCTGGCCTTTCGTCTTAACGCTTGTCTCATCCACACTCAAGCTCATGAAATGTGAGTTTTTTCAGGCAGTAATACTCACGTGTCTGTTACAGCTCCTCCTTACGCAGGCTACAACTCATTACTCTTCCAGAAAAGAATCAAGGGAATGTGCTGCAGCATTCAGGCTGCTTTCAGTGCTCTTCCCACAGTCCTGCATGTAGGACAGACAGCTTGGATCACAGCTCAAACAATTGTCCAGAAAAGAACTCTGAATCACCTCAGATTGAAAAATATAACCATAGAATAAGCTCTAAACGTCGACATGGGTATGCATGGAGACAGTGAGAACATCAGGTGTAGCAGTAAACACACGGCTTGAACTTGGATTGCACCTGGGCTCGGCTAGTCTGTGTGTGTGGTCTTAAGGGCCAACCGTTCATATGAACCATGATGCCTGAATCAAGGAAGTTCCTTAAATCAGCAGCTAGCACATCAGTATAATTTCCACAGAATTCTCAAACCCCTTGTCACTTGTGTCACAGCTTACTCTGTGAGGTTCCATACTCATTCACCAGTCTGTTTCCTGCTCTTTAGTATAACTTATGCTGCCTCCTTTGATGTGCTCATTAGCAGACATGAAACATGCTGAAGTACGAGTTCAAGCATTGCATTTTTACATATAAGCAGTCTTTGACATTCCCAGTTTAGTGGAGTATTTCTGAGGAGATTTTTTTAAGTGTTTCATTTATCACCAAACTAGCATTGACAAAATAGGAAATAAAATTTGTGTTTTCTGTCTGCTATATCGATATATTTTCTGTATCTATATATTTTTGACATAGAGGCCTGCAAAGAGAAAAAAATACTTTGTTTTGCCTACCTTCTACCTTTCAGAAAAACAAGCACCTTTTCTGCTACTGTCCATCACACTCCTAACAGTTTTTCAGACAAATTTCTGCCTTCATGTTTGAAGCTTCTAAGGTTAGAGTTAAGAAGTGAAAGTGATAACTCTAAAATGGTTTGGCCAGTTTTAGTAACTTACTTGCATAAAAGAATTGCACTGAGTACAGTAGAGGTCACAAACCTTTTCTTATCTACCCTTGTAAATTAATTCAATAGCATAACAGAACTTAAAAACACAATAATAACAATGAAGGGGATCCCAAATAAAAATTCAGGGTATGAACACTAATTAAAATTAGAGTTGTCTCATGAAAAACATAAATTCCAAACACTTTAGCTTTCCTAACTGGTATCAAGATTTTAACTCAGTAACCTGAAGGTAAGTTAAAGTTCTGGGTTGTTTTCAAGAGCAGAAGTTTAGCTGCTGCTGCTGTAAGCAGAATGCAGGTGTAAGAACATCTCAATTGATTAATGTGTAATTAATAATACAGAACAAGAACCATTGTATACAGTTTGCACTTAACGATCGTAACTTGTATATAATTCCTATCAAACTTCCACAGTTTGTAAAATAACACTGACTCTCAAAATACATAAGATGCCTCATGGGGTGCAAGTAATGGATTTTAATTGATTTGCTTTCTGGATAGATTCCATTTGGTCCATAAAACCTCAGACCCTGATGTGTATGATTTCAACTCTCTCTCCCAGTAGTGTCCAGCGAAGGTAACACAAGGTGTCGTGCCATATGCTTAAACACGTTTGCAGCTGAAACATTACTCCTGATGTTTTCCAGTTGTTTGGTTTTTTGGGGTTTTTTTTGCCTATACCAATGCCTCGCTTCCCTAGAAATCAGGAGGCGCAGAGTGCACTGTTGACTGATGTGGTGTGGCAGGCTCCGGTGCCGGTGTAATAAAGAGATGCAAGACCCAGATTATTGCTGGAATGCAAATATAAACCTTAATCCCCAGTGTCACCTGTTTCTGAAACACGTTGCTTAACATTGTTCTGTGTAGCGTTACTTGTCATGTTTCGTATTTGTTACTCAGCCTTGTTTTGTATAGCGACTTCACGGGCACACCGCGACTTGACGCGACTACATCGCGCACGCTGTAAATACGGCATCTTTAGTAGAGCCGTGGCCAGAAGGGCAGTGTGGAGGTGGTTCTGCGGCGCGCCGTGGCTGTGCCCGACCGAGTACCGCGGGGTCCCTGCGGGTGTGTGACACGNGCGCCGCCGCCTCCCTCAGCCGTCCTCCATCCCTGCCATCGCTCCGTGCCTCGCTGCCGGCGCGGCGCGGCGCAGGGCGCGATGTGGCGGTGGCGGTATGTGAGCGGCCGGCAGCTGCACGGCTTCCGACACTACCAGGTAAGGGCAGCCCCGGGGCCGGGAGGGAGGGTGGCGGACGGTCCCCCCCGTGTGGCGCCTCTGGGCTCCGGGGCGCTCCGCTCGGGGCGGCTGGATCCCAGCCCAGCCCCGCGGTGCGTGCGGCCCCGGCCGGCCGGGCCATCCTCTGCCGCCGGAGGGTCCGCAGGGCTCCACCTGTGCCCGCAGGGGGATGTCCCGCACCTCCACCCGTGCCCGCCCGCACCTGGCCCGGCGCTGATCCAGTGCGTGCCCTGGGCAGGAGCTGGGTGTTCTCGGGGCGGCAGGTCTCGCTGGAGACAGAGTGAGCTGGGTTTTGAGTGAGTATCAACGTCTATAAAAGCTCTGCCCGCTTTAAAGCAGCTTGGTGTTGGAGGTATCCAGTGTTTCTGTAAGTAAACACACATGGATGCTGTTTGTCTGGCTCTCTGCAAAGCCTGCGGACACAGGAATGCTCTGGCATTGAGAAATAAATAAGAAACCCAGGGAGGAAAAAAGAAAAACTTACTTTAAATAATTTGAACTAAACCTTGCAAACTGGCATGCAGAATTCAAATAAATTGAAATAAATTCAAATAAATTGAAATAAATTCAAATAATTCGAATGATTAGATATTTGGATTTATCAGTGTTATGTCACAGACTTAGGAGTTACAAGGGATGCAGTACAGGGGATCATCCAGGTTTGCTCTAGTTGAGGTGCAGGTGTCTGAGATGGGCCATGCCACCCTGTTCACACACCCTCACCCCATTCCCTGTGAAAAGCATGGGGGGCATGCCAGCTTCTACCAGCACATTTTATGTTCAGTTTCCCAGAGCAGCCCCTACACCATGCTCCCCAAGATTCTTGCCTTCTTGCTCTTACCTTGTGCCTTCCCAGGCTGGGCTCCAACCAGGGCACTCAGCGTTTCCTGGTTCCTATCAAGCCCTTCCCTTCCCTGGGCCAGCAGCTCTGCCTGTTCACCTCAGCAGGAATGAAGGTGGAGGAACTGTGGCTTCGAGAGAATTCTCTAGGTTGCTTACTAGGAACTTGTTTTACACAGCAGCTCGTTAAAATGTACCAACCTGTTTGTGTGTCTCTGATGTGAGTGGGATAAAACATTCTGCAAGCTTCTGGCCACTGGGTGTGAGCTGCACAGGTCTGTGCTTGAATGGTGAAGCTGCAAGTCTTGCCTGAGATCAGAAGGAGGAAAAATAAAAAGCTATTTTTAGCATAAATGGACGTTGTTATTTAAGTAACTTTCCTAACTTATTTGATTTCATAGTACAAATACAAGGAACGCTTGTGTTACATTCTTTCTTATCACTTGAATGAAAATAGCTTCAAACAAGTGCAGATGAGGAAGAATCAAAATACCATTCTTTTAAAATCTTGTAATCATTGTGCCAAACGTAGGATTTACAGGGGAAAAGACTACCAAAAGACAGAAACACATACCAAATAATTTTATTTGAATATATTGGTTCCTTGACAGCATTGCAAAGAAACTATATAGGGTAATTTTCTTAACTACAAGAATCAGCCAACACACTTGAGAAGTATCTGCTCATCTGTGTTCTGAAAAAAATGCTGGTAAGTGCAGGCTTTAGAAAGATGAAATCAAATAGTTTTCTGTTATCTGAGGTGACTTGGGATTGGGATATCTTGGAAATAAATAAATCCAAATGGCACAGGTTACACACAGAGAAGTACAGCTACACGAGGTTGGTGCTGCTGAGCTGGTCAGGTATCTGCACCATTTTCCTGGTGCTCCAGGTTGCAGGAGGACCTGGCAGGTGATGGCAGCTCTGCCTGTTCCTAAAGGCTGGTCACAATGGATTAAAGTCCTCCAGAAATACAAAAGGGGTGCAGCAAGGAGTCACTAATCACTACCACAATCTCTTGTCCCTCACCCTCCCATACCTTGGGCTGCTTCCACCACCAAAGCTTTGTTGTCATCACCTCCCAGGCCTGAGACATGCTCTTCAACCTCCTGTTGCCCTCTGGCTGCCATCTCCTCCCCTTCAGCCTAGGGCCTTACTGCATCCTGCTCCTCCTGCTTCCCAGCCCCTCGGAGGAGATTGCTGCTTCCTTTGCTGCCTACTCCACAGGCACTAAACTCTGACCACTGTGCCCAGCACACATGGGTTACTTCTTCTTACTACTCCTGGCCATTTCTGTACTGTGTTTCCTGGTGAACCCAGCTCTGGGGTACTGTGGAGGAATACATGATTTGGCCCTGTGAAGAGCCAGGTAATCTCTGAAAGTATTTGTGAGCATACATTCAGTATTGAGCTAAAATAATGTATTGCATCTGGACTTGAAGCATGCATAAAAAACTTGAGGTTTATGGCATCCTGAGGTTTACAACATCTCTGTTGTACGTCACACTGCAGCATTGTACTTGCAGTAGTATCAGTGGCTTAATATACTCCATACTTTGCACAGTTTATCTTCTCAGCGTAACGCAGCTTAAAAAAATAATTTGTGTAATCAACTCCTCTTGTAAAGGTAAATTTGGCCTGAAAAAAATGCTGGTAAATTTTCAAAATTTTCACACAGCTGAATTCATTTCTCTGCCATGAATGCTCCAATTGTATGTCTCAGGCACTGTCTGTCTCCTGTTTGCAGTTGGAGGAGGGCCTTGGCAACAAAACCAGCACAGTTCTTTGCAAAGGGGATGGCAAACCTCTAATGAATGCAGACTTCAGCACCCTTTAGTATGTTAGGTCCATGTATATTAGGCTTTTGAAGCAAGTTTTCTCCAATTACCAAGCTTTGGCTTGTATCGCAGAGTGACCTCAGAGCACAAAAATGCATTCCCGTAGGATGAACCTAAACCAGCTGTACTGGAACAAACACACAAGTACACTCAATACTTTCAGTCCGTAGTATTATAATGGAACCAGTTCAATGTGATACCTTCTGAAATCCTTATAGCACAGGTGTTGGCTCCTCAGGGCTAGCTATTTCACTTTACAAATCTATTCCTGTTCATTCTGCATGTTAATGAGGTTTTAGATACTCAATTTTCCCTTCTCTGCTTAAAAGCGCACCGAGAACAGGTGGAGGTGTGATGACGAGACAGTTCAGACACAACCCTGAGTATTGCTGCCGTGATATTTCTGCCATCTTCTTGCCTGTGGGGCAGGTGCTGATTTCAGGACAGTTGCATGCTCCGGTCATTTGCTGCGATTGTATCGCAGAAGATTCTTATCCTTGGTTTGTGTGCTATTCCCTAGGACATGGAGCAACACATGAACACCAACCGAAGTAGCAGGGTTTGGATCATGTTGTTCTTTCATTTACATTTTATCAGTATTTTGCTGTTCTGGAAGAGCACCCGTCGAACTACACTGCTACCTTTTTTTCTTCCTGTTGGGGTTTCTGTTGGAAACAAGCTGTTCTGCAGCAACCAGGCAATGAGTACAGATAAAAGCAGGATTTGGTTCTTTATTTTTGTCCTTCTCACCAGAATGCAGTAATGTCAGTGGTGAGCTCACGTTGCCATTGCCTCTTCTCATCACTTCATTCTTGGGATTTCCCTTGCATATTTGCCTTGAGTCACCTTTTTTTTTTACAGTACCTATTCCCAGAGGTTTTTCAGGCCAGAAAACTTTGATACTTTATCCTGTTTCAGAATAAAAGAGATCAAAGAACAAACTATAGAGGCTTGACTCAAACAATAGGCCTTGGAACAGATTATTTAAAAAATCAGATACAACATTAAAAATTAACATCTAAGGTTCCACATTTTCATCTTGTTTTGCCCACACTGTTTCTATCCTCTTAGCCATTTTTTTAGTGGGTAACTCTGTGTGAATGAGGGATGTGGTGAGAAGGGGAGAATAAATGAGTTATAAGTGGTTTTGTTTCACTGAAGCATCTGCTACTGTCCCAAGTTCTCATAAGTAAAGTAAGTAGAGGTAACTAAGATGAAATCATTGTAAAATGGAAACATTTTAAAGAGTTAAAAATATTTATTTTAAGAGAATGGAAGCATCTTTAAAGATAATGGAAACATTTAAAGTTCTCTGTCAAAGTAGGAGGTTCTATCAAATGGGATTCTACCTACAGAGCTGTGTCTCTGTCCCAACTTCATTGCTGTTCAATACTTTCATTAAGTAACAGAAGGGAGAATATTGTAAAATTTTCACTATACTAAAGCATTCTGAAGAATAGTCTTATGATTTAAAAAATACTTGGAAAGGGAATGTAATGGCCAGAAATCAATATGAAGAAATCCAGTAAACAAGGTACAGCACTTAGGGGGAAGAAAATCAACATTTAGAAGATAAAATAAGAGACAACAGACTGCAGGAAATATACTAGGGGATCAGAGTCTCGACAGCATTGTGGCTGTTACAATAAAGAGAAAAAAGTTCTTAAGTTGTAAGTGCCAAAAATACCTCAGAGGGTTACGTTTACTCCTGTAGCTGATGTACTGATCAGGTATCAGCTGGAATAATGTGTCCTGCCTGCTTTGGTCCACAGTTTACAGTCCTCAGAATGGCTTTATGAGTACTAAGAGGCTTAGAAAAGATGAGCTGTGTGAAACAGTCTGAGGAAAGTGGGAGTAAGAACCTAGCAGCCAGTTGGTCTTCATGAATGCCCTTTTAGAGAAAGACAGTACATGAGTTTTGGCTGCACAAAGAGAAATTTAAGGCATCTGCTATGTCAGTCTTGTGTTGATAAGGCCTGCTGGAACAGGTACTAAAGGGGATTGGGCAATCATTTCATCAGTCTTAAGAATTGGCTTGATTTCTCTGAGGCAAGATCAACAATCTGCTGTTGAGTATTAATAGACAGTTGCTGACACCTTTTAAAGAAAGTTTTGGGTAATGTATTTTCTTTTAGTGTGCTGACATCTTTGTTTCTTGCAAGCAACGGGGTCATTACCTCATGGAAACTTGATCTGCATCCTTAATGTATACTGAACGTGATCCTGCATTAGGTGAACGCGCTGGACTAGAAGATCTCTCAAATTACATCCCAGCCCTCATTTTGGAGGGTTAGAGAAACAAGATCAGATGTATGATGATCACGTTTCAAGGTCTGACTCTTTCTTTTATACTGGCTTATACCAGAAGAGCAAATTGTGTTGAGTATAATCTACCGAATTAGTGTCTGGAAGTTCAGGATCCACCCAGAAACAAGACTGAATTTCTGTGAAGTCTATGCTTTTCCAAGGCTACAAGTGTAACTGAGATTTAGAAAAATCATGGGTTCTGCTCACTTTAATTGAACAGTAGTTTTCCTTTCGACTCTGGTAACACAAGAAGTTTAAATTATTTTGAAAATTTAGGATTGGAGGCTTTCATTTGCATGCTTATCTGGAACTTCTTAGGAGACATTCAATAATGCTCATGCAATAATGCTCACTGCACATGGACAATGTTATGTATGTTGAGTGCTTTTGTTACATGTTTGTTTACTATATAGTGTTTTTCCACATAGCATTTTTAGTTTTTTTCACTAATATTTAATTCCAAATATTATCTGAAAGCAGTTATCTGTTGTGTCTGCTGTAGTTAGATTTTTCAAACCATTGTGGTTTAATGAAGTCCTTGAATATTTGAGGCAGCAAAAACTAACGTTGTCCGGCTTCTATAAAACCATGAGTCAACAGCCTACTGTTCTACAAATAAGATCTTGCAGTCTTCTTCATGTTACTTTGATGGATTGGAAGACTGGGGTTGTAATTAAGTGTTGTTGAATAGTATATGAAATAAACCAAACAGTTCATTACTCTTACATTATCTGGCACTGCATTCATGTGTCTCATGTGTCAAAGAGCCACAGTCCCACTGAATATGTAATGCTGAAAGACAATCTTCATGCACACATTACCTCTTTTTCCTCATCCTCTTGTAATTGTAGCTGACATAATGTAGCATTTTAAGAGTTCTGTAATCATTATCTTCCTTCTACGTATCATATGCTAATGAACCAACAACTTAATGAAATCACATCACTGGGATGCTGCATTTTATATTACTTGCTGCAGGACTTTTTTTCCCAATGATGGCAAATTGTACATGGTTTTCAGTGCAATATTATGCCCATGAATTTACAAAGGTTCATTACATCACTTTTGGGACAAATATGCTCAATATAAAGAGTAGTATGCCTTGTTGAATCTCATAAAAGTGCGAATACCAACTGCATAGTTTAATTTTATTGTTTTATCAAGAGATGTTCGTGTTCTGAAATGCTTATTGGATTTTTTTGTGTAGAATATGCATGTGATACTTTGTTGGGGCTACCTAAAAACAGAGGCTAGACAAAATTAAGAGAATAAAAGCAGGTATTTATTGAAGGGCCTTCAATAACAAATGTACACTATGGGTACAGAGCCCTAGGGCTCCACCCAAAAAAGGACAACAGGTCACGGTTTTTCATGCTTTTATAAGTTTGGTCCATTTGCATATCAGGGTTAATTCTCCAGTTACAATTTCAGGTAATGATGTCACTACCCCAAGTTTGTTCCCCCTTTTTAGAGGCTTTGTTTACATGTTTTGAGGCCTGAGACAGTAAGGTGTCCTTGAAGTCCAGGCCTAGAGAGGATTTGGTGTGTCTAACCAGAATGGGAGAACAGTAGCTAACAGGCTATGTGGAGTTTTAGAGGTACACACTAAAGCAGAACAGGATCTGAAAAAAATAAAAGCTAAGTCCTAAGGCATCACATTATGATGCCTTACACATTATCACATGTATACATATGTATTTTTGTTTATTAATCTGTGTTTTAATAGAAGACTAATTGCAAAGATGTATCTGTGATTTGGATGTGGATTGTTTTCACTGTTGAGACAGATGTGACGAGCACAAATCACACCAACAACTTCAGGCAAAAAGCATTTTTAATCCTAGAAAGCACCTTTTATACATTTTCTTGGCATTCATGCTACGTTTTCATTGGCGTCTGGGTTACCACCTTACAAATTATTGGTTTCCTACAACTAGTACACACTCTTAGGCAAAAACAGCCTCCCATGAGCAGGGGTGCATTCCTTTTCTGTTGTTTCGATTTCTTGCTTCTGTTGATGCTAAACTTCTTGTGGGTACAAATTGAATGTGTCGAGGTCAATGTCTGTGAGGCTTGCAGACCAGCTGTCAGTTCCCACAGATTGTTTGCTATAAATCTAGGAGAACCCTTCTTCTAAGGGTTGTTTTATAGAGGGAGGAATCTTTCTGTGAAGTGTCCCCTCTCTTGTCCATCAGGATATTAGATAGCACAAGGGTTTAGTGTATGTGCTACAGAACCGCTGTTTAGCAGAAAACTACAGCACACTTTTAATGCCCTCCCCTTTGGGCCTGAAGTGGTTTCTTTGGGTTCCCCAGGGATTTAGATACATATTCTGGCAGAGCTCCAGCTGGATAGGTACTTGGTCTACTGTTTGATGTTTAAAGGGCTACTAGCACATACATGTTTGTACACACACAGAAATAGGTGTAGCACCAAATCCTGCTGTTGTTTCCTTTTGCCAAGTGTAGACCAGTCTGCACAAAAAACTCCCATAGAAATCAACTTTCTTGCTATGTTAGAGCTTCTTTGAATAGCGAGTTAAGGATCAGTTGTGCAGTTCCTTGAGAGTGTGCAGGTTTTGATTTTAGCAGGATTGATATTTTTACCAATCTGGGCCAGCCTCTACCTTTGCCCTTTTACAGAAGCACACATGCAGCTGTCTTCTATTATCCCTTGCTCGATATTTAATCATGTTTCTATGTTCTTTTTAATTATTTTGGCTTTGTTGTTAAGTGCTTGAATGTGTCACACTAAACAAAGCCTTTTCCTGAAGACAAATTAGGCAGCATCCTTAATGTAACTACTATTAGTTGAAAAATGGTTGCTGGCTTCCAGTCCCACTGACTGTCCCCCTCTCCCTGGTCTGGATAAAGCACTGAGCCTACATTGAGGAGACCTGCTGAGGTGCCTTCTGCCCTGAATGATCCTGTGATCCAAACCCATGGTTCTGTGATCCTAAGTCAGTGACACTGCTCTGCAAGCAAGGGGATGTGCCACTAGCAGGCGTGAGTGCCTAAGACTGTCCTGACCCACAGCTCTGTGCCCATGACCTCATGACGTGGGTCCGTACATACTTCATTAAGGGAGAGGATGTGGCGTGTGACTCAATGTGTGCGTCAGGATTCCTGGAAATGAGGAGGTGAATGATAAGTATACCTTTGCAACAAAATATCCCCAGGACAGCAGTTTGTGTAATAACACCTTCCTGGTGACTTAGTAATACCAACCAGAATTGTTGAATTGCACAAACCATGGCACTCTAGTATTTACGAGGAATAATATCAGATGGAAGGAAAATCTAATTATATTTCCTAGCTGTAGGGTGTACAGGCTAATGGAACTGAAGGGGGCAAAGTGAGAGGGGAGACAAGAGCTCAGGAGCCCAACTTGGGCAACTTCTTCCTTCACAGTGCAGCTGCATCCAGCCCTAGTACAGGCTTATAACTCCTGGACTTAGATATTGATGACCTAATTAAAAAAAAAAAAAGGTGAGGGGAAATGCAGGATAGTCCAAACTGTTTAAGCACTAGGAGATAGAAAATCCAAGCCATTATTTATGAATAATTAACTAACTGATGATATAATGTAAAGCAATTCTATTATTAGAAATAACAGGACTGTGTTTCGGAATACATCAACACTTAAACTGCTGAACATATTTGGCATCCAAAGTGTTGTGGAGCTCTGTTGTTTATAGCATGCTTCTCTTTCTTTCCTTTGTGAAGCTTTTGTTAAAATCCGAGACTGTGTCCCATAACAACTACAAACCTGTAAAAACATATGAAGTAGAATTAAACTCCACATGTTTAATGTATTCTAGGAATTGGAAAGATTGATGGAAAATTGTTACCAGATGTGCCAGTATTTCAGTATTTTCTTTAATTTTTGTGTGGTTCCTGAAGTGTGATGTATCACAGAAGCCAATTTCATGTTGCATAAGACATTGCCCCGAAGGGTGACTTCCCACTGAGCTCTCTTAAATAGTGACTGGTTCATGCCCTGAATTGGGAGGGTAGTTTTGCAGCTTTCAAAACCACAAGAAAACCTTATCTTGTGCAAAGGAGAGTCTATTGTCATGCCTCCCATCCCCTTGTCTCATTTACAAAACACAAGTGTGGTGAATGTAAATGACTGAATGGCACAATAGGTGCCACCTGGGACAAGATGATTTAAGTTCAGGAAAGGAATAGTCTGTTAGTATAAAGAGCAGCTGGAGTTGAAATAACTATATAATGTAGTTGTGCAGCTACATTTCTTGCAGCTTGCTTTCTCTCCTGACTTTGAAGTTTATGTAGACATGCTTTATATTTTTCTCTTAATCGTAGTCATTCCAAAATTTCATTCTTGTGATGCCTCCACAGTGCAAAGCTGGAGAGGGCTAGGGAGTCCAGTGAAGATCCAGTGTCTGCTCTCATTAATGGTTAGCTCATTTTGTTTGTTTGTTTGTTTGTTTGTTTGTTTTCTCTAAAGTCTCTCCAAGGAAATAACTAGGCTTTAGTTTGGAAGTAGTCTGTTCTGGAGGCAGTGCACATAATTTTTTTTTTGTTTCACCATCCTTCAGCACTCTTCCAGCACGGGCTTTTGGGTTTTTGAATATGCACAGCAGACAGGGCTCACTTTCATGCTCTGAAAGTGCCATATTGCCGGGTTACAGTGTAGTCTCCAGATTGTTTGAGATTCTTTGAACTTAAACATACTGAATGCTAATGATGTGTTGGGTGTGTGGGGCCAGACGATGAGGCCCAACACCCCTCCAGCAGATGCTGCGCCGTGTGGATGTGACCAGTTCGCAATAATGGGAAGTATTTCTAAGCTGTGTGGATGTGAGCCAGAGGTAGCATTTGTCTTGTATTTAGCAGAGCAGACCTTGATCACTGTGAGTGCTTTTGCCCCTCGGTGTTTGGCTCTGCTCTGTCACTGCAGAACCGTTGTCTTTATTCTGTGTAACCAAACCTTTGCTTTTGCTCATTTTTCTTTCTCTTGTTTTTCTGTTACATTTTTTTAACTGTTTATCCCTTTCCCCCCCCCTCCTCCTTAATCTTGTTTCCTTTCCCCTTTAACACAGGTGACCAGCACAAACTTGATGCTGTGCTGGATCCCCTGGATGGAAATTAAAATGCAGGAACACAAAGTAAAAGCACATCTGACGTGTGCTGCCGAGTCACCATGTATGTGTGCACGTTACTGGTGTCTGTATTCTCCTTTCTAGCTCTGCTAGAAGCCATTAACACTGAGAGAGAAAGCAGATGGCTTTCAAGGAGGTATCAGCTATTAAATAAAATCAGAAGAAGCATTTTTAAATTTGGGAGTAAGATGGAGTCAATGCCATTTTTCATATTCCCTCACTACTGCTGTTTCCCCCCAGCTGTTGCAACTTCTTTTAAAAATAATTAAGAGAAGCTTTCTGATTATTCCAAGCCCTTCTTCTTTGTATAAGGACAATCAATCCCTTTTCCAGGGCAGAAAGTGTTTGCAGGGAAGTACTTAGTACTTGTATGAGCCTTGCACTTAAAAACCTCCAGCAGGCTTACCCTCTCCACTTCTGTCTTTTAGTATAAGTGCCCTGAAAATGACAAAATTACACAATAGCAAATGGCAGTGCTTTTTTTTTGACGTCAGGTTCAGTGGACTCTTGCATTCATGTTCATTGATCATAATGTGAGCATGTTACTCAGTACTTTGCTTTTCTGAACAGCCATGAACATTAAACTCCTGAGGATTTCATGGCCTTGAGGTTAGTAGCTTCTTGGGAGCAGAACAAAGCAGAGTATTAAACTGTATAGCAGACTTTATTTGTTAAGTTTTGTTCTTTGTCATGACTGAAAACTATTTATCCATGGGTGTTTTCTTTGGTCCAGCTAAAACAAATTATTGTTGAGGGAAGAGCAAATTTCCATTCTTCTGCACATCTGCTGAATGTTCCTTCCCCACCCAGAGGACCATGGTTCAGCTACAGACATAGCAATCAACAGGATGAAGTGTGGTGGGTCTTGAAATGTCTTTAGGTGACAAAAGCTGGCTGTAATTCTACTTCTTTTTTTTTTTTTTTCCCAATAAGGTCTTTTTTGATTTTGGAAACTGTCAGGCAAACAAAAAGCTGACTGTGTCTCATGTCTCTGCCTATTATGTAGAGATATGTCGGAAAACTACATAATCTCTCATATTTTCCATTTAAGAAAATATAAAAACTACATAATACCTATATAGTCTCTTATATTTTCTCTATAAAAAACAATTTCAAAGAAATTAGACTGATTTTCTTTTTTTTTCTTCTAAGAGAAAACAACCATTCTGAACAGCCAGTGAATATTTTGGGTAGAAAGCCTCATTTTACTGTTGTTGTTTAACTAGCATTTTATGCTTTTATTCATGACTTTGACTTGGGGATGAGGGAAGAAAGAGAATGCCAAAGTAGAAGCAAGGGTAAAACTCACTTACATTGACTTTTGCACATTCTTATCCAGGTATGGCTGAATTTGTTGTATTTCCTGGTCAGCAAATTGTCCTGTATCTCACATGGTCTTTATAAGTATATACATATTCTATACCCCAGAATACCAGCTGGGGTAAGGAAATGGGCAGGAGTCACAGTGAAACTTTGGGCAGACTCCCAATTATGCAGAACCTCAAAAGTGCTAATGGATACTTTGAATTTTCTTCATTTTCAGACGGTTTCCATAGTTCTCATGTGAATTAGGTACTAGCTGACTGGTCTACTGGCATAGGTGTTGCATGGCTTGGTATTACTGTTAGTTTTGGCATAAACCTAAGCAAAGCCCACAGGTTTTGGTAATTCACATGCAAGCTGGACTATCAAAAGATCAAACAGTTGTAATGATCAATGTTTGAAAGATAGATGCAGCATCTGGACCTGCAAATACATACAGAATAATGAAAACTTTGGTTTTACCTGCAAATTCATTTTTTTCTGAGGTAATGCATTTAAGAATTCTAATATATATTCTGCTGGAAAATCTGATGACAAAATTGCATCAGGTTTTAAGTAATATGGGTGGCAGTAGCAGAGAAAAATGACATACTAATGTGAATACTACCAGTATTTTTAGAAAAATAAACATCAGTGATGTGCACTTCATTAAACTGTACATTTTATTCCCTTTGGAAATTTAGGCAGCCTGATCTGACCAGTTGCTGCTAGGTGATTTTTTTTTATATTTGTCAGTATGTATTTACAGTGTATAGCTGTGTCATAATAATTTTATGAGATGCTATGTTTATGATCTGTGATTTAAACTTGAACACACAAAATTACTATGTGAATGCTTTGTTTAGTCCAGAAGGTAATTAAAACATATTCTTTGTATTCAGATAGAAAAAGGAAATGTATGGAAGTGTTTCTAAGTATTTAATGTGTAGGTACCTGAGTTTAAGACAAGTGCCTAGGTTGCTTTAATAATTAATGACTTGAACAGGTACTTCCAGAGTGCAGTCTCCTCCAAAGAGTAGTTGGCTAAGAGAGGTCAGTAAATTAACTATATATGTGGAGAGACAGTAAACTGTTAGCTGAAGTTATGTGAAAGGAAAGACTCTGTCATCAGCGCTTCTGCAAGAGAACAGCTTTGTCAAACTGTGGTCTACCTTATTCCCATTTTCTGCACACAATGTTTGGACAGTGCTAAATACAGTTATATCCGAATCTTTCTGAGTTATATGCATCATGCTAGCAATGCTAAGCCATATATGCATTTTCAAAGTCCAAGAATTTCTGAAATAATTACGTGTACCACCCCAATGATGAATAACCTCTTCCAATGCCTGCCTGCCAGGGCTCAAGTACATGGTTTTGAGTGGTATTATCAGTTAAGATGGTTTTTCCTCAGGTTATTCTGTGTTCTGCAGTCTCAAGGCAGGATAAAACTTGATACTGTTCTCTGAGGAAAAAGCAGACAACACCAATTCAGGGTGGCCTTGGATTTCTGAAATATTTTGTTTGCAAAAGATGCAGATATGTACTCACTGGAATTTATAAAACACATATATTTACATATCTTTTAAGTCTATCCAATAGAGAAATCTTATTGTGGCAATGAACTGTGCTATTTTAGAGCTCATTTTTATAATAGCATTGCCTTACATGAATTAGCATGGTGCAAATGCAACTGTGTTACTATGACAAAAGCTGTGTATCTCTACAAGATAATATTCCACCTACGAACACATTCCATATTTACTATGTATCCTACATACTGTCAATGAACTGGTACTCAGACTGTGCATTACTGGTAGTGCAAATAAAGGTGTTAAATCCAAAATATGGTAAAAATGCAGAATATTATAGGGTTGTAAAATTAATGAGAATTTAAAAGTAAAATGTGACTGAAGAGCTGTTTGCTGTTTCACAAGCCTAAACCTTTGTGTTAATACATAGAGGTGCTAACAAGGTAAATGTAAACCAGGCCAGTGCTTTTGAATTAAATAAAACCTGTATGATTCAGAATAAAATAAATTTACACCAGTCTCACTGAGTGCTGTTAGATGCTGAAGGATATGTAGTGCTGTAAAAATAGCCATTGTTCAGTGCTTTGTTTAACATGCTTGCTTTTTCCTCACAGTACAGTGCTGTGGATACAAATCCTTTATCTGTGTATATTATGCAGCCCATCTGGAATAAAATTATTAAGGTAAGAATCTTATTTAATAAAAACTCAACATGTTAATGTAAGAATTTGTTTTAGATACAGCATGTATTTTCATTTAAAAATGCATATCAATTAGTAAAGCTGAAATGAAGATATATGATAAAAGAAAACAAATGTTGCAGGATATATAGCCATGTTTAAGGTAAGTATGTTGCTTTGAGATTTTATTTTTTAGAAAGAAAGGGCTTGTTCCTTTTTTTCTGATTGCTGTAGAAAAGGCATCAATTTCTTTTTTACATCTTTCATTATCACATCTTTCATTAAACAGCTTTGCAGATATGGATGGTTTTACTTAGTACAGATTATTTTTGTGCAGCATATGCTGCCTAACAACAGCATGGCTTTCTCTCTGTGCTGTGCATATGATTTTATGCAAGTGCTGTCTCATTTTCTCCCAAGGGAACTTGCTTGAGGGAGCCAGGCATTCCTCTAAGAAGCTGAAAATGAGAGTGGTTACCATGATCACCATAACGATTGGAAGATGCCATCTCTTGAATGCATTACAATCTGCAGTTTTTAAAAATAAACCACTCACAGTTAGTTATGCTGTTGTTGGCAAGAAAAAAAAAAAGCTGTATGTCAAATAAATATGAACTTTATTGATCTCCAAGGAAGCAATGACTTCTGCATCTGCCTCCTTACAGGGAGTGTTTAGATTGGAGCAGACTTGAAAATAAACCTTTGTACAAACAAAAAAGGATTTCTGTGGTCAGAGTGCTGTTGGATCTACCATCTTTGGGAGCTATCATTCAGGTGTTGCTTATTCTTGATATGGCAGGAAAATTATAATCTCTAGTTCATAACTTCAAAGTAATTTAATGAAAAGTGTTTATATGACCCAACTGAAGAATTAAAAAACAACCTGAACACGGGATGAGAAAAACGCAATTCAAAGATGTGATGCTGAATTCAGTAATTCAATTCAGAGACTTTGTTTTTATTCCCATCATAATGTTGAGGAAAGCAATGATACAGAAAAGCCCCTCCAGCACTCTGGCACGGGAGATGAGTAGAAGCTTTACTGTGCACTTGCCCTTTGGTTTAGGAGATGGGTGGATATTCATCAACTATCAGATTGGAGGGGGAGTGTTGTCAATGCAAAACTTCCTTTGGAGATAAGTTCTTCTAATGGTTGCAGCATTTTACCAGAAGAAAAGCAACATTATTGAATGTACCCATGTAGCTTAGGGTGATAGGTCCTATAAAAAATGTGACCTCTTTAGATTTTTTAAGATCTCATGGAGTGTTAGGTGAGCATGATTTAGTTCTCTTTTTGCTGGAGGAGAACCCAAACCAGAGCAAAGAGCCTAAAACCTATTTCAACAATCTGAGTACAGAACCAAAGACTGAAGTGGGTGCTGTCTGTACTGTGCCATTTGGTTTGGTTTGAATCCTGAAGATAAAGAAATTAATGTTCTACTTTGCCTTATGGTGCAAGAGGGTTACAGAATACTTATCAGTGATGTGTCACAGGGATTTAAAGGGAAATTATGTTTATCTCAGCTTTTGTAAAAGTAGTCATTCTAATGTTAAAAGATACTGCCATGTAGAATCGAGTCCTGCAGAGGAGCTGGCAGTGCACAGCTGTAGAGGGAAAAGCAGTATGTAACTGAGATTGCAGTGGAGTCTACGTTGCTCCTAGAAATAAAAATGAGAGCTGCGAGAGCACCAAAATTATTGGCCACAATATAATTGTTTGTAAAATATCAGTAGGAATGCAAGTTGCTATAATGGTTTTGTTCTTGAACAGCTCATTGCAATGGGGAGAGTGGGATAATTGTTAAAGAATTTTTAAGTAATTTTTTGCATCTACTATGTTCATTCAGAATTGGGCTGTACAAGTGTGCATCTTGATGACTTGGAGAAGTTCCTTCACTCTGTTTAGACATTCTGATATATGCATTTTCAGATATGAATCAATTATCTTCTAGTTTCCAAACTGGTGAAAAGAAAAATTCCACCTGGACTATTTTTATCAGGTTCTAGAGGAGTTAAAAAAAAAATTTAAAAAATCAACCTTAAATTCACTAAGCCAAAAAAAAAAAAAAAAATCTGTTAGAACAATGGCTTGGGATTTGGGTCTTACCTTTCATATGTCCTAATGGCAACACAATTTTCTCTGTATTCCTCAACACAGAATTCATTGAAAGACATGTTACAAGACATTACCATTCATTGTAAAGTGTATTTTCTATCTTATAAGAAATTAAGAGGAGCTTGACATTAAAGATCTGTGAATTTGTGAGCTGAAAACACATTGTCATAACCTAGCTCATTTATCTGTGGTGGGGATGCTGGACAATAAGAGGAAAAGGAAGAAATCCCGCTGGAATACACAGGTGTGTATGCCAGCTTCACCGAAATCAATTAAACTCCCCTCTGTTGCCTTTATGAACTTTGATTTTATCACTAGAATTGGGCAAGAGTAGAATTTTAGTAGTCTCAAGTGACTTAACGAAGTTTGAACAGAGCTTTCTATAAATGTGTACTTTACGATTTATTATCCAAATAGTTGCTATATTAAAGCATTTGCTGTTTGTATTAAGTTTTTTAGAATGAATGGCTGTAGACCCAGAGAAACAGAAGTCAGTTAATACTTTGTGGAACTAAGAGTTTTTTAAAAGGTTCAAGCACACAAGGGTTTTCCCAGAGAGCAGATGTGATTCTCTGCATGGCACTTCCAGTTGTATTAATCATGTAGCACGTTGATGTATTAGACCTCTACTGTCTGTTAATTAGATAATAAAGATTGCAGCTCATCCTTCTATAGCATACTAATAAATTCAGGCTGTATTTTTCCAAGGTATGTAAGAAGTTAATCTTGAACACCCTGTGATTTTCTAATTATGAAATAGGGTGATGGTAGTGTAATGCCAACCAAAAGGATAAGGGGCATTAAATATAACAAAAGGGATTTTGCAACTGGAATACTTTCCAAATACCTAGACAGATTAGGTTCAGTAAGGATCAAAAGAACATGCTTAAGGGTTTAACTGCAGGAGAGTCTGTTTTCCTGAGGACAGAACTCCTGTGACTGTTTTTCATGGTGTCTGTTAGCCAAAGGGATTGCAAGTATAACAACATCCTTTGAAGGTTTCCTTCTTAAAATACAGCGTTAGCAAGAAAGTGGGTTAAAACAACTTCTTCATATTTGCACCATGTAAGGATAAATTATTTCTTCTAACAACTTAATAATGACATTGTGACTGTTTAGAATGATGAGCCTAATTAGAAAGCAGATGTTTGTGATGCCCCACTTGATTTCAAAGTCAACAATTCTTATGAATGATCCAGGAAAAGACAGTCAGTTTAAAACAATACTTTGGGTGGCATCTGTATATCCATGTAAACATTTCATCCATACTGTCTTAAAGCATTATTTTGATCTATGATTTAGATTAGAAGAGACAAATCTAGAGTTTTTTCAGTGTCTGTGCTTCTTATTTCATGTAAGGTCATAGACACCAGATAAATCCCCAGCAGGAGATTCATCTTCTGCATCCTCAGGTAGCAAAAGTGGGAGCTGTGCGGCTGTCGCTGCATGCTGAGCATGCAGGCAGGGTAAGAAAAGGGGACTGTGCAGTGAAGGATTCCTCCTTAGATGCTCTCCAAAAGGAACTTCAGGGGACACTTGCTGTCCCTTTTTTTAGAGGTTTAGATTTGCCCTTTTGAATGCTAAGAATGATAGATATATTACATTTTTTAAATTATAGCTGTTTGCATTCCGTGGTGTATTTTAAATACTATGAGAGCTGACATACAGTGTTTTAAAATTAGTGATACAGTCCTGCTGATAAGGAGAGCAACTACCAGATATAATAGTTTTCCCAATGCTATTACAGAAAACATCTAAGAAACATAATGGAAAAGTGTTCAGGAATTTTAATCTGATTTTTGGAAGTGTACACTTAGCCTGTACACCATCAGTTGCACAATTTCTCCTGAATATGATAAATTGTACTACAGTTATAAAAGATAATCTAGTCAGGATAGGTAATCAATCCAAGCATTCAGATTTTAAAAGTAAATTTTTCATGTAGTAGTAGAATAGAAGAAATGCAAAGATGTACACAAATCAATAGGTATTTGTCTAGCTAACTAGTTCAGCCAGCTAGTCAAGAGCTATTAACAAAACATTTGATTTCAAAACTATTGTTAGTGTCAGAAATTGACTTGATTTTCTTTAATATCGTCTTGTAATATTTTATAGTGCTGTAGTACTTAATATACATTTTGAGTCCTTAGACACTCAAATAATTTAATTATAAGTCTCCACTATTTTTGTGTTTTAAATATATTGATAATGTGTTTGAGTGATGGTAATGGTTGATATTTAGTATTTCTGCAAATGTGTTCTGCCTGAAAATCATGTAGAAAGCTGTGTATGCTATTTCAAAACATATTTTGGAGAAACCGTATTACTTGGGAAGATTGTTGCCAAAAGGGATTCCTGTTGCAGTGTAAGGAGCAACTTAAAGAGGGAATGAACACCTGAGAATGGTTACTGGGACAAAGAGGTTTAGGTGAAGGCAGTCCTTTTCAGCACCCTACAAAGTAAAATGATTTAATGGAGTGTTTACAATTGATGAGTAAATAGGCAGACCCTGTCAGAAAGTATCTAGAGAAGTAGGAAGATGCCTGTAGCAGGGAGATCTTCTGAATCTAAAAGTGTAATGCATTCAGAGTCTGATTTTGTTATGTTTTGGATAAGAAATTATTCACACACTTTGGAAAAAGAACTTTCCTTGTTATAGTGTGGGAACAGAATACTTAAAAACCTGCCACGTGGATGCTGAATTACCACACCGGGGTGCTGCAGTCTTCTTTCAGTTCTGATACAGCCGATAACAAAAGGCTTTCCTTGTTGGCTGGGTAAATAAGGATAATGTACAGCACAGGGACTACAATGTTTTAAAATGTCATTCTTACTGCAGTCACAAAAATCAGGCAGAAGGATTGCATTTGAAAATAAATTTCAGAAGTTAAAACTCTATTTTAATATGAAAATGGGGAAATATACACAAATCTGAACATTGCTGATGTCATAAAGGCTTCTTTTCTGATATAAAATATTTAATCAAAATAAGATGTACAATTTGAAATACAATTTTTCTGATTTTTTTCCCTTTGTTTTTTAACAGATAGTGCCTTTGTGGATTGCTCCCAACCTGTTAACATTCTCTGGATTTGTCATGATTTTATTTAATTATTTTCTAATATCTTTTTATGACTGGGACTACACTGCCTCAGGTAAATTTCTTCACGTTGTAATTTTTCAGAATTAATGAACTGCTTATACTTCCGAGTGTTACAGGGAGGTATCATACACTTGAATCTACCATTTATTCCCTTAATGAGGCTCCTTATATGAGCATATAGAAGAATCTACCTCACACATAGCATTATAAATTTAGATAATTTTATCAAAAAAATCTTATTTCATTTTATCCCTTAAATGGTTTTCAGCATATGCTGCTTGAAGTCTCTGATAAGATCTCATTTTATTTAAAGTTTATTCCAGTGTTTAAATACACAGCCAAAACCCACCTGAATATTCTTCATAACATTTTCATTGATTTCACATTTCCTAATACCTGAACTGATGCCTGAATGAGTTAACTTCCCTTTCATTACTCCACACATACTCCCCTATTCAAGACTACTTCTAGACAGAAGCATAGTTTCTAAATAAATGTCTCATCAAATTATGACTTTTGAAGTCCGAGTCCATGTTTGCTCCTCACTGTAGACCAAGTCAGAAGTTTTTTGTACCTGATTGCTCCTGAGTGTAGGGCATGTTTGGTTTGGGCTTCTCAGACCAGCTGTTGGAGCCCACAGAAAGTAGTAAGAATCTTCCAGGTGGTTAATATGTAAAATATATGTAGATAAAAGGCTTTTGATTTTCTTTAAACTAGACAATTCAGTGAAGAGAACAATTTTATTTCCTGAAACAACTGTGTTTAGCTGCCTTTCATTTTTTTATGCCTGTGGTTAGCTTCAGCATGTACCCTTTGGTGTGGGCTGTTTGTACATTTATCATAGCAATTCTAGAGGCAGGGATACTTGTTAGCAGTTTTGGTTCAAAAGTTAAGTTTTGAGGACCAGCTTGTTATATTGTTGTCTGGCCTCATTCTTAAACACTTGGGGTTTTTTATCAATGCAGGTGATAGTTACTCAGTCTGTAATAGAAGGACATCCAGAACAGATCTTTTTAATGGGATGATGTTATCTTGACAAATTCTCAGTAGATATACATGGAACTTGAAGACATTTGAAATGGTGATTGTCTGTTAGAGTTGAGACCTGTATGAGTAGTTTGCAAACTCTTCCTGAGTCCACATGAGACCAGTACCCATCATTTCTCAATTGATGCAAAACTTTCATGCAACCTAAGGAGCCTTTGAGTATCTTGTATCAATCCTATACTTAGGATCAGAAATGAAAGACCTAATTTCTTGGACAGTTGGTTTTCCTTCTACAGTCTGCAGATTTGCAGCTAAGAGTCAGGAATTGTCATCGTTACTTTCAGAATGGCAAGATGAGGCACTGAGGGAAAGGTGGTCAGGGCACTGCTTTAGGTGTTGGCATCTCCTGGCATCATTCAGGCAGAGACACACCTCTGTATGCAGGAATTCCTCGTGTTTGGTGCCAGATGACAGAAACCTGAGAGAACATTGCATTTACAGTTGTTTAGTGTTGATGTAGTATTGGGTGATGTTTAAGTTAAATAGAACACTCTTTGGAAAAAGGATCGATTTCCTTAAAAGAGCAACAATAACCTTGGGTTGCTGCTATCAGCAGGGCAAGAACAAAACCCTGGCCTCTGTCCAATTCAGCTGTCTTTTCCTTTTTCTCAAGGGGAAAAAAAAAGGGTGCTAATATTTCTGCTAGCCTAAGGACAAAAACTTCCTGTTCAGATCTGTGTGGTAAAAGTGCTATACAAACCCAAGATTGGCACTGATAATCATGCTTTAAATTTTTTTCCCCCCTCTATATATTACATGAACATTAACTAATTTTTCAATGGCTAGTCTTCCCACGACCCACGAAATGTTTTGCATAGTTACTATCACTGTTTTGTGCAATACTAGAGTCATTTCAGGACCAAAAAACCTCTCCATTACCTTTTGTCCTTTACGGTGTAAATACATTCAAGCCTGCTCAGTGCTTCTTTGATAGAGCCCACCGACGCCTGAAGGTCAGAGCCAAGCATTTCAATCTGTTTGATGCAGTGGGTTAATCAGTGGCAGCCTGTTTGTATGTGCGTATCTTGGTGGATTTCTTTGATGTTAAACCCTGTTACACTGACTCACTACCCCCCATTTTTTTCAGGTACCAGTCCTGGACTTGTTCCCTCCTGGGTGTGGCTGTTCAGTGCTTTTACCACCTTTTGTGCTTATGCTTTAGGTAATGTGCAGTCAAATAATCTGCATGTCTGACATTTTCATGTAATTTTATCTTCAAATTCACTAGTGCTGAATCTGAGATAAAGAGGCATTGTGGATAAATTACTGATCTCTTTCCAAAATAGTTGTCTTAGGTTAAAAAAAAATCCTAAAAAAACCCCAAATCACAAAACAAACAAACAAAAAAAACATTCATAAGTCTTTAAAAAAAACCCCAAACAGCATATTAAGTAATATATTAGAGGTTCTATTAGAGTAACTCTTATCCATCTTGAAAGTTCAAATTATTTTAGAGGAAAAGTAGAAATCGTTATATAGCAGCAGCCTAGTTCCAATCCCCCTGCCATAGGCAGGGACACCTTCCACTAGATCAGGTGGCTCAGAGCCCTATCCAGCCTGGCCTTAAACACTTTTCAGGGATGGAACATTCCACCTTCTCCAGGCAACCCAATCCAGTGCCTCACCATCCTCACAGTACAGATTTTCTTGCTAATACCTAGTCTAACCCTGCCTTCTTTCAGTTTAAATCCATTCCCTACATGCCCTTGGAAAAAGTCCCTCTCCAGCTCTCTTGTAGCCCCCTTCAGGCACTGGAAGGCTGCTCTAAGGTCTCCCTGTAACTTTCTCTACTCCATGCTGAACAACCCCAACTCCCTCAGCCTGTCTTCATAGGAGAGTCACTGCTGTTTGGTTTCATAAAAATCTTTGTCCCTCGGTGATGACCTTCAGAGAAGCTCCCTGACACCAGCATATACAGAGGGTACTTTCAAAGATAGGAAAAATAAAGGACAAAGCAGAAAAAAGGAAATTGTTAGGTGCTTCAGTGCTTGAAGTGTGTGTCAGGAGATCTGGTGATGACAGGCCTGAGCTTCTTATGGAAATAAGTATCTTTTTTCTTTTTCCCCTTGCTGTTTTTCTCCCGTAACACCTACACCTCAATTTCATATTCCATTTTTACTGCTTTATACCGTGCCATGACTGTATTTTTAGGTACATTGCACCTTGCTGTGCAGTGGTGTGAAGACATAGACCTGAAATTATGCTGACCTGGGAGTGACATCCATGTTAGCATGGCTTTTTTGCTTCCTCTTCCAAAGCTCTCTCATTTCAAACTAGTCTTTCCACAACATGGTGCAACAGAGTTATTTTTTGGGAAGACTCAAGATAGGATATTTAAGGAACTGCACAGTTCTGTGCAATAAGGGTCCAGGAAGGCTGGATATATTTAAAAAAGGAGACCTTAAAGGCACAGGAGCAGGCTGTTCCTATGTACCGAAAGATGTGCCATCAGGGAAGAAGACTGGCCTGGCTGAATAGGGAGCTTTTACTGGAACTTGGGGAGAAAAAGAAAGAGGGTTTATGACCTTGGGAAATAGGAGCAGACAACTCAAGAAGAGTACAAGGATGTCATTAGGTCTTGTAGAGAGAAAATTAGATTGGTGAAAGCTCAACTAGAACTCAATGTGGCCACTGCTGTGAAAGATAATATAAAATGTTTTTATAAAAACATTAACAACAAAAAGAGGGCCAAGGAAAATCTCCGTCCTTTATTGGATGTGGAGGGGAACATTGTAACCAAAGATAAGGAAAAGGCTGAGGTACTTGATGCCTTCGTTGCCTCAGTCTTCGACAGGAAGACCCGATACCCTCCAGGCAGCCGGCCTGCTGAGCTGGTGGGCAGGGACAGGGAGCACAGTGACCCCCGGTAATGCAGGGGGAGCAGTCAGTGCCCTGCTGTGCCCCTGGACTCTCACAGGTCTGTGGGGCCGGGTGGGATCCACACCGGGGTGCTGAGGGAGCTGGTGGAAGAGCCAGGCCACTCTCCACCATTTATCACCAGTCCTGGTTAACCAGGGGGGACCCAGAGAGCTGGAGACTGGCCAGTGTGATGATGCCCACCTGCAAGAAGGGTTGGAAGGAGGATCTGGGGAGCTACAGGCCTGTCAGCCTGACCTCAGTGCCTGGGAATGTTATGTAACAGATCACCTTTAGTATCATTATGTGGCACATGCAGGACAACAGGGGATCAGACCTGTTTAATATCTTTATCAATGATTTGGATGAGGGGATTGAGTCCACCCTCAGTGAGTTTGCAGATAACACCAAGCTGGGTGGGAGTGTTGATCTGCTGGAGGGTGGGAAGGCTCTGCAGAGGGATCTGGACAGGCTGGATCAATGGGCTGAGGCCAGTGACACGAGGGTCAACAAGGCCAAATGCCACATCCTGTACTTTGGTCACAACAACCCCAGGCAGTGCCACAGGCTGGAGGAAGAGTGGCTGAAAAGTGACCCAATGGAAAAGAACCTGGGGTGTTGGTCAACAGTGGCTAAATGAGAGTCAGCGTGTGCCCAGGTGGCCAAGAAGGCCAATGGCATCCTGGCCTGCATCGGAAAGAGGGTGGCCAGAAGGACCAGGGCAGGGATTGTCCCCCCGTACTCAGCATTAGTGAGGCCACACCTCAAATCCTGTGTTCAGTTTTGGGCCTCTCACTACAAGAAGGACATTGAGGTGCTGGGGCATGTCCAGAGATGGGCAATGGAGCTGGGGAAGGGTCTTGAGCACAGGTCTGATGAGGAGCAGCTGAGGGATCTGGGGATGTTTGGCCTAGAGAAAAGGAGGCTCAGGGGGGACATTATTGCTCTCTACAACCACCTGAAAGGAGGTTTTAACACGGTCAGTCTCCCAGACAACGATCAACAAGACAAGAGGAAATGACCTCAAGCTGTGCCAGGGGAGGTTCCTGATGGATATCAGGAAGAAATTTTTCTTTGAGAGGGTGGTTAAGCCTTGGAATGGGCTGCCCAGGAAGGTGGTGGAGTCATCAACCCTGGAAGGTGTCCAAGAAACTACTGGACATGGTACTTAGAATTATGATTTAGTTAACATGGTGGTGTTCAGTCAGAGGTTGAATTCAATGATCTTGGAGGTCTTTCCCAACCTTAATGAGTCTATTCTTTGATTCTAAATGTACCCTCTCCTTTGGAGCTGTTTCTGGTAAGGCCATTGCAGTGTAGCCATGCTTTTGTGAGCTGTGTTTGAGATCCTCAGGCTATGTACAGATGTGTTACATGTGTAGGCTGCAGTGCTGTGCAAAGGGGCTGACCACTGTTGGAATCACACCCATGCATGCAGAGCCATCTTGATTGACCTGGGGTATCCCCTTGGGCAGACATCTTCTTCTGCACTGTACCTACCTTGGCATTTCTATTCAATTGGTGAGATTGTGCCAAAATCTTTTTGTCTGGAATTTCTTTGTATTTGTACCATAAAAAACAATGGGAGAACCATCCCTTGTCAGATTCCTCCAGCAGCTCTCTGTACTCAGAAGCAGTGGTTTATTTTGTGAAAACCAATTTTTATGTCATTGTATGGAACTTAATGAAGTGACTATTGTTTCATAAATTGGAATTACGTATTGGAAGTGTTACTGTATGGCACCCCAGAAGGCTCATGGGAAGTTCAGCTTCTGAGATTTTTAATGTAGATGGTATTTGCCAGTGAGGCCTGTAGTTCCCAATACTTGGAAGACAAGGAATATGATGCTGACAGTCAAAGCTATAATGAACTAATGTATATGTAGATTTTTATGTCTGCTGTCCAAGCCACTCAATGAAATATTTAGTCTCGGATTTAATTTTGCATGGCCAAAGTTTTCCCTCTGGAAGACTGCAAAGAGCCATAATAACTAACTAAATATGCAACTGTAATCTTTCTCAGCTTATTTTAATGACACAGTTACTCTCTCCAAATTCCCTAGCATGCTGTTCTTCCCCCTCTCTGCCTTTTTAAGGTGGTTTGATGTAATTTCCTTTCTGTGAAATGGAGTGCTCTTTGCTTTGAATTCCACTCCTTAAAAGTTATATAAACTTTAATAAAACTGAATATTTATGAACCTTTGTGAGGCAAAATCATAATATAAGAATTCTAAAGCAATGGAAGTGTGGGACAGTGTATGTCCACTATTGAACACACACCATTATTGGCATGAATGGTTTCAAACTGAAACCTAAACCAGAAAATATTTTCAGTCTCTTAAAAAACTAATGAAACTACACAGAAAATGTGGTTAAGGATTTCTGAAAATCCGGTTTTATATATGTGTCATATGGTTCCTGTATTTTTCTCCATGATCATTATAATTAGAAGTACTGTATTTTATGATGACATTATAAGCCTCTTTTTAGAAAAACCAAGGTTCTTGCAAAATGAAAACCACTATTTCACTGTGAGGTATATATTTTAGTATCTATATACTTGTGTGACAACCTAAAATTTATAAACAGACAAATCTTCTAACATTCTTATTTTTAAATAGTAACACCTGTGTAACTGAATTCTCTCTGATTTGGGGTAGGTGTTCTTGGAATATAAAACACGATAAACTCTTTAGGATTGTTTACATCCTTATTTGCTGGTACTTTCATAGCAATACCATTCAAGTAACCTAAAGCTTATACAGTTTTCTTTCTGCACAATTCAGTAAGATGCTGAAAATTCAGTGGAAATGTTAATAAAGAGAGAATGTGTCTCTAGAAGGAGGCAAGCTATAGTTGAAATCCTCTGAGATATTTAAGTTTTAGAGTTGTGAGAACTGTCTCAAGAGATTTGTATTTGAGCAGAGGATATCTCACAGCTGTTTAGGTATTACAATAGAGATATGGTCTAAAATCTGTACAAAATGAAATCCCACATTTTCCTGGTTTAGGTCCCTGAAGTATATTTATATTAAACAAAACTCATAGTACTGCCAAATAATCTGGAGAAGTAAGTTGCATATGATCTACAGCAGCTGTGGAGTCTTTGGTCTCACTCTGCTGAGCTGTGTTCCTAGTCAGTTTGAGGTTATTAATGCCATCAATAGCTAATAATTGTTAGCTATAGCACCTTCCAAATAATATCAAAAAGAAAAACATCTCCATTTTATTTTGAGATTCAAGACAACAATAAGTAATCTGCAGGGTTTGTTCTTTTTCCTAAGAGGTTCATCCTGCATCTTTGCACTTAACTTTAAGAGGAAATTACTTCTATTTTTCACCAGCCTGGTCTCAGAGAAGAGATAAAGGGTATGGTTTGACATTACAACTAAGAAATGCTACAGCTGCTAGATCACCTTTCTCCTCCCTGCATTCACCATCCCTCCCTTGTGCCATCTTCCTTGCATTTTGTACCATTCACAGCACCAATTCAGTGACCCAGAAGAAAATGTAATGTTTGCTGTCTTTGCACCAGCTGAACAGGCTGCAGGTCGCCCTGTTCGACAGACATCAGATCAACTCAAACCACATTGTGCAACTACACCCTCAGAGAAAGGTCCAGTACAGTGTTGGACCATGTTTCAAGTCCTCAATACTAAGAGGGATCAACATAAAATGCACCTTAACTATAATGCATTCTTAAAATCATATAATCATACATGTTGGAAAAGACCTTTAAGGTCATCAAATCCAACCATTAACCCAGCAATGCCAAGTCTACCACTAAACCATGTCCCCAAGTGCCACATCTGCACATCCTTTAAACATCTCTGGCAATGGTGACTCCACCACTTCCCTGAGCAACCTGTTCCAATGCTTGACAACTGTCTTGGTGAAGAAATTTTTCCTAATGTCCAATATAACCTCCCCTGGTGTGACCTGGGGCCATTTCTTCTTGTACCTGGGAGAAGAGACTGACCCCCATCTATCTAAAACTTCCTTTCAGGTGGTTGTAGAGAGTGATAAGGTCACTCCTGAGCCTCTTTTTTCTCCAGGAGAAACACCCCCAGCTCCTTCAACCACTCCTCATCAGACCTGTGCTCCAGACCCTTCCCCAGCTCCGTTGCCCTTCTCTGGACATGCTCCAGCCCCTCAATGTCCTTCTTGCAGTGAGGGGCCCAGAACTGAACACAGGATTTGAGGTGCAGCCTCACCAGTGCCCAGTACAGGGGAACAATCACTGCCCTGGTTCTGCTGGCCACACTATTACTGATACAGGCCAGGATGCCACTGGCCTTTTTGGCCACCTGGGCACATTCTTGTATACCAAGATTTCAACTGAAAAACACTTTAAAATATATGCAGGCACAAATACAAACAAATTTTGTGAAATTTGCTCCTTGAAGCTGCCATGTAACTGTTAGTCATTGGGGTATTGAGCATCAGGCAACTTAAATTCCTTAGTGAATCTACCCCACAAGAGGTCTGAAGGCTCAGAGGGTCCAAAACACCAGTGGATGGGCAAGAAGCCCATGGACACTTTTCAGCACATGAAACTAGTTGCAGGGACTGATGTAAAATTGTCTCAAGACCACTGGGTGCAAGTAATTATGAATGTCTTTCTAAAACTCATGAGGAAGTTGGCATTCAGTTTCAGAGCTAAGGTAAGGACAGAAAAATTACTTGATAACTGGAGCAATTATTTCATGAGCAGTTCTAACCTGTTGGCATGGAGGGGGCTGTTGTGCTTCAGTTTGCTGTCATCAGTGTAGTTTTCCTGTGTGTTATATCTGGCAGTAGTGAAGTGTATGTGAAGAAAGCTACTCCTTTTGTTGTGCTCTAATTCTTTGTTTCTTTTCCTTTCTTAATCCTTCTAGACTCCATAGACGGGAAACATGCTCGAAGGACTCAATCCAGTACTCCTCTGGGAGAACTATTTGACCATGGGCTGGATAGCTGGGCTACCTCCATTTTTGTGCTTTCTTTTTTTTCTGTCTGTTCCCGTGACAATGGGAAGACTGGAGTTTCTGTATATACAATGTATATATATTTAAGCATTGTCTTGTTTAACTTCATGTGTTCACACTGGGAGAAATATAACACAGGAGTTCTTTTTCTTCCTTGGGGATATGATATAAGCCAAGTGGTAAGTATTTATCATCCCTGGTTTGGTTTTGGTTTTTTAACTATGTAATTGTTTTCATAATATTAAAGCAATAGAAAAATGGAGCTCAGGGCAAGTGTATTTGGCTGAGATATTGAAATATGTGAAATTGCAAAACCCTAAGAGTAATTCAGAAATATTTTCTGCATTTTCAATAAAGGGCTGCTCTTGAGCAAATTGTCAGCATCAGAGATTCATTGCTGTGCAGGAGAAAAAAGGCTCGCAGCAAGCCTAGCAGCCAGACAGTGCCCATGAGAATGTCATTTAACTGCATTTGATTTGTGGTATTAACAAAGATTACTCTGCTATCTGAAGCCACAAGCAATTTCCCCCCCAATACCGGATTGTGAGGCACGATGTGAATTACTCCAAGTAGTATCTATTAACAGTAATTACCCAGTTGTACGCTACCAGACCTTCTCAATTCCACTCTGTTTTACAACAAACGTGGTAATGGAAATAACATTGTATTGTATGAAGTGAATAACATTGGATGAAGTGAGTATTAACTGTTGTCAAGTGAATTCTACCTTTGAAAAAAAAGTCAGTCATCATGGATGTCAAAAACACATAGACATTCAGCAACATGAATTACTTACCGGCCCACAGTCAGCACCAGCTGAGTTCTTGTCTGGTTTACAGCCCTATCTTGAGGTGGACCTCTTCAGAAACATGCCCAGGGCACCACAATGAATGGTGTCCTCAGTGCACAGGTGAGTAACAGTATTGACAAGCTCAGTGCACTTCCAAAGGCCCAGCACTGAGATTTCTGGCTGGCTTATCTGTGTCTCAGATAGCCAAGGTCTTGCAGCCCAAAGAGCACAGTCAGTCTTCTGAGCTTCCTGTCACAGGCATGAGATGAAAGGTGCAGCCAAATAATTGAAATGAAGTTTGACAAATACTCAAATATATGTTTAAATGGAAATACAGTATTCGAATTAATGGCTGCAGATGTATTGCTGTAAACATAATCAGAATCCAGTGGTTTGAGAACAACTCAGAGATGGTGGTCCAGCTGTGGTACATCTGTGTCATCCCCTAGAAAATACGTTTTGGGAGAAGAAGTTGGCTCAGGACTAAGACATTAGGCAGCCAGCTGGTCTGCAAGTTTCAGCCATGTCTGTGTAAGGCTTCTTCATGAAGTTCTTCCTGCAGGAGAGGAATAGCTGTGTTCAAGCCTATTTCACTTGTTGCTTAGATGATCATTGTACATGTAAATGTTTAGAAAGCTCTGCTGGATTGCTACAGCATCCAAACTGTATTAGTGGTTAAATCTAGGAATAGGTATCAACTAGCAGAGCAGTACTGTTAACTCTGTCAGTGCCTGTTAGTGACCTGTGCCTGTGGCACTGTTTTCTCATCTGGGAAATAATGGTAATAATATTTTCCTGCCTGACAGATTTTTGGCAAGGCTGAATATCAGTGAAGTTTGTAAACTGCTTTGATTAACTGGGATGCAAGGTGCTAACAAGTGCTATTTCCTGTTCCCCTCTGATGCTGAACTGCTGTCCTGCTTACTTGCTTTCTAGTACCTTCTGTGATGACTTGGTTACAGTCAAAGTGATAAGCTTGTGAATGTAAGGATTTTTTGATGCTGTTTAGCACGGTCATCAGCAGTGGTGGGAGTCTGTACTATTGAAACCTCTGTATGTCAGTTTTCCCATCTGTAAAAAATCGCTGTTGTAGTTGTGATTGCCTATGAACAAAGAGAAGGCAGGATTTGTAGATCAAGGTAGTATTTTTCCATTTGTCCAAAACACATTACAAGCACATCAGAAAGTACATAATATATTTTTTCCAGCTCTACTAACTAGTCTAGTAAAACATCTTAATTCCCCTAAAAATTTGTTCTTGTTTTGTAAACCAATTCAGCAAATTTTATATGATGCGTGCACTATCATCTCCAGTAACTTGGAGGATACCGGGGAAAATAGCAAATGGCTGGTGATGAGTAAGAAAGGTAATATTTTCTTTTCCTGCTGCTTCTCTGCCAGGCATTCCCACAGTCACATTTAGAGGCAGAGAGTGGAAGCACTCACTAGCTGCTTCCAGACTGATTCACAATGTTTAGTTCAGCATTTCCTCCATGGCATTCCTAGCTGGATTGCTGCAGGAATGTGTCTCTGTCCTGTCTTCAGTAATTTCACCTACAACTTGATGCTGTTGCATTGGCATGTCAGACACTCAGGTGATCTAGTCCCCTGCTTCTGCTTTTAAATTTGATGGTAGCCAGGAACTTTGGGCTTGGTTATCACCATAGAGCTCAAGAGAAACAGTAGTTACTGTAAGCGTGCAAACAGAGGACTGATGGCCTTAATGAGCACTTAGCTGGCTGTGGCTGCCAGGACGCTGCTGCTGAGTCAGCTCTGCTGTACACCAACACAGACAGCCCGCTCACGGCTCTGCCTTGGCTGTGGCAGAAAAAGAGCTGCTGTTCCTCGTGAAAAAACACCTTCTTAGAGACAGAGAGATCTGTGGGACTTATGCACATCACGTTTTTCTGTGACTTGATGACTCATCAGAACTGGTAACCCAATTACGCTAGCTGGGCTGTAATTGGCACTCCAGTTAGCTTTGATTACAGCAGACAACCGTTTACAGGAAACTGTGGTTTGTAAACTTGAAAAATGGCTGTAACGTGTCTGAGAGATGCTTGGTCAGAGGACTGTTACATTTGTGGATCCAGAATCAAGGTGGCAGCAAAGGCAGCAGGGAAAGCTATTCCTGTCTCTCCTCCCTCCTGCACAAGGATCTATCCTGTGCTGATTCCTGAGTGGCAGAAAAAGCTTCAGGGAGAGGAGCCTCTGTACCATAGCATCTAGACAATCCTCATACACTTCTGAGTAAGCACACCTTTTGGAAACTCCAAAAGTCATAGACAGAAGAAAAGGCTAAAAAATAAACCTCTTCTATGATCTGTTAGAAATTCTCTTGGATACATCTTGTGAAAATGAAGACTTTTATTTTTGTTACAAGACCAACCAAAGAAGCTAGAATCTGCAAATTAAGTTTCTTGGAGAGAAAAAAAAGACAAAGTTTTCATGAGAACTTAGAATTTCTGGCTTCTTGCCATATATTAATTTTCACAGACATCCTTTTGTTTTGTTTGTAAAAAAAATCTGTTTTCTTTCTGCAGAATTTAATATTACCCTAATGAAATACTCGCCTAATCCTGCTGCTGCTCTTCATAAGCCACTGCAGTTGAGTTCATAGCAGGGGAACAAAGTACTAATTTTTCCTTAATATGATGTAATGATACCTCTGCTCCATTGGTGCTGCCTTAAGTGTAACGGGAGATACCCTTTATATTCTTAATTAAAAATTTAAAAGTGAAGAGCTGTGTGAGAGCTGCAGTGACCCAGACAATTCCACTCTCCTTCCTCTCCCTCTCCCCAGCCGAGGGCAAGCTCAGAAGAAGCACAAGCAGCAAAATCCTAAAGGCAACAGGCAGCTCTCTCTGGCTCAGCCCTTGCCCTGCAAGGAGGGGATGACCAGAAATCCTATATATAGAGAGAGTCACGCCTGGAGGGATGGGTGCTTGGACCGTGAGCCCTAGGGTTTCGGTCCGAGATGCTTTCCCAGCTGCTTCTGCCCCATGGCTTTGGACGGTACCACCTGGAGCCTCTGGGAGACCTCTCTGCCTGCCTTGAACTCTGAATGAATTAAGTACACGCTGCCCCTGGCAACTGAAACATTGTAGAATTTCCTTTTCTCCTTCCTTTCAGTCAAAGCTGGGGAACGCTTCTTTCGTGGATGCCATATACCAGGTTTTCTTTCGACAAGCTTTTTTACAAAACTCCTGCTGAAATGTTTCATATGACCTTTTCCAGGGATGTACCGTGGCAGCCAGTGTTTCAGGAACTGACAGAGAAATCCCAGACAATGCAAGTGCACATCGCATCTGTTAAAAAATTTTGCCTCTTCTGAGGGGCAAAACATCTTTTCTATTAAAAAGCAAAATAAAGATGCAAATATGTTGTTCTTTGGTCATATTATCAGGATTCACTATTTAATTTGAGTTTAAAAGATATTTACTTTCAGAGCTTTTCTAATTTGAAGTGTCAGTGGAAAGCATAGCCTTTCTTGTGAAGAAAAAATATTATTACTTAGTTCCAAAGCTGGAGCACAATGGAATTGTTGAAGTAAGAGAACTGATAGCAGTGAGGAAGCAGTGCTGGCCAGACCGTGGTGTCTGCTTCAAGCTGCCTCCGGACATGGCTGGAAGCTGATCTCAATACTCAGTTATCTGAGGGAAACCCCATGGTGTACCCATGTGAAATCTGAACAGAAGAACCTGCTGTGCACAGGCTTTTTCTGCAGCAGACTGCTTCATTCTTAACCACTTGATTATCATTCCCCACAAACCTTTCTTGATTAATTAATCTTCCACATGCCTTTAGCTATTTATCTATAATGTCTAAATGCAAAGTGAACTTTTTAGGTAAAATTTTCCAAAGTCTAAGATTTACAACCTTCAACTATTTATTGAAAGAAAAAAACCTGAGAAAAAAATAAAATTGAAAAATTGCACATCACATTAAAGCTAACTCCTATTGAAATAGCTCTTAGGAAATCATTCTTACTCTCTTGGGCAAGGGTCACATTTATTATCAGAAGATGAAGTAGCCTTGTATTTTAAATGACTTTGCTTTCTAGGTTATTGCTTTCTAGTTATTATGAGCACTGTCACCATGGAAAGTATTTCAGCACATGAACAATTAATGCTATAGCAATATGCTAGTGAAATTGAATACTACTGTAATGTCATGTTTTTGTGGAATCATATAGAATTTTAAAACATATCCACATTTTTTTAAAAGGTGAAAAAATATTTGATTTTTTTTTTCACCATGTAGAATATCACACAGCATACTAAATGTGCCTGTGTGTAAAACAGAAATGATAAATCAATGGTAAGAAAAAAGTTGTATGTACACTCATAATCTAAAATATTGTGGTCACAAAACTTACACCGGAAATAGTGAAAAGACATGAAAGAGATACTGACTTAAAAATATCCAATATTTTAGAGAACAAGTAAGAGGCTAGAAGGTAGAAGACTTTGAGGAGTTATACTGCCTTATGTATATATATAATTTTCCCAAAGCCATACCAGAGCATTATTCTCATTTTACACAGGAACAAATGTGACTATGTTGCTGTTATTTACAAAAGAGTGGCAAGGTAGGGAGCCCCTGCTCAGAACCCAGCTGTCCTGCTGTCAGCCATATCAAAGAGCCTACAAATTAACACCTTGTGCTTCCACATTTTTCTCAGTATAAGTATTCCTCATACTCATAGAGAAGGTCTTGGCAAGCCAGAAACATTCCTGGTCAGATGCTGCTGAGAATTGGAATCCAAGATTGTATCCATCTACACTACCTTGCTATATAGTTCTCACCTGTGTTATTGTGGAGGGTGGATGCCAGGCACCCACCAAAGCTGCTCTATCACTCCCCTCTGCAACTGGACAGGGGGGAGAAAATATAATGAAAGGCTCATGAGCTGAGAGAAGGACAGGAAGAGATCACTCACTAATTACTATCATGGGAAAAACAGACTCAGCTTGGGGATATTAATTGAATTTATTATGAATTAAAATTAAAGCAGGATATTGAGAAGTAAAACAAATCTTAAAAACACCTTCCCCCCAGTGCCCCCTTCTTCCCAGGTTCTACCTCCACTCCCCCATTGGCACAGGGAGACAGGGAATGGGGGTTATGGTCAGTTCATCACAGGTTGTTTCTGCTGCTGCTCAGGGAGAGGAGTCCTTCCGCTGCTCCCGTGTGGGGTCCCTCCCATGGGAGACAGTTCTCCGGGAACTTCAACCTGAGTCCATCCCACAGGCTACAAGTTCTTCATGAACTGCTGCAACGTGGGTACCTTTCCATGGGTGCAGCCTTTCAGGCACAGCCTGCTCCAGTGCGATCTCCCACAGATTAACAAGTCCTGCCAGGAAACCTCTCCAGCATGGGCTCCTCTCTCCACGGGTCTGCAGATCCCTGCCAGGACCCTGCTCCAGCATGAGTCTCCCACAGGTTCACAGCTCCCTCTCAGGCACCCACCTGCTCTGGGGTGGGCTCCTCCAGGGGCTGCAGGGGGATCTCTGCATCCCTCTGGATGTCCATGAGCTGCAGGGGCACAGCTGCCTCACCATGGTCTGCACCACAGTGCCTGGAGCACCTCCTGTCCCTCCTTTCCATGGACCTTGTTGTGTGCAGGGCTGTTCCTATCACATATTCTCACTCCTTGCTTCTCTGACAGTAATTACAACTGTGCAATAAGTTCTTTTTCCTCTTTAAATATGTTATCCCAGAGGCATTACCACCATTTCTGGTTGGTGCAGCTTTGACCAGTGGTGGGTCCATCCTGGAGCCATCTGGCCTTGGCTCTGCCAAACATGGGGAAAGCTTCTGGCAGCTTCTCACAGAAGCCACCCCTGTAGCCCCCCTGCTGCCAAAAACTGGCCATACAAACCAAAGATAGTTATTTAATTTGGACTTCTCATTTTATAAAAGGCTGCAATTATTTTTACTTACTAGACTACATTTATATCTGAAAAGTACTAAAGCTGGTCGATGGTAGGGAGATAANAAGGCTGCAATTATTTTTACTTGCTAAAGACTACATTTATATCTGAAAAGTACTAAAGCTGGTCGATGGTAGGGAGATATGTAAAAGATTTGGCCACCTTTTCTTTAGTAGAATTATTCAGTTGCACTTAGGAACACTGCTTTACGGTTTTTTGGTTTTTTTTTTACCAGCAGTGCATTTAAACCAGTTTATGAAGCTGATTAACAGACTTAGGTTTTGCTAATAATTTTGACAATCTTCAATTTTTTACTAGTATAGCTTAGATCTAGGGACACAGCCATTTTTCATATCCTTCCATCTTTCTAAAGGAGGTCTGCTTTCTAAAGCAGGAGACCGCTTCACTATAGTCAAAGTCATGAGTTCTTAAAAACAATATACCAAAATTTTGAAGCTAAGGAGTGGGTTGCTTTTTTTTTTCATATGCTATGTCTGTTAAGTAAGAGGCAATCTCGACCTGGGAGCCTTGCATCACCAAATCCCAGGGCAGGGCATTCCCTGTGAGAGCCCATTGCATCCACACTCCTGTTCCTGGACCTGTGCTGACATCTGACAGTGATGCTCATGACTACCCTGCCAAAAGTACTGACTGTAATAATGGTTAATACTGAAGTTCCTCTTTTATCACTTGCCAAAAAAGTCTGTTCAGGATTCAACGTGTGAGGGTAAATTCAGGCTCCATAAAAGCCAGTTGGAGTTCTGCCATCAACTTTGATGGGGTCAGGATTCCATCCGTCATGTCTTTTGGGTAATATAATACAATTTCTTCAGGAAGCCAAATGTTAGCTCTGATGTAGTGGATTGCAAAACCCATTGTAAGTGTCCTTCACTTAGACCAAAATTGGACTCACTGTCTTCAGTGGCCCAAGACATAATGACACTCACTAGTGCCTGCTTTTCCCTGCTGCAGATCTGTTGTGCTGCTGGTTCCTGCCAATGCAATTCAAACATCGATGTTTGCAGTTCCACAATGCCAAATTCAAGCAAAACCTCTTAAAGATCTACATACTGACAGGGCAAGAATCTTGATTTTAGATACAGATAAGTGAAATCAAATGTAGTATTATCCAGGTGTAACAGAAGTTTAAGCAACATCAGCATTCTCCTCTTGATCTGTGATCTTAAAAAGTCCATTAATTAAAAAAAGAGATTTTCAGTGTATCTTTGAGTTAAAATTTAATAGAAGACTAGAAATGTATTTGTTGCAGTTAAAATGGAGAAAACACATAACATAACTTAGAAAAAAAGAGTATTTAAAAAACCTAAATAAGAAATAGTAAAATCTGTAACACAAGTAAAGCTGGAAAGCGTTTTTCATCCCAGGGTAAGAAGCTGTATTGAGTGGAAAATATGAAGATTACTGAGTGTTACCTGGGAATAAGTAAATGAATATGCAGTTTTCTAAATGGCATTGTAATTAACATTGTCATTTTAATTTAGAGCTAGTGTAGCATGAAACATACAGCCCCTTATGGGTCCTATGGCAAAACTAAACAGCTGAGAACAAAACAGGCTGGAGAAAGAGCAGAGCAGCCTCTAGCTGGATGCTCATGAGTCTTGTGTGTGTGTCCTTTCACTCCTAATGACATCTATGTGATTCTTTTTGCGTGCCCTGTAATGATGTTACCTGTCAAGCAAATTAAAAATCAGAGAAGGCTTCATTTCCTTCCCATTCTTTTTATTTCTTCACATTCCATTGAATGTTTTTATTGTTTTTGATTATTATTTCAGGTGAGCTTAGGGTTTTCCTCCCTCCCTCTCAGTTATTCTGATATGATCAGTTAAAGGGGCAGAGCTGCAAAAATAACCACATTACTAATTATGAAGTCTGTATCCAAAAACACAAATAAGGGAAGTGCGTGTGGAGTGGGGAGACCTGGCATTAAGAGTGGATTTAGAACTTACGTGTTTTGAAAAGGTAAGTGAGTAATATTTGACACATACAAACAGATGCACACATTACCAGGGAAGTTGCTTGCTTACCATATTTCATACATCTAAAATAATTCTGTTGGTGACCCTGCAAGTTGCTTTACTGCTTAGAAGTAATTGTTTTGGCATGGCAGCAGAAGGTAAAGTAGGGACAGGAGGTAAATAACAGATTTTTTTTTTTTTTTTACTTTTGCATTTGTATTAAGATGATCAGTGAAATTCTGTGCCTTTAGAGGAAAAGGACTGAAAATAAGTTCTCTTTTTTTTCTATAGGTATTAATAGCAGCATATCTGCTCACCGGTACTGTTGGTGTGGAAGTCTGGCAGAAGCCTTTGCTGTTTGGTTATTATATTACAGATGTACTAGTAATCCTCCTTATAGGTAAGTGTCCAGACCTATACAAAATTGTACTGATTTTAATTATTTTTATTTGATATTTTTTACATTTCCTTATTTGTCTTTGTTTTTTTTTGGTTTTACTTTTGTAAGTGTTGGCTAGTCCAAAAAGACATTGATAGAGATAATTAAAAGAGCTAATACTGGAAAACCTTTAAAGAGTACATAATTTTGGCAAATTTTTTCCTCACTGAATTACTGCACACAAATAATATAAAAAATACTCCTTATCTGCATGTGCAGTTCAGTGCAGTGTGCTGACTGGCTGGGCTCCCAAAGTCTCAGGAACTCTTCATGTCACTCAGGTAAAATGTCACTTACATTTATGTATATTCTAAGTTTAATGTTTTGGCCTGGAGCACACTATGTTCCAAAACATTATGAACAGAAGGAATGAAGACATTATTTAAATAACCTTAGATGCAGAGCTGTAAATATGAATAAAAGCCAGGTAGTTTCTAAGGTCTTTAGAATTCCTTTGCAAACAGAAGAGATTAATTTTTCATACACAGCAATAGCCTATTTGCTCATTATTTGATACTGTGAGTGTAGTTTGGAATGAGCACTGAATGTTTTTTGACTGCTATATCAAGACTGAGAACAAGAGCAGTTCCATTTAAATGAGTTAAAAAAATGGAAGTCTTAGCTGAAAATCTGTGTATGCAAAATGGCTTTGATGTGTTGCTTGGAAGGTGAAGAAATTAGCATATATATTTTGGGGATTTTTATATGAGCATACAAGTGGTGAGAAGAGGCTACCAAAATACTGTTTGGGACAAACACTGTAGGCTTGCATCCCAAGAAATATCTTCTGCCCTTGAGCCAAATGGAGTACTTGGTTATAGGTTCTCACCCTATGTTAACTTGGTAGAAGCCACCTGAGCATTTTGTGGGGGAGTTCGAATCCACTGCACTGATGTGTGCTCTCACCTCCCTCTCCCTATGGAAAGGTTGTCAGCAGGTACCACCTCCTGCCCCAGCAGTACTTCCCAGAATTCCCAGATTAAAAAGGACCCCGTGTTCAGGCTGTGCTTTCTAATAAGCAGTGTGTGCAAGGACGTGGTTTTGTGCTTTACCCAGAGTAAAAAACCAGCAGTGTGTGACCAAGATTACACAGTCGTTTTCTAGTCAGGCCTGATTTAGGCACTCTGACGAAAAGAAAGAAAGGAAGAGGAAAAGGACAGTGGTTGCCTTTTCAATAGTCAATGAATATTGCATCTTTGACAGAGGTGTAGCTGTAGACTGGGAGTGATTTGTGCTCTTGAAGCAGCACTGCAGGCCCAGGGGAGGTGGATGCTGGCTCACCAGGAAGGGGCAGGTGAGGGCAGCTTTAGGTGCTCGGCGGGGCAGCCCACTGAACACGCTTGTTCTGTGCTACACACACCAGAGCTTTGGTTCCTGTCACTGAGGCACAGGACAGCCCCTTCAGGGAGCACTCGGATGGCTTCCCTTGCACTTGGGAAGCTGCAGATGAAGGTTTAATTCAAATTGTTCAACATAGTAGGAACGTTTGTGGAGGGGAAGCACTTCAGTGTTACCAGATGTGCAGGTGTGAGTGTTCGTTTCCATACTCTACCAGAAGCACCTGCAAAGCACAGCTTGATGGACTGTGCCATTACCATTAGAAAGAAGTACTGCTTCTGTCTTCTGTGGTATGCTTGTATGAATGGATTTGTGAGCACAGAAGAGTATTTCTTCCATCATTGTCTGAAGCAGAGTAGGCTTAAGTAGGAGCCAAAAGGCTTCTCCAAAAACCTTGTCTCTAGCACACTACCCACAATGACAACTTTTGCAACTTAGTTGAAGTTAAATATGGGTTTAAAATATGCAAGAAAGTGTCTTGGTTGACTTTATATTACAGAATCATCACAGTACTTGGAAACATCCTTCCATTAAAGGCCATGCTGGTCCCGAAGCAGTGCCATTTCCCATTTGAATCTCAGCTCAGCAGTAGTGATTAAGGTGGTTATCACAGGATAGCCTGTGTGCAGTGACTAGGGATATGTAAAGCTTTTAGAAGCTTGTGGTAAATTGCAGGACCCCACTGTGACTGCAGGAAAAGTGCCTGTCTAACCTACACCAAGGGCTAAGCAGCCAGGAATATTCAATTATTCTCTCCCTTAGTGAGACTGCAGCAAGTGTGTCTTCCTCAGCCAGAACCATTTGTATCAGAGAGCCCACTCTGGCTTGCTCAGTTCAATGCCTTTGTGGCTAGTTAAAAACAAAGTGGGCCTCTGATGCTTTTTACAAGCTCGTTTCCCAGGATCCTGAGAGGAGCCATTAAACCCTAACTGGCTGTCCTTAACCATCTGATGGCATTTAGTAGTCACTAGTGGTCCTTCTAACAACGAACCTGTAGCTGCTCCATCAATACTTGGCATTTGTTTGGTGCTTTTACTGTTCTGTACACAACAGGAGTTCAGCTGCTGAGCCGTCGCTTCTCGGAGAGCAGCTGGGCTTTAGCTCGTACCTTCTGTGGTGGGAAGGAATCCAAACGAGATGCACAAGAGTGCTTTTCAGATGTCTTTCCTGGAGTTTTCTGGGGAAAAAAAATAGCCCATGTATAACCTAAGGATGAACTCTGCGAAAGCACCTCTTCAGAGGAAGCTGTGGTATCACCAGGTGACACTCACTCATTGAAAATAATGGAGTTTTTATCAGGTGCCAGAACACACAAAGATATACATAAAAGTACAGCAATACTGGTGTTTAGATTAGATGTTTTAGGAAAGAGAGCTTTATGTATGTTCCTGGGAATTGTCTGGCACACTGTGAACACCTGTAGGAAAGCCAAGTCTTGAGCTGCTGAGCAGTGACCTCAGAGGACTACCCTGTGAAACAGAGAAACTTCAGCATAGTATTTTATGGGAATTTGTCAGCTACCCAGCAAACATGATCCCGTAATTTTCACTGGCAGTGAATGCAATTCCATCCTTCAGCTCTAAAACACACACCTAGTTGGACACCAAACTAACGAGGAAGGTCCTTCTCCTGTTTCCAGAGCATGTTGACCTGGCTGCTAGGCAGAAATGCCTTTTCCCTCCCAGCATGGGAGCAGACAGACCCTTTTAAAGTTATGTGCCTGTGTGCTCATCTGGAACTAATTACTGCTGCACTCATCAGGGCTCCTGTGGATGACACTCCAAAAGCTCTCTTGGGATTTAACCACAACTGTCCCTTAGCATCATTTGGCTAACAAGGGTCCCTTCAAAGGGCAGCGCTGGGGTGAGAGCTATCATTTATTTTCACCCCTCCAGGGCATCCCAAATGTCTAACATTCCCTGTCACTGTGCTATCAGGTTGAGAGCAATATAAAATATTTACAATAAGCATTTTAAAGCAGTCAGTCCTGCACATAAATCTAGTACCACAAATGATGCTGTAGACTTTGTAAGAAGATTTTCACTGACAGGTAGGTGTCTGTAGTTCAGGGAGCAGCATTACTAATTGATGATGGTTTCTGTCTCACGTTGCTGTTAAATGACCTGTAGGTGCATGCTCTGCATGAAGCATTTCCCATGTTTGGGACTTTCATACTTGATTAGTATGAGATAGATTTTATAATGTCTGATAAAATTTGAGTTCAGGCTACAATCCTTTCCTCACTGGAGACATGCATCTTATTGGAAATTTCTTTCAGTGTATTAAATTTGTTCAGAACTCACTGAGGGCTTGGAAGTTGTGGTGGGATGTACACAAACAAGCAGTGTTAGCACATCAGCTTCATTCCTTAGGAAAGCAAGTTGGAAAAACTGAATGCACTCCTGGACTTCTGGATGCACAGAAAGTTTCCAGCTCCTTCTCAGTATTAATTGCAACCACAAGAATAGGCTTTGTGGGAAAATGATCACTTAAGCATGGAGTGGAAATGTTATACTTCATCAGTGTGTGGCACATGGGGCAGAGTGTTCTGTAATCTAGAAATGGTGTCATGTTTGAGTCCACTAGGTGTGGTCAACAGTGCCCAGATCTGGCTACTGAAGCCTGCAGCAAAGCTGAGGCAATTTTTCAAAGTGCAGGTTTGAACATGAAATGTGAATTGAGTATTACCATCTGTCACAGATCTGAAACTTGAACTTTGTTTTAGAGATGGGGCCAAAGCATTCAGAATTTTTTCCTATGATGTGCATGGGTTTGGGTTCTATGCTGACTTCCGCAGAGTGTTTTCCTTGAGGGTCACTCTTCTCTGAGTTACTTAGGTATAAAAAATGAGGAGTAAAACCATAAATTAGTAGCAACAAAAAATTAACAACGAGGCCAAGCTGTGACATTTGAAACATGCCAATTATTTGAATTCTGTCATGGTGGGAAAGCACGGTTATCCATCTAAACCAGTGCCTTGTACTTACACTGTGCTACATCCTGTGTATCAAAGGAGGACACACAAGTCCTTGCCATGGGTGTTCATACAGCAGCCTGCCCCTTTTTCAGTGACAGAAAATGTTTAGGAGGCCACGGTCAAACTATGAATTGTTTCTACCCCCTACAGAATGATAAGCCATTCTGTAGTGATTTCCTATAGTTCCCATTGCGAAGTGGCTGATGGATCTGCCCTAGTGATGACTTGCTGAATGATTAAACATTAAGTGATATGTTTTCAAAATGTTATTGCTCCGACAGGCTTTGACCAGGCCTGTTTGAGAAGTGTGGTCAACATGAGTTGGCTTCTACGTGTCTGTCACCAATTTAACATTTATTAAGGCATTGTTGTGACAGATTGTACAAGGCTTCGTTAAAGTAAAGGGTGTGAAATACTCACCTGTCACTTGAGATATATATTTAAGAAGCCACTGAGTTCATGTTTGGAGTGTCTCCTCTGAACCAGTCAGAACAATAACCCAGAAAAGCAGAGCGCTCAAGGCCAGAGGCAGGGCAGTGTCACAGGATGCTGATTGCAGGTGGGAATGAGTGTGGTGGTGTTAAGCTGTGAGGAGTCATTTCAGGGGCGCTGGGAGCCCCAGGAGAAGGTCAAACAAGGGAGCTCGCCTGGCAGAGTCCTTCTGGAAGCCAGCCTGGGCTTTTCAAAGAAAGGCACTGTTTCTCTGGTGCTCAATTCTTGCTGTGCCCAGAAACAGAATGATGTGTGAAAAGAGCTACATCAAAGAAGCAGCTACATCCATAAACTAATTCTTCAGTCTGTACTAAATCCCTCTGAATGCTAATTGTTATCTTACAGCTCAGTCCAAGATAAATGCAGTGTGTACTTCCTTAGACACTGAAAATAAGGTATAAAATCAATAAGCATGATAAACGCATCTCTTTTCAACAAGCATGATAAATGCATCCCTCTACAATCTTTATACTCAAGAAATATCTTAAATGCTAAACATTCAAAACCTACATCAACTTTGTGCATGAAGACAGTGCTTATGTTTACACTGTTCCCCTAATCCCTGTAAAATCATTTCATACTGGGGATTTTGGGTGTATTTTTCACCCTAATGTATTCAGACTTTACAGGCTCAATTAAGTCTGTAAATTATATATTAATTTTCTAAGGTCCCCCGTCCCTCCCCCCTGCCGATTACTAAGTGGTTTTAAGTGTGCCATTTTACATACTAATAAAATACAGTTTTATTGTTAGTGGGCAGCTCAATATGCAATTATGTGTTTGCACAATCAGTTAAAAGAGTTGTCTTCTCAAGACATGCCTGAGAAGGTCACACTGTTCATAAAAAGCTTCTGTTCCAGTAACAAGTGCTTCTAAAATGTTCACCTTTTGATGAAGCTTGCTTCCAGGCACTGATCAGTGTGCTAAACATTCAGTGTGTTAAGATATTTTCATGTGTCTAGCTGCTCTAAATGTGAAAGGAATTTGGAAAAAACACCATGGAAAAAGTATTTAAATATTTTTCTGAGCTAATATTGAGGCCTGAATATTTTGAATCTAATTTTTCGTGTCTGGGGTCTAAGAAAGGTAAATGGTAACATCCCATTTCTTTACAGCAAACAGTGATTATGATGAATTATTAATGTAGAGATGGAAAGGCCAAGCAGTGTACTGAAGGCCATGTGAAGGTGTGGGCAATTGAAGAATGAGAGAGGAGAGTGATAGTATTTTATTTGTAAGCTGAAATGCAAGTACAACTGCCTGCTTTTAGAGAGCTGGTCAACTTCTGCAATATGCCCAGAAGGTCTGCACAGACCTCTTCCCTGCCTCCTAAATGGGGTGAATGCTCTGGGGAGTATTTTTTGTGGGGGGAGCACAGCAGGGATTGTACTTTCCCGAACAAATTCACACAATTTCCAGTGCAGTGTTTGCCTAAAATTACATCCCTGTATCGCACTGTCTAATTTTTAAATTTTTAGCTATCAGGGAAGCCAGTTCTTAACAAATAACATTTCAGTGCTTTTCTTAGGACAGTTTAAGGATGATTCATTTGTCAGGAACTTATCAATAAAGGGGATTTATAATAGCAAGAACGTGGAGAAGATAAACAGCGAAGGTTGTCCTTCCTGTGAAGCAGTATAACTTGTTTAGTGGTTTAGGTGTCTTGGAGTCGCTTCTTTATTTAGTGGTGTTTACAGTCTGTGAGGTTTTGTGTTTGCAGATATGTGGCTACCTGCATCAGGCTGTTTGCTTTGTCTGAGCACCAGCATGGGGCTGTTGGGTGCTGAAATAGCATTTTCTGGAACTGCCAGTAGTGTCAGCAGTTTGTTTCTGGCTGTACCCTCTTTTCCTCTGCAATGACCAAGTCTGTATTTTGTGGAAATGCCTGAATTAACTCAGGTACAACAGCCACAGTAACTGCAGCATGTCATGGAAACAACCTGACCGCCTGCAGGGCTTCAGTAGTCTTTAAATTTACTTACATGAGAGTTTAAAATGCCCTCACATAATTAAAATATATTACTGTTAGTCCAAATAACATGGGTGACAATGTACCATGGTATCCATCATGTGCTAGCTTTTAAAAATTACCATTAGTTTACTCAGCTGTATCACACAACATCTTATTGGTTTGAAATTGGATTTGAAAGCACCAAATGAAATCTGAAATTTTCATTAAGATTGATGTGAATTACCTTTTGATCTCTTTTATACACACATATATATACATATATATATGTACACACATATTTATATGCATGTCTGTGTATGTCTGTGTGCTTTTATATATATATTTGGAAAACAATATAATGCCTTCATTTCTTCACTTCTGATATGTCTTTAATCCTGATTTTCTGAATGCATTGGGATTTATTTGTTTGTTTGTTTGTTTATGGGCATGTTAGGCATTTTTAATATGGACAAAGTAATTCCTGCTAAAGAGCTTTAAAAATGTTTATTTCTCTAAAAAGGGAATCTACATTGTGCAACACAGAGGACTGACGACAGGATTGTATCTAAATCCGAGGATTTGGGCTTGATACTTTCAGCCTAGTGTGACACAAGAATTCCCTGTGTGTATCTGTGCCACCCATCTGTGCTTTGGTGTTTCTGCCTTTAATAGAGGCCTGTGTTCTTACAGTTGAGTCTTGGATTTTAAATCAGCTGAAGAACGGGAAAATACTAAAGAAGAAACTAAAAAATACTGGAAGAGCACTATACTACTTCTAAGAACACTTGAGGAGTTCTGTTTTCTCTAATGTGTTAAAGACATCTAATGCGCTAAAATCGGATTTAAAAATTATTTTAGAATAAAATATGTACTTTTAGGACATTAAAAACAAAAAAAAGCTCCATGATCATCACTTGGGCAGTGCCTGGGTGGCTGAGCGCCAGAGAGCCAGCAGTGGGTTTGCTTTCCAGGCTGCACCTTTTGTTCCTCAGAGCAGCAGGGAATGGCAGCAATGCGGATGCAGCAGTTTAGCTCCTGGGCACAAAGGGATCCTTAATGCCAATTAAAAAGCAGACTTAATGAGTACCAAAAGCAGCCCCCAAGCCAGGCCTCCTTAGCTAAAAAAAGATGGGAAAGCAACATGTTGTAGGAAATGATGGAATTCCGAAAATCCCATAAGAAACGGGGAACACCCTTTGCTTTCCCTGCTGCATCCTCAGCTCTCTCACTGTGCTATAAGCAAAGCCGTGTAAAAATACAGGGGAGTAACTGGTGGAACTGCCCCGTTTGGAAAGTGGCTTTTTGCTAGCTGGGGGACTGTTTGTGGTCAGTGTGTTATTTCTAACTAAAATGGCACTTCATAAAAATAACAAATTGTTGGCAACCATTGCTCTTTGAAATCTATTTCTAGTTCTAGTCTCTATTTCTGTTCCTCTCAGTTGCTTTTCTCCTAACAAATCAAGCTTCAGGATTGCAGCAGGAAATTTAGATTTAACCTCAAGAGTCAGTGTTTTGTCTCATGTCTGCTCTAATGTGATACAGATGTTGGAACTGCTGTACGTAACTCAAGATTTTATTGAACTAGCGCTCCCTGCCTAATAGAAAACATAGCTAACTGGAGTGCACATTAAACACAGATCACTCCGAAGGCACTAAGCCTGTGAATTTTAGAAATATACTGACAAAATACTTGGGATATTACTTCAATTGCACATCCTTCAATGGTTTGATAGGGAATTTCTGCCATGGTAAAGAAGCAGAGCTCTTTATCTTGGTTTTTTTAAAAACCAAACCCAAAAAGTAAACATTAAAAAAATGCAATATCTGAAATTATTTACAGGCTGGCTTTTCTTTTTCTTCCAATTCTTTGTTTCCTTCTCTTCAGCAGATAACCAGAAAGACTGAAGGTATAGATTATCTATTGGATCCCTTTTTACTTTTCCAACAATCCTGATCTCTATTCTTTCTTTTTTAGTTTTCCTTCTCTTGAGTTGCCACTGTAGCCAGGGCATTCTAAACACTTGGGTATGTCCTTGATGAGGACTGAAGGGTAAACACGGACATTTCTCAAGACACTGCTATGTCGTGTTATCCCCAGTACAAAGTCATCTGAAATCAGCTCTTTCCTTTCTTCATTTTTTTCCCCCCCGTATTTCTAATAATGAGATTAAAGTTTTCTACTTTTCTGTACGGGCAGCACATTGTGTTTCTTAAATGAGATGTTTTGGGGCAAAACCAGAAGGTTTAGCACATCAGAGTGCTTTTCTTGCTCGTAATAAAATAGGAATTATGTATTAATTTAGTGCACCATACCCAAGTTTCATGCCCTATAATAAAATAGCAGTGCAGAAATGTGCTACCCAGAGCAATCTCCAAGCAGCAAATTGACCAGGAAAAAGTTCTCAATACACAGAAAGTGGGGGAAAAAATACAAACCAAAGAGCTCTACAGGAATGACGTAGATGAAAAAAGTCATATATATTTTTACCTAGTTAGGGCTGACTCATACTGTGGCTTTTTTTTGTTTAAATCTCAAAACTTCCCCTTGTTGCTGAAGGTCTTCTTTGACTCTTGGGTGGACCAGCATATTTTGGATGTGGGTGTTAGAGGGGGTACAACCGAGTCTTCAGGCAGCTCTGGGGCTGCTGGCTCTGCTGATAATACCAGCAGCAGTGCAGGCAGACAGCGTTAGCAAAGGCAAAACTCTTGTGCTTTGTGGGTTAAAGCTGAGCTCCAGAAACATCACAGCTCTCTTACAAAACAAGTAAAAAAACCCCACTTGTTCAAATGATGGACATGTCATGAAAATTAATTCATTTCAGCTATTGTATTATCAAAACAGATCATTAGTTGACCCTTAATATTTTGAACTATAAACTTATTTCTCCAGTAATGTGAACAGCCCAGCTTGAAGTTTATTGTCTTTCTGTATTCTACTGGAAGGCTTTTGGTGTTAGACTTGGATTTTTCTAGATAAACGGCAGCTCATGGAAAGCAGGACTGTCCTGGGTCCAGCAGAGAAACCTGCATGAAAAATAATTGATCCTATCTATTAGCTACATCTGAATTTTTAAAAAATGTTTCTGGTCTTGTCACTCGTTACACAAGAAATTCTGTATCAGCAACTATTTCTAGCAGCTAGCTTTTGGAAAAAAAAAGGACAGTTTTATTATTGCCTAAAGCCTCCAAACTCAGTTCATATCCTGTAATGAATACAGGAATACTAAGTCATTTTTAGAATAGCATACTAGGTCTGTTATCATATGAGAAAACTCTGAGGTCATCAGTGTCAAATTACATATTAATGTTTTTCTCTTCCAGGCTTCAGTTTATTTCTATCATTTCCACAAACACTATACAACATTCACAGGTAAGTTCATTAACATTAAATATGTTCTATCACCTCCCATTTAATTCTGTATATTTAATGGTTTCTTCACTTAGAAATAAATGTAATGCTTGAAGTAGCCTGGCTTCTTTCATCCAGATGCTGTCCTGGTACTGTAGTAAAAGGTGAGTTTTCAGAATCTGGCTGGTTTGTTTTCCATGTTTACAATTCTGTCCTTTTCCTTTCACTTGCTATTCTCCTGGCTGTCTCACTGTGGTCCTGCACAGTAAACTGATAAAGGTTCTGTGGTAAAAACCACTGCATTTTATTTGCAATCAAATATGATTGGTAACTTCTGCCTATGCTGGGTCAAATTCTGTAGCTGACCATCCTGCACTCTGTGAAGTACTTAATTGTCTTCCTGGTCCTTCTGTAAAACTCTCCTCTGTATGAAGTCTGCAGATAATTGCTATCAGATATAAGCTAGGCAGGTGGCAAGCTGTGATTACATCTAAGAGCTGGCTTGCTGCACCTAGCCATTTTATACACGGTTAGTTTATACTCCAGTGGCCTATTTTTATTAATGATGCCTGCCTTCCACTAGCATTTGCTAGCTCATTTCCCTCATCTGTCACTTCAGGTCTTTCAGGTCCTAAGTGTCCTGGAGGAGGGACTGTCACTGCCTGTCTTCAGGAATTAGTGGAAACTAATATTACCATTTAAATTTTGGAGAGACTGTAAGACAGTATCGCACCTCTCCTGCACAGCCCTTTTAGTGAGGTGGTACTCAGTGTAGTTACTAAGAGCATGCACAGCCCCGGGTTTGGGGCAGGAAGTGGGGAGTCCAGAGATGTGGGGCAGAAAGGCTGGGCTCTGGGCAGGGGCTGGAACCAGCCGTGCAAGGGACTCTGGCTGGGGATGACTGAGAGGAGGAGGGAAGCACCTTGTGCATGTCAGCCCCTGGCAGTAGCAGCATTTGCCCCAATGAACATTGAGGTTTTGGTTTCCTTCCTTTCCTGTGTGGACTTTTGTTTATTGTTTTACTTTTCAAGTAATCATTTGACATAGTTCCTCTCTAGCTTTCCAGTGGGTTTATCATTCCTCTGAAGAGAAGAGCACAAAAATTTTAAACTACCAGTCAGGTTTGCTTGAAGGATGCACACACAAGCTCTTTGGTGACGAGGGATTTGAGTTTCCAATCTCCTCTTTCTTCATCCTGATGCTTGTTCTCAGTTGTTATTTTAGGAGTAGATTATTCCTTTTTGGCATGAGAAAGATATTTCTTGGATTTTTGTCTAGCTGCTTCTATAAATACATATGTTCAAAGACTTTAAACAGGACATTTCCCAGTACATTTCAAACACAGAATTGCTCTTCTGAACTAGTGGTATGAAGGAATGGTAGTGAATTTAGAGTTGTCATTTCCCTAGCTGACAGGAAATGCAGTCATTTACTGTCTTTAAAAGACAGCTTAAAATATCCAAGAAAATACAACGTATCATTAATTTTCTGTATTCTAATTAGCCAAAAAGCCTCCCCTTTAGGCTATACTTCGAGTAAGTACCTAAATCCTAATGTACAGGATTGTCAAAAAGCATCACCTCTAGGCTTCAACAAGAGCAGTACCTGCCAGCCATGTCCTTGACTCTGCTGCTACTGAAAATGTGCAGTATTGATTGAAACAATTTTACGTCTCATGTTAGAAGCTTCATCCTCTAAAGCCATGTATTCTGAATTCACAGCATATCTGCATATTTGAGAGTACTGCAGCTCACTTTGTGTGAGTTTAGTGGTCCATTGGCAGACAATGGTGAGCAAGTGAAGCTGATCAGGAGCTATGTGAATAAACCAGTATAATTTAACCCCAGAAATAAATGTTACTTGGGTGTACTACAATTTCTTGTAAAACGTCTGGTATCTAGCACATTTGCACAGGTAGTTGTGTTGCAAGATGAATCCTTGGGCTGAGTTTAGTCTAGAGTTTGAAGTTACTGTGTAGAAATAGAATGGATAAACTTCCTTTCTCCACAAAATTATTGTATTTATTTCCAGAGCACATGTAAAGAAAACACTGAAGAATGATTCTCTGTATGAAGGACTGCTACCTCTTGTGTCACCTCTGTTGCTCTTCGTTCTTCTTACAGTCTGGGTGGTTTTATCTCCAAGCAACATATTAGCAAAGCAACCCAGACTGTTTTTATGGATGGTTGGGGTTGCTTTCTCAAATGTTATTGTAAGTATATGTGAGGTGGTGGTATTATCTAGAGATAGCTTTCTATTTTTCTGTGAATAAGCAGAAGGGAGCAGAAAATGTAGCTAAAATCAGCAGAGTCACACAGCTCTTCTACCTCTGTGTTACACTCTGTCTCACAGAAATACACCACAACACGTGCCTGGGACACCTAAAGTACTGAAATACCTACTCAGCCACAGTGTAACACTTCTGTGAGTGTTCTGGTCTGTTTTCTGAGGGTTTATGAAAACCCTAGGCATGCCTTACTTCCAGAAATATGACAGATACTCCCCAACACACAGGCAGAACTGGGGACTTGTCAAGGTAAAAGAAAGCTCAACCCTGGCACAGATTTACTAGCAAGAGTAGAGGGGCTGTAGCTTTCCCTTGCTCTTGTGCCCATTAGCGTGGTACATGCATTCCTGTATCCTGCAGTTCAGCTGATCCTACATTTTCCCTTCACCATTTAGAATAAGGCTGTACCACTGGCAGTGTGTTTCAGGGGAGGATGTGAAGAGCTGTAGGGGCCGTGTGATGGCTCTCTGCTCACAGAGTAGTTTCTCCTGTACCACGTCATGGTGACCAGTTTTCCCCCTTTAATTCCCAAGAGACAGCATAAACCTCTGTGCAGTTCTAGCCCAGACAGTGGTGCTGAGCCCTGCAGGTAACCCAGGGCTTTCTTCTCTGGGGGCAGCCAAGCAGAAAGGTGTTCTTCCATTTAAGCTAAAATACCTTAGAAGATAGTGACTAGTGTCATCTTAGGAAAACAGTCTCCAACACCATCTAAAATCTTGCCACTGCGCAGTGCTAAATCCAATTTAAAAAGTGAAAGTCTAGAAGTTCCTTGCACTGTGAGAGAGATCTTCAAAAATGTGGGGTTCTAAAAGAGGAAAGCATAACCCCTTTAGAAATCTGAATTCAGGAATGGGAAAAAAATTGTAACTGTGATGTCTGTTAGATGTATCCCATAAATGTACCTTTCTGCGTGTCACAAACAGTTCCATCTAAAGGACTTAATCTCACAAAAGTGAGCTTTTTTTCAGATGCAAAAGTTTTTTTGTATGCATTATACATTACCTAATCTACCCCTTTTTCTTAAGAGAATAGTGGAGATTCCAAAATGAGAAATAAAATTGCTTCATGCCAATAGGAAAAATGCTTTCAGAGTTTGGCATATGGCACATTCTGCACATACATCTTAACCAACCAAGAGTGATTGTGGCAGGATGCTTGCAGAAGAAAAACTGTAAGGCAAACCAGAAGTTTCTTTACAGGCTGCAGTTTATCAGACACTGAGTGCAATACATATTCTTCAGGCTTTTTTCTTTTCCCAAAACACACAAACATACACTGCAGTGTTGGAGGCTTGTGTGAATTAAAAATGTATGCACGTTCGCTGAAATTTTTAACATTTTAAAAGCAAGCATTAAAAATGTATGGGTGTTAGTTGGAAATTGTAACGTTCTAAAGTTGAAAATCAAGCCTGCATTTCCTTTCACCTCTTTTGTCCCTTAGACACGTCTCCCTCAGCATCAGAGGAAGGCTTGTCACAGCAATACTCTTCTTCTCCGTGATAGCCTGACACACTGGGTTTCCATTACCTGTTCTGCAGACCACAAACTACAGACCATGTTTTTCTGCCTGCCATTCCAGTTCCAGTATCTGGAACTTCTCATGCCTTTGACCATGTATTGGTTGCCCAAATATATAAGTAAAATAATGGTTTAAAACAATGTGAAATCCAACCTCTGGACAGGTTCAATTATGTAGCCAGAAAAATTACAGCATATAGATTGCTTTAGCAATTTCTGATACCCTCTGGAATGATTCCCAAAGGACTCATAAAACCAATGTTATTTTAAAAAAATCACAGTCAATACTGAGAATGTAAGTGAAAATATTAACATTAGATACAAAGGCTTACTTCTTCCATTATTCAAAGTTAATTATTTTTTCATGGTTTATTTTTTGCATTCTTCAGCTTCCACAGCACAGGCAGTAAAGCCAGTATTTCTTTCCTATGGTCAGACTCCTACTGCTGCTGTCAAGATTTCAGGCACTGCACAGGGAATGAGTTTTTCATTCTTCTACTGTTTTCAGGATACATAAAATCTATTTTTAACCACATTTCAATTTTGAGTGGAACTTAAATCAATAAAATATTTCAGATGTGCCTAAATTCCTTTTCTTTTTTGTAACAGGCATGGTGTATATGAGACACATTTCTTAAGGAGCCTAAACCAGACAAAACACTTTGGTGTGCTTAACTGCTTTTAAAATACTGAATTTCAAGTGAATTCATCTCATTATGTTTCCAGAACTCAGTAGAATTAAGCTAATTGCCTTCAGTTAAACCATGCACCATATATTCATTTTTTCTGCCATTCTGAGTGGGATCCCTTTCTCTGGGCCCCCAGCAACATCTCCAGGGAGCCCACTGCCACGATTGAGCCAAGAAATTGGTGTTTTAGTACATAAAGGAGTGCTAGAAAAGAAAAACAGGATGTGAAAATGTCATATATTGTCTTCCCTCCCTTCTATACAATGAACCACAAGATATTTCTGTCACGACGTGTGATTAAAATACCAGTGTGCTCTCCCAGTGATTAAGTGGTGGCACATTTGATTTGGGATCACAGCTTCATAACCAACCCTCTATGAAAACATAAGGTGGCAAACAAATTCTCCTGTTGTGAAGATGTGCTTCCACTTACCAAGTGTTTCAAAGCACTGTCTTCAGAAAAGGGTGTATTTTAAATGGTAATGATGTCCTCCAGGAGCCAGCGAGGCAGAAAGGTGTGTACCTATAGCAGCCTTCTCACCAGAAACAAGCCCCATTTTGCACTGTAGCCGTGCTTCCCCCTCACCCAAAGCAACCCGTGGAGAACATGGAAGTCCTTTCCCTTAGACCCTCGGGGCTGGCCCAGCGCTTCTCACCTGGCCCCTTTTGCCCCGACAGTGCAAGGTGATCGTGTGCCAGATGAGCGGCACCCGGCCGGAGCTGCTGCACTGGTTCCTGTTCCCGCTGGCGCTGGTGGTGTGCGCGGCCATCTCGGGCCTGCCGGGCCGGACGGAGGAGGCGGCGCTCGGCCTGTTCAGCGCGCTGGTCACGGCCGCCCACCTGCACTACGGGGTCTGCGTGGTGAGCAAAGGCCTCTGCAAACAGCTGCTGCCTGGGGCGTTGTCTGGGAGTCTGGGCCGTCATGGGTTGGGTTTGTTAAAAACGAAGTCTAGTCACCTGCTAAATTTAAAGGTTTTTAATAAAGAAGAACAATAAGGGACAAAAGATAGAGCAAAAGGATTACAGCATCCAGGTGATGCTGGGTACCCTTGGCACAGAGCCAAGAGCACAACTGCCTTAGTGAGACATTCTCTTTATATACATTTCTATTGCATCAGCCTGTTACACAGTCATAGGCAAATATGTATATTCATATTTCTTCTCAAAAAAACCACATGGCCTTTAAGGGATGTGAAGAATTCTTTTGTATGGTGATTCTTGGAAGATTTGTAGGTAGAGATGTTCCGGTAACAGGAGTCTGTTACATCGTGCTTATCTGAGATTGTCACTTCTGTGTTTGAGATTGTCCTGGGGCTGGAGTTACTACTTCTGTGTTTCCTGGGGCTGGAGTTATCCCTTCTGTGTTTATCGGAGGTTGTCCTTGGGGTTTGGAGTTATTACTTCCTAAGGCTGAAGTCATCACATCTGTGCTTATCTAGTTAAGCTTATAGTTTGTTAGTAGCATTTCAACATATCTTTGGTTAGCTATTTTTCAACTATTTCTAGGGTAAAACAAAAGAAAAAGCATTTAATAATGGTTACATTTCTACAACGTAAGGGTTAATATTATACACATAACATTCATTATTTGCGAAAAGCCAACACAATAATATGTATTTATAACAGGTTTTTTAATCCCGCGTGTTGTTTTATTTAGTCTAAAGTTAAACAAAAAGAAGTCAGTTTATTGCAGGCAATGCCTTTCAGCATGTGCAGCAACTCCAGTGACTTGAATTATTCCAATGTAGCCAACTGGTTTTGGCTTTAAACCCATCAGAATCGGAATATTTATGGACTGGTTTTACGTAGCAGTCAACCCATGCAGCATGAATGCTCCTACCCCTCTTTTTTTGCCTTTCTTCTTCCTAAGGTCACTTGACTGAAAAAATAGGAAGGTAAAATGCAAAGTGACATAAATAGACATAATAAAATAAGGTCAACTTTGCTTTGAATCTGCAGGCAAAATAGCTGTCCCAATTTTTTCTTGGCCCTCTGCTAGAGCAGTGACTTGAAAAAAAATGTCTCAAGCTGGAGACATGAATAGTTTTCCAGCTCGTTCAATCTTACCAGCACATTTTTGTGTCTGCTAGATCTCAGTTTTGTCATTGTCATCTGAACTACTGTTTAAGTTTTACTTTGTTGGTGCCCACTTTTTCAAATTGTCAAATGATCCTTCAGCAACTGTTTTAATCGTGTTAGCTTTTAGATAAAACACCTTGCATGGCAAAGATGTAATTTCAGAGGGAGCTGGTCAGCATTCTTTTATTTAAGCCACATCATTGGGATGTAAGGATTTTTCTTTGAAAGCAGCCTTCTGTCAGCAGACATTGGTGTCATAGTAGAGTCTACCCCAGCATCAGTAAGGGCCTGTTGGTGGGGGTCAGAATGGAAATACCTGGTCAAAATTCACTTTTGACTGAGGGGCCCAGCACCATCACAGCTTATGTCACCTGTGAATGTGGTCTGTAGCCATTTAACTTCCCAGAAGTGTGTTGCAAGAGGAATGTAAGGAAAACAGCTCTCTTGTTTGAATACTTACAGGTCCCTGTGTACTCACAGATCCCCGAGTACGTGAGGACTGTGGTTGGGTCCTCCCCCCTCTTTCTGGGAGGGGAGAGGCGGTGAATCTTGAAGCACATACAAAACAGGTTGCTAATCTCTGCGATTTCTCTTCAGGGTAGGCAGCTGAGTGAGCACTTGAACATTTACATCTTTTCCCTGAAGAAACGCGTCCAAGAGTGAACACCTGCACTACGATCAGACTGTAACACTTGACATGGAGATTTGCAACTCTTCTGATGTGATAAATAGTTTGAATGGATCTGATTAAAATAACCAAAGAATAGAATAGTACAGATATCTGAACCACTGCGACAATGAGCTATGCAGCAAGATGCTTCAGAGGAAGATGCCTGTCCAGCACAGTTTATGAAGTTGTTCTGTTGATGATATTTATTTTTTTTACCAGCGGTGTTACTCGCCTCTCTTTTGTCTTCCTGCTCCTTACCACTGTGCCCAAAGTCCTGGATAAACCCATGCCAGGTTCCATGAGATCCAGGGTGGTTTATAACCAGCACTGGTTTTGCCTGGCCTAGTCACCAGTGGGACCCCAGCACTGCAAACCCTCCCTGTACGTCCCTCCCACTCACACATCTGTGCCTGCTTCATTTGCCATATTTATTTTCTCACAACTCATTTCTTCCACACAACCTCCTGAAAGCCTTATGCACATTCAGTCTTTTCCTCACCTCATATGAATGTGTGAAGACAAGAGAATGAGCTCAGAAAGCTATGGGTACAGTAAAGTGTTTTTGAAATGTACAGTTTTTTCCCCATTCTCAGCATTGAGTCTCAGCTGACCTGCCAGAAATGCAGGCTCTATACAGCAGCAGCTGGGCCTTCTATGTATTTTCTAAGCAGTAGCAAGCACATTGTTTATATTTCAGTAGCAACAAACAATATCGCCTACAAAGGTAAACAACTGAAAATAAATTTAGCCAGCAAACCCTTGAAGATTCACATATTTCTCTGCAAAACTACTTTCAGTCCAACATCATCTACCAGTGCAAAATGCTAAACAAGTCATTATTTGCCTGTGTGCTTGAAGCAAATTCTTGTGGTTTTAGAGAATGTCATAGGAAAAAGAAACAAGAATTTTTTTTTAAACATTACGTTTGCATGCAGATGCAAACTGCTCCCTTCATCTATAATACACATAGGTTTTCTGCATGCCTTGGAGGAGGGAGTAAGAATTTGAGTTTCATCTGTTTTCATATGCTGCCCTAGCCAGAGGGCCTTTGTGGCCTTGAAGCACTAATTAAACAATCTGTCCACTTCCCCAAGGTAAGCACAGAGGGATGTGATTGACAGCCCAGCACATTTATTAACTATTTAACCATCTCACTTGCCAGAAGCCAGGTAGAAGTGCAGTTTTTGAGCTGCTGAGCTGAGCCCAAAGCTCCTCTTTTTCAGTTCTTTCTCTGGGTTTATCACTAGCCTGACCATTTCTCTCCCCCAGTTAACTTACCCATACATGAGTAGCTCCCATTAATATTTTCAGCTGTGCCCTGGCAAGTTGTATGGACAGCTTCAGCTTAAGCTGGTACTGCCTGTTACAGCAGTTGCCCTACCACAACAGCAGCAGGGCTGATTTCCCCAGGCAGCCCTTAGCACAGGCACCAGGGGACAAGCCTGCACATCAGCTTCCCCTCTTCACAAAGCAGAAATACCACTCTGACTCGCAGAGTTCCTTCAGGTTTGAAAGCATCCATGTTCCACCTACCAAACGAGCACATTGAGGGTCCCACCCCCCAGATGAACATCAAATGAGTCACAGTTTGAGCAGCTTCAGGTCTGAGTTAGGCAGAGGGGACAGGTCATCCTGTAATGCTGGGTCAGAGGTTTTGCCAAGAGCCCAGCAGGGAAGGGAGGATGCCCTTGGGCACCACCACGGTCCAGCTACATGAGGCATCTCCCAGCCTTGCTCCCCACTGGTGTGCAGCCATGCCCTAACCCTGTGTGATGCCCAGGGAGCATGGGGTCTCCATGGAGGCACTCCCTTACTGCCCAAGGACTCCCCTGGAGTAAGTCTGAAGGCTCTTTATTTGATGAGGTTTGCCAAAAAAGGCAGTTCTGACTGTGTTTGAAGGGGAGCGACGAGTTTGATGTTGTTGCACGCACATTGATGAAGTTAAATACTACATCCAACATGTGATACACTGCCACAAACGTCTCTCCTGCTTTATACAGGCAGTTTGTATTTCACCTGTCCATCACAAGTATCGAGGAAATTCTGGTGAGAAAATAATTAGGATACAATAAAAATAACTCCAAACTGAATGTGGTTGTACTGGAGAAGCTCTGTCGACAGGTTTCCTTTTTACATCTGTCTTGCACTTATTTAAGGAAATAAGGGTCACAGAAGCGGTGCAATTTGATGCACTGGGATGGAGTATTTTGAAATATTCATTAAATGAAATTATAAAACTTGAACTACCACAACCTGCCTGCACTTGTACCTTTCGAAAGAGAAATTGAGTATCACTTTCAAAGGACATTAGGCTCTGGCCAGCTTTTTCACCTTTTATATGAAAACATGGCGAGTAACTTTCTTTTTCCTTTTTAAAGCAACTTGTCACTACAATCTCTATAAAGACAAGTATAAAAAGAGATCATGTATTGCACAGTATATATATTGAATTATTGGCCATCGTAGATGGCAACTGGTTCAATGATTAGGAATAAAAATGCTTTGTTATAGGGCTGTATGGTCACATTTATTTTGCAAAGTCAAGTATGTAGAAAACCTAACAGTCTAACAACAAATTTTTTTGGCTACAACATTATAGCAGAAAGTTTTCAACTATCTGAACTGGAAAATGTATACAATTTTTTTATACTTTAGAGGATTTGCACTAACCCAAGGACATGCCTGCCTCCTGGTCTTATGAAAAGCAACTAAACAAGAGCTGCTCTCCTGGGTTTGAATGTGTGGGTTAGCAATGGGCTCCTCTGGTCCCTGCTTCATCCTGCCGTCCTCTGTCAGAGGCCCAGGGATACCTGGAGCAGAGGGGCGCAGGCTGGTGGCCCACAACAGGGTCACTTCAACACTGAAGGGTCCTGGCCAAGGGCTCAGAGCTCCTGGGCTTGAGCAGCAGCTACTGCAGCAACATTGCTCCTGCTATAAAAGAACAGAGCTGTGAGAACTACAATGAATTTTCCCCTTTTCTTCCAACAAAACCTGATACTTTAATCTAAAATGTAGGCGGCTTTTAGGCACTGCATTGAAGATTCATCCCTGAATACTTGGCCACTGCGAGGAAGCCCACTGGGAGCTTCAGTACCTTTCTACAGTGCTCTCTTTGCCTCCTGGCTGCTGCCAGTTTTGCTTCTGACTGATACCCAAGGGAGCCAGCACTCCAAAATCTGAAAGCATTTACCATAAAGAAAAATGTGCTGTTTACATGCACATACATACATGCATTTTCTGTTTTGATTTATAGAAGGGGATACAGTTGCTGAGCTCTTGGGGAAACAGATGCTATCCACACACACAGGATAAGTGAACTTCTGGGTTTTTAAAGCAGCTGCCTTTTTCCTCCTGCTCCCATATGCAGCCCTTGATGAATAAAAAAATGTATTTAATCCAGAAAATTATTATTTTAGAATGTTCTGAATAGTCTCTAGAGCTAGACAGATTTTAACATATATTTTTTTATTAAATATGTAAAAAGATAAACGCAAGTCAAGTTATTCACATATTCAGACAAAAATCTACTCTATCATGCGACAGTTTGTGGATAATGTAAAATGACTGATACATCTGAATAAGACTTTTTTTTTGTATCTATTATGCCATTACTTATCTATTTATAATTAACAATACATATGTTTACATTCCTTTCAGTTTACATTTAATATATAACCAAAGCTTTATGGTGTGCTATTTAGTAAAGGTAATTACAAATGCATATTAAAACCATAACAGAAGAATGGGTTACTCACAGGGGGTGGGGGGAAGGACAACTCTTTCCCCTTTCAGAACATTGCTCTCCCCTCAGCACTGCCACATTTCTGGTGCCCCCAAAGTACTTCACTGCCCTGGCTCCCTATGTCAGTCACTCCCCCCTTGCTACAAGCAGTGAGAGGGCTATGGTCCTCAGATCAGAAACAGGACACAAGGAATTTTTAGGAAACAAAGTTCAGCTTTTTAAATTTTTTTTTTTCTATGTACTTCAAAAGAGAGAAAAGGAGAGAGGCACAACAGCCTGGCTATGGACCATCTGGGGAGCTCAGCAACCCCAACCATTTGCACCTTCAGAAAAATGTTTTCCCTTGAAGTGCTCTCCATGCATCTGCTCAAGTATTGGCAGAAGGATGAACTCTGGTAAGCAGAGACGTGCTGATGAAATTAAGTTTATAGCCTGATCCCAAACTCCTTGCCCCATTCAGAGATCCCATAAAGGTTAAAGGACATTCTGGAGTCTGGAAAAAAATTAGTAACTGCTCTTCAACAGTATTATGAAGAACTACTGTTTATTACAATGACAATTGTAATAATTACATATGTTCTAATAAACACAAATACAACAAAAATGACAATTCCCCCATTTGTGGTGATTCTTGGAAATACTTATTTTGGAATAAACACAATTTTATAAACCAGACCTTATTTGTAACCAATTGAAATGGGAGAGGAAAGCGCTGGCCTGCAGGTTGCAGTACTTTGATTTCATCACTGGGTAGGATGTGAGGTCAATACTGGATGCAGGGCTGGGAAAACTTCAGCCTGCAGGGTCCAAAAACTCTTCTGCTGCGCAGGGGGAGGATCAAGGAACTGGAAATACCTGTTCTGGTGCTCAACAGTATTTTATATATTGTCGGTGGTGCAACACAGCAGCAGGGTTCTCATGTTTAACTAAGAGCCACTTAGCTGCAGAAGATTGATTAGGAATGGAAAACTGCATGTGCATGTGTGTGTGTGCCCGGGGGCTGATTCACTGGAAACCTTTCTATGGAAGCAGAAGCTGGGGACTTAACGCTTTAGGAGCCTATGAACGCCTCAAATGATTTAGCTGTTCAATAGGCTGTGGAGTTTTTCAGTGAATGCCAGTTGGGATGGGACTTCCACGTACCTGCTAAATCAGCACAACAAACCAGAATTCAGAAGATGAAGTGACAGACCAGGAATACCAGGCATTAAATAACCAGAGACTACAGCGCGCAGTGGTATGAGAAGAACAAGGAATGCTTTTTATACTTGAAGATACCTCTGTTTATAAAATACCATCACTTAGAACAGGGCCATGGGACCGCACTGGAGGGGAACACTCCCACTGCAGACATCTCCAGTGCACACATGGTTCTGCACCACACTGGCTTTGAAGGAGGAAGGTCAGCCGAGCGCAGAACCAGCTCTGTGCCCCTCAGTCAGATGGTCCTCTTCTGACGTGTGCCCTGTCTCCAGGAGGACTCCTCACTGCCTCTTCATGCTTTGGAAGCAGCCTTAAACCTGTGAAGTGTCCACCATCCACTTAGAGGGGAGTTCAGGGTGGGGTTCAGGGCCAGTGCTGTTGCTGTTTTCAACCATACTTTGCACTACTGACAAAATTTCTGTCTTCTGTACTTGTATGGCTGGGGCAGTGGAAGGGGGAAGGAAAGTGAAAAGAAATGGCTGGCCTACCTTCTCCTTTTCTGAGGGGCGGGAAGCCAAGGATGATGGTAGAGACCGTGTCCTACAGCTACACTTGTGTCAAGATTTCTCTCCTCCCTCAGCACTGATCTCTGTGGAGGAAGAGCTACAGCTGGAGGCTGGGACTGGATTCCTCAGGAAGGAAGAAAAGCTGGGAAATGTCTATTGACTAGTTACGAAACTGGGAGGGTTTTCAAAAAGCTTAAGTGGATGTCTGTTCCTTGAGAAATAAGCCAAAAAACATACCATGCAGCTTTCTAACAAGCTTCCTAACACAGGGGTTTAAATCTCCCAGTGAAACAGATGCTCTGCCTTCCATCTGAGAAGGCAGGAAAGGAATAAATGTGAGCAACACAAGCGTTTTCCTCCACAACACAACCTCATCGTTATGGCTTGAGTACGACATCCACTGTATCCCTTTATTCCAATTGTTCGGCCAAATTGATGCCCCACGGCAGATGTACTAGAAAATGCAAAAGCACCACAAAGTGAGAGACACAGCTAGTGGTACAGAACTCCTTGCCACACAAAATGCCAATATAAATATGTTAGAACAAGTTACAAGTGTATCATACTTAAGACAAAAAAGAAAAAAAAATAAATATATATATTTTTAAAGAGCAGAACAAATCTCAAGCAGCCCAGTGGTGAAGTTGCAGTGATGTACAGTAGGTGATGTAGCCCTACAACCTCTTGGGAAGATACACTGAAAGAAGACGCCTGCAAATGCATCTTGGCAAAGTATTGGTACAGAATGCAGTGGTTGGCTGGCACTCACTATGGTACATAAATGTTAATGGCAGACTGGGAGTGAACTGATTTCAAGTTTGAGGCCGCACATGTTCCATTCTCCAGAAGAAAGTTCTCACACAAAACGAAAATTGTCAGAGATGCTGCGTGAGTCAGTACTCATCCTGCTGCTGGGGCTGTTCATGGACTTGCTCTTCACCTTCATGCTCATCTGTGTGGCCCTCCTGTAGGGAGAAAAAGATCCCAAAACACTCTTCAGCAGAAAGCATTCCTCATGTAATCTTGCCCTGTGATGCTCACTGTAGCACAAAACAATTTCCATGCATGGAAGTACAAAATGAGCTGTTACCTGAGAAAAGCAGCACCCGATAATATTACATTAAAATGTACTTACTTTATTTCTAATTGAGGCATATGCAGTACTGATATTTCCCTAGAAAAAACATCAGCTCTAAACATCACTATCAGTTATTTGTTCTGGTGAGCGAACATTTTGAATAGTTAGACAGTGATATGCCAACAGTTAGATGCTATATCACAGCATTCTGATGTCCTCCCATTTTCAGCTTGTCCAAGGTTTTCTGAACCTGTCTGCTGTAGTTTTCACACAATCTTCTCTCAAGGTTTAGATCACTAAATGGACAAGACACTTTTACTATCACCAGCTTTAAAAATTTGCCACAGCCTCCTTTTTGAGGTCAGGCATATTACTTTCCCAAAATAACACACCCATGCTAACTCCCACAGACTTGCAAGCACATTTTCTTGGGGAGGGTGGGGGGAAGAGCCCCATATTCACTGACTTAGAGAGCTACTGTAAAAAGCACTAATTACTAACTAATCACTTCACATTGTTCTTATGCACTGTATTATCTAAAGCTGTCTCTCTGAATATACATTCCCACTGGGAGATGGATCCCTGACACAAGGAAAGGCTGGATCCTCACTGCAGGTGACACCAGTTCCAAACAACTTTCAAATTAGAGGCAACAGGCCTAGTATCCTGAGTTGACCTGCATGCTATCTGAGCTCAAAAAGTCTGGCTGACTTTTAGAGCATCCCTTCTGGACTGCCATTAAGCACAGCTGCATTTACAGCTTTCCTCTCAAGTGCTTTCCATCTTTCCACAGCACGGTTCACTGAAGAGATCCCTCTGTGTACACTCTGCCCTGCATTAGTACCGCTCTGCTGTAGGCAGCTCCAAAGGAAAACACTTTTCCAAGCCACTGAGCTGCCATTCAAAACCCAACATCCCCCGTGGGGTACCTCTGCAGAACTTGCCTGGCTCCCTAACTTTTGTTATAAACAAGAGACTTGAACAACAAACTCTAACAAATTGATACTGCTAAGTTTTCAAATTTGAGGCAAAAATCAAAAGAAAAGGAAGGCCATAATTTTAGTTTTCTCACAATAGTCCAGAGCAACTTATGAAATAAGCAAATTCCCTTCTGGCAGTAAAATATTTATCTAACGGGCAAAAGCACAATAAGGTTCCTAACATTTGCTGATACAATGGAAAGAGCCATCCATTTACCATGTATAGGAATAGCCCAATTTCAATTGAAGCTTTCTTTCACTCAGGTGCCATTTTCAGGTAGAAGCCACACATCAGTCAGGGCAGCTGAACTTGAGCACGTTTTGGCCCCTTGGGGGAAATGATGCCCTTATTACATACAGTAGGTACATCACATCAAAACAGTTTTGTGAGCAGTACCTAAAAACTGCAGCTCCTGTGATGGGCTGCAAGGGTGCAGGACGTGCAGAGAACAGGAGGTTCACAGAGAGGAGCTGACAGCTGTGAGAACGTGACCCTGCCTCGCGGGGTGAGAAAACTGAAGCTTCTTCAGCCGCAATGAGCGATGCTGCCTTAACCCCATCTGTCCTGACCCTCCTTAATGTGCTGAGGTGAGCTGCTCTGGAATGCACATGTTCCACAGGCCCTGAGGAATGATGACTTTATGAGGTGCACTATTAGAAAGCCCACTTGTGCAGACTTTATGGGTCGTGTACGTGCTCTGCTCTCATTCGTACAATACGAAACGCCTCTAAGCACAGGGAGTGGAATCTACTCCACAGCTCTGAAGAGAAGTGGTGGCCCCTATTTTGCCATGTTTATCTTTGATAGAAATAGTGGATTTTATAATGTAACTACCTCAGAAGTTGTTCTGAGACTCGGGACACATTTGTCAGTATGCACAGCTTGTATAAATACATGAAATGGGACCCGTAAGAGTCCAGTTACTTTGGGACTATGGAATCTCATTGAACAGTATCCCCTAATAAGGAAAGGAGTGGAAGATCTATTCAGAGCATTTATTTCTGGCTTGAGCCATATGACCATCTCTCTGTCTCCCATGTTGAGATGGTCTCTTTTGACCCTTAGATCCATCTGCCTCAAACTATTCAGGTGTGCCTGTAGACTGAAGAGTTAGACTATGAAAACCTGGTGTTGGGGAGGGTGGAGGCCTTTTCCAAAAGGAGCAGCAGATACAGAAGCTGCTAGAGCAGAAAGTTACCAAACCAGCTCCATTTTGAGCAATTGCTCTGGGAAATTGAGCAGAGCAACTGAGATACCAAACATGAGCAATTCTCCCAACTTCTACATGAACTGAACCACAATAGCCTGTGAACAAAACCAAAAGCTTTCGTACATTTCTGCTTTATGCCAAGACCTAAACAGCTCTGGGCTTCATAACCAGACACAGAGACTCTTCCTGTCCATCAGTCTGAAGCTCTTCTAGTGTAATACCACATGACCAAGTGCTTTATACACTGAGAGATTGAAAAGTAGGGGCCACATCTCTCCACCACTCAAATGTAGCCTTTTGAGCACTGTTCTCTGGCAACTTTGATGTTTTTGATGAAGAAGTAGGATTACAAATGACCAATTAAACATTACAAAGTATTACAGACTGATCAGCCAAATGTCAAATGACAGTAGAAGAGATCCCTCTTGCTTTAAGCAGAGACATAAGAATGAGGTTTAAGCAGAACCATAAGAGGGAAAAGAAAAGGGAGGCTGTAAAGAGAAGGAACCCAACTGGATTGATATTTGTGCTGCTCAAACTCACCAAAATCAAGCAAAAAAAAAAAA
>VZRO01005862.1:1202441-1254259 GCA_013397915.1 Daphoenositta chrysoptera
AAAAAAGGTTCAGTTTTAAAAAATTAAACAGAAGCTTAGGAAGTAACATGATTGAAACTACACTGTAAACTGGAATTCTGAGAAAAATAATTACCCCACTCCCCACCCCAAGACATGAACCTGATAAAAATCTCTTCAATGCAATAACTACAATAATCAAACACCTGAGGAATGATTCTTTTAGGGACTGAACTCTGTATGTGGATTCTGAATCATTCTACATACAATTCACCTAACAGCCTCAGAGGCCGACTGGGAAAGCCAAATTGCTGTTACCAAGGGTAACAGGTATTTTACAGGTACCTGTAAAATGCTGTGAGATAAAGAATTTAACTTGGGACAAATTCATTACAAAGAGAGAGAGAAAAAAAACCCCAGATCTGAAGGGCAAACCAGGGCAATAAGAGAGTAAAGTCCAAAACAAGAAAGTAGCCAGGATCTGAATCAGCACTAAGCTACAGTCTTTGGTTTAGTGCTAATGCATTTGGGTCTTTCCTCAGCAAGTCACAGTCCATCTGTTAAGCTGAGGAGATCAAGTCTCCCACCAAAAGGTACAAAAGAATTGTGTGAGGAATGGCCTCTGTATTCCTCTCTGGAGGAGCAGTGCTCTCCTGCTGCAGTGACACACCCAGTCTCCAACAGCAACCACATTTTAGATGAAAGCACAGTTGTATGTACTTCACATGCAGGCACGGATGATGATTTCAACAGAGAAAAGCTTGGAGGGAAGAAGCAGATAAAACACTGGGAAATTGACTGAAGTAGAACATTTTGTAATGTGTTCTGCCAGTAAGGAAAACTTTAGAAGGAAAAGCAACAAATGCATTCTTTGGTGCGGAATCACTCTGCTATTTAAGCCAACAGACAGACAGATGTGGTAGGGGTATGGGGAGAAGAGGGATTTTTCTGGCTTTGCTTTATAAATAAATCACTGCTCTTGAATCCAGAAGACATTTCCTCTGACCGCTATATATATGTAACACTTTTACCCTGTTATCACATGCCTGGCAAATTTGTCTTATTGTTTATTCCTGTGAAAATAATGGTTTCCTCCTCCTTTTCCTCTCTAGCACTCACCCTGCACTGCTGAACAAATCCTCTTTCCCTTGTCACTTCTCATCTGAGCAGTGGCACCTGTCAGCTTCAAACTTGTGGTCCTCTTGCACCTAACTTGCAAACATTTATGCCCTACATTAGCCTCTTTTAGAAAAAGTATGTTGAATTAGTAGTTCCTTCAGCACTACTTTTGATATAAAACTAACTCAGCTGACTACTGCTGCAACAGGTTTCTGGGAGCAGATATGGTACCATAGTGCTGCCAAGGGATTAAGTTGATGCTTGTACACTCTGGAGCCAAAGCCTTCGTCTGCTGGAGACTGAAGGGTCAATTGTGAGTACAATCCATACAGGGATTTAGTTAACATGAATGGGAGCAGTTCAGCTAAATCTCCACTGAATCATTATCCCTGAATGTCTCTGAGGAATTTAACCAGCACCCTTTGCAGCTTCTTGCTTTGTTCAGTGTCTACAACATTAAGTCTAAGATGCAATGAGATTCCTGCTTAATCTTGCAGACAATACACTTCTGAAATTTTGCTAATAGAGGATTACTTGGTTTGCACAAGGAAGAATTTTGCCTATAGCAACAGGATAAAAAATGCTAAAGAACATTATCTTTGTAGATATAATTATGTATTTGGCAACCTGCACCATACATATTCCAACACTGCCACATGGGCCAGAGAAGGTTCACAGCTGTAGACAGTGAACAGTACCTCTGCCAGAATTTCTGTGATTTTCAACACATTAAAGGACATGAATAAAAGACTTCATGCACGTAGGGGGAAGATGGAAAAAACAAAACAAAGGGTCAGAACCATATGAAATCAATTTAAAATTGTGACACAGACCCTCCCCTTTCAGATAGCTCAGCAAACCCAGAGTGCAAAACCTCCACTGAAGCAGTGAAAAGCAACCAACCTCCTGAATCTCCTCCCCAAGCTAAAAAGTCTGTTGTTTGCAATTGTAAATGCAAACTTCTTTTTTGGGGAGAAGTCACGGGAATCCTAGCTGCTACAGTTCTGTTGGCCTAAATACAGGATATGACCCAATATTATACCAATAAAATTTTACAAAATTAAGCTGTTTTGTTGAAATAGAAACCATTAAGCTTCAACTTACGTGTTCATCTGAAGCATAAAGGACTTCCATTAGCCGATTGACAAGGTCATTATTCTCTCCCCCGTGTTCTTGGCAGAGAAGTTCAATCTCCCTTAATTTGCCAAAGTAGAAATCCCTTTCCTTCTCCACGCCTTCAAGTGCAAGTTTTAATGAATGTACCTGCATATAAACCAAGACATGAGGCATCAGTTTTGAGGTGAGCTACAGAAAAAACAACTCAGTCTAAAATTTCGTATGCTAAACAATCTTAAATACATATTCAATTTTATAGCTTAAAATGAAGTCAAATTTTCTTTCTTCAGTGCTAAATTGAACCTTACCCCATAGAGAACTGTAAATCAGGCTCCCCCTTTACTCCCCCTGGATACATCTTAACCTTGATCCTTAAAGGTCAATTTTCTCAGCACGATTTTATACTGAAGCCCAAAGCAGTGGTTCAGAAATCAGCGCTACCTAAGCCGTGTCTCCTAACAGGGCTGCCAGCAGTGTCATGTAGTGGTAACTAATAAAAGTTTCAGCTCAGTACTTGCATTATTTTGCCTGGATTAATGTGCAGTTGTGGGAAACCTACAATATGTCCTTGCCTAAAAATACACAGAACCAGCAAAAGGGCTCACAAAAGGAAATAGTCTAGTTAGGAAATTAGAGGGTGCTCTAGTTACAAATGTGGTATTGGTGTGCTGGTTTTCCACCTCTCCTGTTCTGCCTCCCCACTCACCAGATTTTACAGACCTGTGTTTCAGCACTCTGCTGCCATGACTTGCTGCACCATGGGCTCCCTGCTCTGGCTGATGTGCTGTTCCTACCAACAAATTCTCTCAAATGCCAAGTACCTTTCTCTTTGCAACCTTGTTCGCAGGAGTCTTCAAGCTACACTGTCAGCCTGAATTTCACCACTAGGACTGCTGCAAATAATTCACGGCCAACATGGCTGTTAATGATTAGGCTTTGTATAAATCACGACAGATGTTGCAATATATTTTTATACATATATATTTTAAAAAGAAAAGTTTTGTGGGAGCATGACATATAAACTTCTGTCTAACGGGGTATACACAATCAGGATAACATCTAAGTGGCTCGGAAATTTGGAGGACAGCAGCATAAAAACCAACAGAAATAATCACAGATGAAGCTGTCTACAGTAAACACACTGACCCCAATCACATCCAATTACAGCCAAATTAGCATTCACATTCTAAAGCCTGCAATTATACAAATGATTTTCTAAATAAAACATGCTAAATAAATTAAATCCTATCAGACTACATTTCAGTGAACTGATACGATTTAATAGAAACTTCTGTGCTGCCAGTTCTACTGCAAGTTAATTTATTTCCTTCCTAGTAAAAATACCAGCAGAGTTCAAACAGTGCTTTGACAGCCTACTAAATCCTTTCAGTTTGTTTTTCCATGACTGCTGAGCTAGTGATGCCTTTTTCTGACCTTTGATTGCACTCTCAAAGGCATCAAGCAGCAGAACTGACCTGTTAGCAGAGCAGGATCTCAGAGCATCTAATTTATGTACTAATTCATTTCTGACCAGCTGCCTGAGTGTGACACTCAAGTCTTCCCTTGACAGTTTGAATCCATGATAGATATAGTGACCAGTCACCTTAAAATTAACTATTTTTTCACGAAAGTAGGAATAGCAAAATGGAACAAGAGTTTACAATAGTCTGGTCTATAGATGAAGACCTCATACTTAGGATGTGCCTTCTGGAACTGCCACAGCATATTGCTTCAGAGCAATGCCTTCATCCAGCCAGAACAAGAATTGTAACTGCTTCCAGATCTCTTGCTCTGTGCTTGCTAGAGCTTGGGAAAACAATGAACTTCAGATGAAAACTTGGCAGCTAATAGCTGAGACCATCTCCCCTTCTGACCTATTTACTATGAAGACATTCTCCTGTATTCATTCTATCACATTCATGCTGTTTAAAGAAACAAAATCATTAAACTATGTACATATGCATGGAGTTAATTAACTACCGTATATAGTAACCTGTTATAACCAAATTGTTATAACCAATTGTTACAACCAAACCAGATATGCTTTCCTTCAGTTACACACCAGCTACCTGTCTGTGCCACGTGAATCCATATTTCTTCAGACACTCTGCACATCTGCATCCCACTTTTTCCTTCCATGAACATGCCAAAAGGCTGACACTTGAAGAACAGATCACATCAACTCCCGTGCTCTGTTTCTGGACTGAAAGTAACCCTCTGCAGCCCAGTTAATGGGTGCAAAGGCAGCAGTTCTTACTGACTGATCTTTTCTCTGATGGCACTTACTGGAAGCATGAATACTCACAGGGCTGCAGAGCCAGGCTGCAGATTAAGCCCAAGTGTAGGCAAAAAGCCACAATGGTGCTGTTTTCAGAAACTACAGGCATATCAGCACACAGCTAATAGTTCCTGGGACCATTCTCCATATGTAAAAGCCCCTTCTCTGTATGTAGTGGCCCCTGGTTTGTGTTGTCACCTCAGCTGCACTCAGGTACTCTTTGGGAGAGTGTTAGTTGGCACAGACCATAGACACCACAGGGACCACTTTGTTATTTTAATGCTATGGGTAATCAAGTTCCATTGCAGAGTGACACTCCTTGGCATTTAATTTTGGAGTTTAATTTACTGGCACAGTTTGAAGATGATTTTAAGAGAAACTTTAAGATTGTTAGGAGTCATTAAACTGGCAAATGTTAGGGATGGCTTACAATTATTGCAAATAGCTCATTAAGCTACACTATGGTAAAACATAGTGTACAGACATCCCCACTAATTAAACTTTTCTGCTGCAAATTGCATGGAGTTCAGATGTTTCCATCTCCCTTGGCTGCTATCCACGAAAGGGATGAAAAAACTATTACAGCCACATAGGACCCTGATATCCAAGACACAATTCAGCACTCCTTAATCATAACCAAGACAGAAACTGGGTAACAGTGGCTGCTGCCCTCATCTCCACAACTACTGCAGAGCAGTAAAAAACAGGCAATTTGGCTCTTGCAGCATGTTCACACTGGGGGTCAGGAAAACCTGGCTCAGAGCTGCTTGCAGCATAGCTTTTTTGGCTCGTGTAATATGCCCATGGTTTACAAGTATCCATTAGTGGGAAATGAGATACCAAATGCTGTCAGCATTTTAAAAAAAGCCTTCCAGACCGTTCTAGCTAGATGATGTCTCTTAAAAACTAGCTATTAAAGAATCAGTTTTTCAAATCCTCAAAATTTCTTCTTCTCTTTGGTGATGGGGGCAATCATCACTTTTCCTTCAGGGTTATTTGTATATAAAGCTTAAGGTTTTCACACATGGAACGTGCTAGGAATATGTTAGCAGTGGATGTGATAGTGACTGTCTATTGCAGTAAAGATCAAATATTTTTATGTTGCTCAGATGCCAACCAACTCTTCCTCCTGAAGCAAACACATTCTGACTTCTGAGTACAAATGTCACGGTTTAAGTGGCATTAAGCTGACGTTTGAACTCTGCTCGACATTGATTAAAAAAAAGATTCCATGAAAAATATATACATCCATTCCCTGTGCAACATTTAAAAACTTTTCTGTTACAGCACCAATCTAGAGCCCATTTGGAGGGCTGGTGGACCCTGCTGTGCTCTCTGCTGCTGAGAATGATACCCTGAATCTGCAGAATGCCATGTTTGGGATGTGGCTATCCATCCACCACCTTTCAGTGTGTAACTGATCAAGAACTTGCAAACAGTGCCCCAGCAAACTGAAATCTTTGCTCTTCAGGTCAATGAAAGTCTGAAACTGAAATGTCCTTGATTGTGCAAAGTTATACTCGATCCAGAATAACGACTGCTTCCTGAATGCAGCTGCCAGGCAGCTCAAACTCTGAGTTTTTTCCTTTCCATTTTCCCTCACCAAGGACAAATACACGGATCAGGCCTCATGTGTAGTCGTGGCATTTACGCCATTCTGACAGTACGGTCTTAAGCCAGATACAGGTATTTATTCTTGTCCAGTGCAGACACTCTGGCAGTCCAGAAATGAGAGAATGGTGCAAAGTTCCAGAGTATGAACAAAAATGAAGCCCTTACATTCCTAACATTTCAGAAATAGTGAATCTTTATTGATTATATTGCAGGACATTATTTATAATATAACTAAGTAGTCTCATAAAGGTAGAACACATTTTTAAATTAAAATGGTGTGTTAGCTTCTTAACACCTTCCTTCCAGAAAGCAAAGCACAATGCTCTAGTCTCAATTTAGCTGCAAATCTCTTAACACCTTGGTGTTACAAACAGGCTTGTTTTCTCCACAATGGCACATTAAATGATTTATTTCAGATTTGTAATACACCAGAGCAAAGACACTATTTGGATTTTTCTTATCCAAGTGAAATAAAAGATATATTTCAACATCTAATAAAATTATCATACCTCAGCAAGACTTACCTGTCAGTCCTAAGACCATAATTTAAAAATACTGGCAAACAAGTCATCTCTGCCAGACATTATTTTTTACAATAAATCTCTTTTTTTTTTTCTTTCCAGCTGAGCTATTTCCACTTTTGTCCCTTCATAATTCTGGAGAACATCATTCATCAGAAGACAATATTTGATTTCATGCCTGCCTGTGACAATGAATGCATCTACTTTTGTGCCTGAAGAAAATTTACCTGTTCACTGAGCTGTATGACTTGAGTTTCCAAATCCTTATCTGATTTGGATGCCGAGCTGCTTGGTGCAGCTTTTTTTGCTGAAGATGGGCGAGAAGGTGTTGATCCTGGTTTAGAAGCTGGACTGGATTTAGCAGCACCTGAAAAACACAATAAATAAACAATAAACAAGATTGATCTCCATAATAAATGCATTCCTATTAACCTAGTACTGAAATACAAGTATTGATTTTACAGCCATCCATCCTCTCTCTTACTTCAAGGTGACAGTAGAGGAAATTCCACTCCTGTCATGCCTTGGGAAAGGAAAAACCACATTTCCTACCAATCAGAGTTTGCTACTGAGAGTGAGGTAGCTCTAAAACCAAAATAAACAACATCAAACCAAGAATATAAAGTTCCCTTAGATCTGAGCAGCTTTCAGCTTAAAAAAAATGTGCTGTTAAGACAGCGTTCCCCCAGCCCATTACTTAACATACACAGCTATCCTCAATTTCCCTGGAGAAAGACAGAGCTGAAATAAACTCAGCTAAACTGCCTCTGTGCTTTTCTCATTTTCAAATGTAAACCACCCCTGAGACAAGGGCATTGAAACTCAGAGCAGAATTAAACCCTTGATGAACTCACGGCTGGCCAGTGAACAGAAGATGTGTTTTGATCTCCTTAGGTTTTCCTATTTCTTTTTAATTACTTGCACTGCAAATCTGCCAGAATATGGAGCAACATCTTCATCAGCAAAAATGGCAAGTAACGAGTGTGCACAAATAGTCTTTTTCTGCAACGACTTGGCAGATAAATGCCACAGCAGAGGAACAGTTGTGTGAAAGGGTTTGCAGTGCCTTCACAGGAACCTCCCAGCCAGCTCCTCACACCTTGCTCTTCCTCTCCATCTTTCATCTCTTGATTCTGGCTGTTGGACACAGTCGCCCAGCCCATACACGAGTGCCTGGCTCACAGCTCTCCCCCTGTCACAGCTCCCACAAGCACTGCACTCTGATTCAGCCTTCTCCTTATTCCCTCCAACAAGGAATGAATTTGAGATGTCCTGGACAGACATCTAATACAGAAACTGGTTTGGTTAAGAAGACAAAACAGAAACCCAGCCTCTCTCCAGCCTATTTGATTTGATTTATTAAGCAGGCATGTGGCTCAGAGGTCCTGCTCGGCAGCACCCATGTTCATCACTGTTTCCTACAAAGAGAAAAGCACAGTTGTCCAAACGTGCTGACAAGGCTCCATGCCATCCTCCATCATCAAATGCTGTTGGCTCTGAAGCCTGAGCCACACAGGAAACAGCCCTAAATCCAGCAGGCACCCAGCTGAGCTCTGAGCTTGCAGTTCACCAGTTCCAGAGGGATTTTGCCCTGGCTTTCTCAGCAGCCACCTTCTACCCCACACCTTGCCAGCTGCTCCTCCCATAGGATTACCTGATTTGTGGCACACTACAAATTGTTCTCAGTTGTCATTTCCACAATGTGTCCCCAGTGACAGACAATGCTTTAATAAAGCAATTAATTGTAAAACCAGTGTATTAAAAAAAGGCCATTATTAGGAAGAAAGTGCAAGGAGGCGGGGAGAGGAAGAGACAGCTTGTGGGGCTGTCCATATGTCCAGACTGTGCAGCTCACAGAGTCTCACTGACCTAGAACTGTGCCAGTGGTTCATTGGAGGAGCTGGAAAGTGATGGGAAAGGAGAACAGCAATGGGTTATTTAATCAAGCTTAAGCTTTCCTGATTTAGTCACAGGCCTCCCTCTGCAGCAAGCATCTCCTCCCACCCCTACAGATAACTCTGTATTAACTGGGTCACCTACTGCCAACAGAACACAAACAAACAACTTGATAATTCAGTTAGCATGTGTAAACATTTCTGTGCAAGATGGCCATCCTCCTTTTCTATGCTCTTTAACATAAAACAGATAAGGAAAAAACAAAAAGCATAGTGGTGGGGGGTTTTGTGGTTTTGTTGTGGTTTTTACCCCTTTGTTTGGTGTTTTTTGTTTTGCTTTTGTTTCTTTTAGAAACTGGTGACTCCAATAGCTTCCATGTCTATTGCATACACAAACTCTTCTCTAGCAGATTTCAGATATAGTACACAGGCTTGCTGAAGTTGGGAAAATTCAGTGTTGCGTATATGTTTGAAATTAAACTTTTTTTCACGTCATACTTAGATCAGCAAAGAATCAATCATTTGTGGAAAAACATTAAAAATGCCAAGATCTTTTGCTGCTATTTTTCTTTATGAAATTGCCTTCAATACTTTCTGGGTTCAGCCCATATTTTGACTAACTAAAAATCAGCTGTTCCAGAGCAGGATTGCTAAAATGTTCTCAAAGCCAGAAAAATAATTTTCATTTGGATTAGCAGATAAACAGAAGAAAACTAGTGTCAAAATATGCAAGAAAAACACACACATGAGATCAAATCACTTTGACTCTAGCATTCTAGTTGGGTCTCAAGTTATTTAAATGACCAAAGCATCAACATTTACTTCTTACTGTATTCTACAACTACAAGGTGCAGGTTCAGGGTATCATCTGAAAAGTACATGCTTTAAAGCTGGCACAGAAAGAGCTAAGGACAGAGCAGGCACAAACATTTGATCCCCAGGTATTCTCTCTAATTTGCAGCTGAGGTGCCCTCCCAGAGCATGCTGAGCAAGCCCCATCCCCATTGCCTGCAGCAGCGATACACAGCATTATATTCTGCCCTCCTTTGAAAACAACAAAGCCTTTTGAGTTTCTACAGCAAAGTGTTACTAAGCTTTATAAAGTCCAGACAAATCAAAAGAAATCAACTTTTGCTCCTCTGCTCAGGATCAGCTCTTAAATGACTACGCTATTCCAGTTTGAGTAACACAGATAAAAACCAGCTAACTAGTTACTAGAAGGTATCAGAGACAGCTGGATAGAACTTAATTGCAACAGAGAATGCTTAGGGATTTCTAATTTAAAATTTCCTGGAGGAAAAAAAAAGCTTTACTGCACATTTCTTCCAAGGCATCAGTTTTATAATCAGCTCAGAGGTAAGCTTCCATTCTAGCAGAAGCCTAATTTCATAAAATAATTAAAGGATGCTGGTTGGTAGAGTAATGAAAAGTACTTGTAACAGCCAGATATCTAAACAGAGTCGAAAGATCTTGATAGACTTAATGACTCGGTGTTGAGCAATGGTTTTGCAGTCAATTAGTGCAATAATGGAATAACTCCTAATGCACTGCTCAGAGGAACTATATAATCCAAGCAGTTTAAATTCTTTCCAATGTCATACCTTCCATGAAAATATTTATATATATAACTCATTTACACATTCTGAGAAAGCACAAAATTTTATACAGGTATTTTACATAAAAAGTATCAAATAATCACCTCTGCTCCCTGATCAGTGAGAGAATTGCATTGTAATCAGCACCATAACTGTTTGCCATTATTAATTCCTCTTCAAGCTTACTGCTGATGTTCAAAAATAAATGCAGGGCCCTTCCCTGGAAATGAACATCCCCATGCCCCAGAACATGCTGGCAGCCAAAAGACTGGAAAGCACCGTGGCAGAAAAGGATTTGGGAGTCCTGGTGGACACTGAGTTGAGCATGACCCAGCAAAGCACCCTTCCAGCAAGAAAGGCCACATTGGGAAGAGCATTGCCAGCAGCTCAGGGAGGTGATTCTCCCCCTCTAGTCAGCACTGGGGAGGCTCAGGAGGAATGCTTGGTTCAGTTTGGGGCTCCCCAGTACAGGACAAACATTGATGAACTGGAGAGAGTCCAATAAAGAGCCACAAAGACTAAGGGAATGGAGCACCTCACATACGAGCCAAGTCAGAAAGCTAGGTCTGTTCAGCCTGGAGGAGAGAGGCTTTGGGGGGATCTTATCTACACCTCAAGAAAGGGTGCAAAGACAACAGGAAAAAGGCTCCTTTCAGTGGTCCCCAAAGGATGGGCGGCAATGAGCACAAAATGAAACACAAGAAATTACATTTAAACATAAGAAAAAACTTCTACACTCTGAGGGTTAGCAAACACTGGAAGAAACTGTCCAGAGAGGCTGAGGGGCTTCCAGCCTTGGAGATACTCAAAACATGACTGGATATGGTCCTGGGCAACCAGCTCAAGGTGACCCTGCTTTCAGCAGAACAGTTTGACTGGATGATCTCAGAGGTGTCTTCCCACCTCTACAGTTGTGTGAGAACTTCTGTGACAGCATGCTCTGATTTTAGGTCAATGCAGGCTTCCAGTAAGAATTTTTTGTAAACAGTATTGCAGCTGCTTCAATTAGCACCTGGATAACTTTTTGTACTTGCCCACATAACACTAGTACAGATGAGGAAAGTAAATTCACAGTTGAAAGACAAATTATTCTGTTCTTGTACTGAATTAAGTTAAGATGAGCCAGCTTCGAAGTGCATTAGAGGTTTCCCATCTGTGGTACTCCAGAAACAATTACGAGTCAGTTCACCGTAATTAAACGTATCCCACACAATTTCAGCTTCACTATTCTTTTTGCTAAATACGTTAAGTTCTACAAACAGATGCAAACTTCTGCAACATAAAACAGTGGATGTTGGCACTGTGCAGGTTTGGGTACAAAAAAGCTAGGCTGCAAATTCCAGTTCTCTTTGCATCACAGGCACAGTCTTGTAGACAAGAGACCTACTTAACGTTTAGGGAGAAATCTTCCTTGAAGCTATATGAGTAATTAGTATGCTGTTAAATATTTATGTAAAGTTTCAAGAAAACACGTGCATGAATACAGTGTGGACATGCATGAGGAGAGTGTGGAGAGCAGTGGAAGCCCTGAGCAAGCACAAGACGTGGCTGAGCCCACACAGCCATTGCTTCAGTGGAATTTGGGAATCACTTGCAGTCTATTTTAGTCAAATTAAAGGATTTCATAAAATGAATATTCCTGACTCATGCCACAGGAGAAAAACCAAACCCAACAAGAGGCCACAGTAATTTCTTCACAAGCTAAAGAAAAACTCTCCACCCGCCTACACCAAGTGAGTGAGAACAGTAGATAAATTAACATTCACACACTTGTATTGTTTGTATTGTAGCTTGTATTGTAGCTGAAAAGCATTAGGAGAAAATGCTCAATTTAGGGACACTTAATAGAGTAAGTGATGACAAATGATACTTAATGGGAATTAAATTACCTCAGACAAAATGATTTGACTTTAAGAATCCCAACATGCTGCGGTGCAGCTGTCCTAATTATTTTGTGGTACTACCTTCCCCTGGCTGGCAGGACCCTTCTGTCCCTTCAGCTCCCCAAACCTTCACTGCTGCTGGTCCAGCACAGCCTGGTGAGCTCTGCATTCATCCTCTCTGTCAGACAGCTGGCAAGGAGAAGTGTGTATGAACACTTGAAATTTTCACAATTTCAATAGAGCTATCCAAGTAACAAAGTCCAATGAAGTCCACTTGTCAAATGAAAAAGTTTTTATTGATGGCATGACTCCCTCAGTTTGTCTTTAACACAAGATTTGATAAAAGGAACTAACCAAAGCCTTTCCCCCATCATAAATGAAGACTTTACACTAGATTTAAAATCACCAATATTTATTTATTACTTAAAATAATCAACACTACTACTTGTTCTCAACTGAAATCTCTATTTGCTCTAAAAACATCTTTAAGTAGTCAAACATTTATCTTCAATGGATGAAACCATTCCACACTGGCTTAACAGAGGAATACAGTTTAAAATTTCACACACTCTTAAAAATCTGCATTTTCTAAAATCTCACTGTCTGCTTAGCTATAAGGAGAAAGAAGTCTCAAAAGGAAAACCTGAAAAAAAATCTGCAAAAAATGCATGCTGAAAAATGAAAGATTGTGCAAACATTTGTGCAACACAGACACTCACACCACACCCACAGTATACTGAAAATTAAGATAGCCATTTTCCAAATGCAATCACCTCTCTTCAAAAAAGGCCCTGGCTCCTGCACTGCAAGGAGTGTTGCCTCCTGGTCTAAATTCTCGAGCTCAGCGGGTTTAAAAATTAAATCCTCCTCATGCTGGCAGGGGAGATGTGTCTGTGTTACAGCTGAGCCACTTTACCTCCCAGGCCGGCACTGTCACTGCACATGCTGTTCCCATCGGTTAGTACAATTCCTTGGCCTTGTATGAACTGGGGATGAAAACACTTTCAGTTTGTCACCCTGCAGCTCTTCCCCTCTCCAGCTCTGCCACGTTATCCTGGAGCACCGCACCACTGAGAGCAGATTGCCATTGCCAACACCTACTGCCTGCCACTGGGGAAAAAGGTAGCAAGTCTTGGTGGAAAGCAAAAAGAAAAGCATTAGGAGTTCTCTAGTCTCCCAGGAGTCCTAATTGTATCACTAGCTGCTAAAATAAAGACTGGTTTTGCTGAGTATTTTTATCCCTCAAAATTAATTTATAGCACATCTGCCACAGCAGGATATACCATTTCCCTACAGAAAATCAGTATTTCTCTTGTGCAATTGGCTTTTCGATGGCACATTATATATAATGCATTCATGCACGAACAGTTCATTCTGCCCTGGTTATTTTCCCTGTCATAGCGTGAGTATTTTTAGCCCTCATGTGATCCTCCAGTATTTTCCAGCTCTGCTTTAGTCATCCTGCTCTCACTGAATATTTCAAACTAAAAAAATCAAACAGACTTCAGATCTAAGAACCTCTCACATTTTTAGCTTACATGTAAATAATTAATTTTACTAAGCTGTCTTATACCCGTGTATTTTTGACACCTCACACCCATACACTAGAGTGCTCCATGGAGATTTGCTCTGACATACAGGAATACTTACATAAGACACTAAGCTAAAATCCTGACAACCTGATCACTATTTCCAATTTTGATCAGATGAAGCCTTTTCCGCTATTTCCCGCAGGGAGCATTAGATCTGGCACAAACAACGCTACCCTAATATTTTACTCCTGTACTACAATTTTGACTCCACATCAGTAGGCTGTTTACCACTGCATTAGAGAAGAGCGGAGGCTGCAGGAGATCGAAAGTCAGCTCAGGGCTGGCAGATGGCATCAGATCTAAAAGCAGCTGTGGTGCTGCTGGCAGAGAACCTACAGCGGTGGTCTGTTGAAGGAGGAGAAGACCCTCATTTCCCCACCCGGGAGCTGCATCCACCTGGTGAATCCTTGCTGCTCCTGCTGTTTCTCGAAGCAGAGTGTTGCACGTTACCCAACCCATCCAGCCACGGCACCAGCGTCAGCTCGGCCTCAAATCGGCTCTGCCTCTGAAGGAAGGGACAAGGCGACGCGAGGGCGGCACAGCAGATTAGTTGTAGGGACCTACTTATGCTTCCATTTCCGAGCTGCATTATCCTTGACCTGTGCTGACTCCCCAGTAGGATCACCTTTGGAAGGGGAAGGGCTATGGCTGCTGGCCTGCTCACTGATTAACACAAAACCCGCTGCCTTTTTAGATTTCTCAAGTTTTGGGTTGTTTTAAAAGTGCTTGTTTTTCAAATTAAATAAAGACTACACTCTCCATCTACACTCTGCATTTATAGACATACAGGTTAATATCCATTTATGGGTACTGGAAGCAGCTACCTGATACCAGGGGTCCTGTCAAGCTTTAGTGTCTGATTAAAATATCAAAAATAACTTTAACTCATGCCAGTAACTTTCTGGATGAGTTTTCAGAGCAGTCTTTGAGGATCTGACCACTTGTTAACTCAATGACATATAATTTAATCTACCGCTGAAAATCCATTGTTAGAACAGTGTTATAAAGCAGTTGTGAATACTTAACAAGGCTCTCCTAAATCACTCAAGCCCAAAACTCTGTCCAAAGGCAGTGGAAGAGTTACTCCATGAAGCAACAGGAATCACCTAAAATGCATATGACATTGCTAGTAGCTAAAGTGAATTATTCCTTTAGAAACACATCTATCTGATCAATTTAGAATAGGCACATTTTAAAGCCTGCCAAACCCCCAAATGTGAGTGACTACCCATCTGCTTGCTCCTGACACCAAAGAATAGACACATACATTTAGGTATGTCCACTGCACGCTGTTTAAAACCCTTTGGATTATGCTGAAGGATCTTCTGGGTTCTTTATTTTTTCTTACTAGGGCTTCCTTTTGTTTTGTTAATGAACTGACAAGGCAGTACTAAAACTTCAAAGCTTCAGTGTCAATGCAGAGCAAGTCACACAAATTAATAATGGCATCAAGATGTGGTGTGGTCACATGCTGGAGGGAAGGGATGCCATCCAGAGGGACCTCAACAGGCCTGAGAGCTGGGCCTGTGCAAACCTCACGAAGTTCAACAAGGCCGAGTGCAAGGTTCTGCACCTGAGTCAGGGCAATCCCAAGCACAAATACAGGCTGGGTGGAGAATGGATTGAGAGCAGTCCTGAGAAGGACTTGAAGGTGCTGGTTGCTGAGAAGCTCAGCATGACCTGGCAATGTGCACTTGCAGCCCAGAAGGCCAACCATATATATATTGTATATTATGGTTCTTTATAGCAGCTGTGATGACACTTCCAGGTAAGTGTGCATGTGCACAAGACAGAGGTACAGAAGCACATCTTTCATGGTAATTTCCCAGCTGCCCAGAACCTGCTCCTGCATCATCCCAATTTAATCCCAAACAGCAGCAGATGAGGCACACACAGGTTTGCAGATGGACACAGAACTCCTCCCAGGGCATCAGTAAAGGCTCCCATTCCTTCCAACATGCAGGTTCTGTGATGCAGTGAGGCGAGGCACAAAGGCACCATACATCAGTGCCATGACACTGTGCTCACCCAGAACTCAATAAACTCATGGAATGACTGACACCTGACTGAATTAGTTCTGTGCCGAAACACAAGCAGCAAGAGAAGTCAGAACTCTCATTTCACCCAGCATCATGTAATGTCCACACCCCACCATCCTCAGCTCAGAAATTAAACTAGTGTCCTGCCTGTCATTCTTCTGGACAATATTTAAGTTAATAATGAAGGAAGTTTTCCATGAAAAAGCTAATTCTCACAAGCCACAGGATCTTATTAAAACTCATCACACTATCTCAGTTGTACAATTCCATACAAAGGCTGGGAAGGCACAGGACGTGCTCTTCATACAACCAACAACACAACACGACATCAGTGCATTATCCTCCATATCAGCTGGCTGGTTCCACTGCAGGAGCCATTCAATTTCTGTAGGATTGTCACCTCTACAGCTTTAATTTGGATGACATATTTGTGACTTTGGGAAGAACAGACCATCTGTAAGAAGAATTAACAAGCACAGTAAAGCCTGTGTTTAATAAAAGTGTCTTTTCCAATTTCTGAATTGGATAACATCTTGACATTAGCACTGGGTTTTCTGTTTCCAAAGGGAGTGCAAGACATCACATAGGAAATTGGAGCACGCCAGGCCCTGAAATTCAGAAGTTCAGGCACAAGACGGTGCAAAACAAAGATGTAAACAAGCTTTAGAAGCCTGGAGTAGCACTGGCCTGCTATTAGGTGCCCCATTTCCTGGAAGCACTAATGAGCTGAAGGCAGCTGGCCAAGTATGCCTCACTTTGACGTCAGAAGTGATCAGAGCAGAACACTGAAATCTGGGTAGGATTCCAGAGCATAAGGCAGCCTAAAAGTGAGGCAGTGATTCACACCTGCCCCTTCCCTTTGCTAGTACTGGTGCATATCCGAGCCCATGAGAGGACAGGTCACAGATTTAAAATCAACTTAATATCAGTCCTTATTTGAGGAATGGGTTAGCACAAACCCAGGACAAATCAATACAGGAATTAGGTCTGTGTGCATGTGTACTTCCAACTGCACAAACCTATGTCCTGTAACACTTTTCTAGTGACTATTTTTTTTTTTGTTAAATGTTAGCTGCTCTCCCATTCACTTAATTCTCAGTTAACAAAAATGGCATCTGCTTAGTGACTCGTCATACAACCACATTACACAAAGAACAAAGATCAGGTTTAGTCCTTTTGCCTGTTCCAGAGACACTGTTGTGGTTTAACCCCAGAAGGCAGCTGAGCCCCCCCAGCTGCTCACTCACTGTCCCCTACAGTGAGATGGGGGAGAAACTCAGAAGGGCAGAAGTGAGAAAATTCATGGGTTGAGACAAAGACAGTTTAATAGGTAAAACAAAAGCCATGCAAACAATTCATTCACCACATCCCATGGGCAGGCAGGAATTAACCCACCTCCAGGAAAGCCAGGCTCCATCACCCATAACGATGATTTGGCAAGACAAATGCTGTACCTCTGAACATCCCTCCCCACCCTTCTCCTTATTCCCCGAGCTTTTCTTCCTGAACACGATGCCATGTGGGTATGGATTATCTGTTCAGTCTATTGGGGTCAGCTGTCCTGGTTGTGTCCCCTCCAAATTTCTTGGGCACCCCCAGCCTGCCTGCTGGCAAGGTAATGTGAGAAACTAAAAAAGCCTTGACTCCGTGTAAGTACTGATTAGCAATAATTAAAATACCCGTGCCCTATCAACACTATTTCAGTTTTAAATTCAAAATTTAGCACCAATCTCCTCTGAAGTGTTATCTCTATACTAGCAAAACCAATACAAGTACAAAATAAAAAATTACAAGACTGAGGTATCTTTGTGAAAGAGCAATACCTATATATTGTTCAGTCAGGAGGACTAGCATACCCAAACGATAAGCACACATAAAACAAAAAATAAATTAATTTTTGCTCTTCTGGTCAGCCCTTAAGATTTGGAAACATTTTACTCCCCATAAAAATAAAAAAAGAAATCAGCCTGTGCAAGCATTTTCCTGTAGAGTTGTGAAAGAGGAACACACTCCATTTAATGTTCTTGAATACACTTGCACTTACACATTCAGCAACAAGATGGTTAAATGCCTTTGTCTCCACCATCAGACACTACCAGAGTCCATATCATTTACATGGAGGGGTTCAGTGGAGGAGACCCTATGCTCAGTGGGGCCAAACTAGAGCACACAAGATGTTAACTTCCTGCTATCTCGAGATGGTAAGCATGATAAGGTAAAAAGAATGGAGCAACCACACAAGGAAATAATTTTTAACAAGTATTTATGTAAAGTGGACCACAGTTCATAATTGTCTTCAGAGACAGAAATGGAATTCTTTAAGATGCAAAGTACCTGCAGTTGGAGAGTTTGCATGGTGAGACTTTTTGGGCAGGTTAAAGATCTGTTCACCAGGATCTGGTGGAGGAAGAGCATCTTGGCCTTGTCGAGCTTCCACAGGATCATACTCCTTCCCATCATAGTTAGCATCAAAGAACTTCTTAAACCATTGAATGAAATCTAAGTTGTCTTGGAAGCGCCCTTTGACCAGTTTTTCCACAGGAATTACCTAAAAGGTAGATATTAATATCCAATATTATGTCACTGCCATTTTTAAATATAAAAATTACATATACACACTTATTTACAAAGATCTACTAACTGCATCAACAAATAAATCTCTGCCATTGTTTTGTTCCTAAAAGAAAGGGTCAATTTGCAAGTGCTCTTAAAAAACTAAAACAAAACCCAATGAGACCCAGCCTTTGAAGTAGCAATACAGTAGGTGTATGTAAGCTTTTATAGCTGCTTTATAGTTCCACAGAGGTACTCCCTTACATCCCATGGGTACATCCCATGATGAATGACACTGTTCTGGGAGTAACACTATATTCAGCCAACGAGGGATTTCTGGTTTTAATGGACATGGTTACAGTTTGACATACTACAAACAAACAATTCTTCAAAAACTCCAGACAGGAGTTTCTTCCTCTCCGTCCTACTATTCGAACTACAAAACCCAGCAGCTGTTCCAAGACATGCTAAAGTTCAAACCAACCTACATTTTGGTAGCACATGGTCATCATATGAACCAACCCTGAGGTTTTAACCTTGTAATTTTTTTCTGTTCCACATAGAGCTATACATAGAACAGTTTGTGGACAAGCAGAAGTTGACTTAAATGCCTATAAAATTCTAGTAAAACAAAAGAAAGGCTATGAGGATGTTTCCATATCAATATCTTAGAAATTTTCCACAGACATGAAAGCTTCAAAAGGTATCTTCAGCAAATATTACAGTACTCAAGGTTCCCAGACACTGGAGGCAGACAGGGACCACAGCTGCAGGAGAGCTGCCCTGCTTTGCTTAATTCATGCAGCTGATTAAAGAGCCAAGTTAGGAGGACCTTAATGCCTCTTGAATGCATTGAATTTTCAGCTGGAAAAGGGTTTTCATTTCTTCTTCAGGATTAAGCCAACTGTACAGCATTTTATAAATCTATGATGCTTCTGCAAGAATTAACATTGTGTTTTGCATGTCCTTCAGGTTGCTCCATTTGTATCTAAACTCCACTTAAAAAGGTATGGTAAATTTGCTCCCTACAGGAAAACTGACAATGTTCATTACATTAGTCTTTCCAATGTTTCACTAGCAAATCACACTGTAAATAGAAGTATCCATAACATCTCATGAAACAATGAGGGTTTTCCAGTACTTCATAGAAGTCTTAAGGGACCCTCTATTATGACTGTTTAAATTTCAGAATTAGGCAACACTAAAAGCCAGGGCAGAACCTTAAAAGGGTAAACAGGTAGTTCATCAGTGTAAAACTGTAAGCATGAGAACATAACTTCCATTATTCGTTTTTTTCAACACAGTAATTTATATTGGCGAGTCTGTCAAACTCTCACATTCAAGCATAAACCAAATACCTTAAGGTTCAACAAGCATTTCCTCAGAGACTTCCATTCCGAACTTTACAAGATCACATGTGCTGCCCAATCTATTAAATCACTGGGTAAATTATTCCAGCTTTTGAATAATTTAAATTCCTTAAACCCTGCTTTGGACAAAAAACATGGAATACTTATAAGAACAGCATATTTTGGAAATTCAGGTCACCAATAATTTTACTTATCTAAAAATTAAGATTCACTGATGGCAAGGAATTTCCAACACATGGTGTTTTATCAAAGGGTCTCTGATATTAATGAGTTAGGTGGCACAACTCCTAAGCAGACATATGGATTCAATTTTCAATTTGTACCTAAACGGAGCCAAATGCCAAACTTCTTCCTTCACGCCCAAATACCCTTTTCAGGTGATGAATGGGCAAAACCATCTTCATACACTACTTGCAATTCCAGTTCCCCATCCAAAAGTTGAAAAAGTGGATTTTCAAGTATTTTGCAGTTTGTTTCCATTATTTATTAATTTTACACAATTTATATAAACTTTTGAAACATGTAGTGATCGAAATACAAAGACAGAATGCCTACCTTATCCACATTCATTCTTTTAAATGATGCCTGCAGAAGTTTGAAGTTGTGAATGTACTCATGCTCCAGCTTTGCTTGAAACTTTACTTTCTTCAAGCTAATGCACCCTGGGAACAACATGTCCATGAACTGGCAGTAAGCTGCTCCTATAACAAGAGAATGCATTGACATTAATCCAGATGCACCCAGCTAAGACCAAATGGTGTTTCATGTCATTAGCAGAAAGCATGAGCAGAAAGCAACAGTGCTGAATAAGTCCCTGCTGTAATTCAGCCTAACACTGTGCACCCAAGACCTGCTTATCTAACGTACATTGAGCAGTGACATATTCCAAGTGGTTCTTTTCCACTCAATCTGGATGCACGATGCACTGTTGTGCAGCACCCGAGAAATCCACAACTACTGCAAAGTGGAATGGATGTTCTTGGAGTCCCCTGTACACAGTAGGACTGTCCATATGATGAGAAGATAACTGAAAATGAAAATCTCTTAATAAGCTCCCTCAATCCCCACAGTCCCCTGAATTCAAACAAGCCAGGATCATCTTTCTTCTAGCCCTTGTACCCAAATGCCAAGCACGTCCAAGGCAATAATTTCAGATTACATCAAACCACGATTCAAAAAACAAAATCGCAAAGTTCCAGCTTGTTAAAATATACTAGTCAGGTCCCACCCCTCTGCAATGAACATCCTTACTGATTTTCATTTCCTGAGAAAGCATTTAAATAAGTAGATGCTAGCATAGTCCACCCATAGCTTTCAAAGCGGGGCTGACAGCTTTAGTTCTCACTCAAAACAGTAAGGTTCCTACGTTCAACTTTGAGAGCTCTCTGAACTTACATAGAGGGTGGAGGTGTGTGTGTATAACTAAACCAGCACAAAGCAGGAAGTATATGGAAATATTTCTAACCAGCACCCTGAGGATGGCTAATAGAGACTGAATTTCTTGTATGCAGGGAGCTTCTTCCTACAGCATCATGCCACTGCCATTTGCAAAGCCTTTACTGCTGACACACTCAAGTGTTTAGAAATAAAGGATGAAAATGTTTGAGAAAATCAGAGGAAAAGCAATTTTCTTTCTTCTTCAGAAAAGTCTTCTGCAAAATGCTTTATACTCAGCAAAGATTCAGTGAGGTCCACAGAAAGCTGAAGAGGGTGCAGCCCTTGTGCGTGAGCATCAGGGCAGGGAAGTGATTGCCCGATTACCCCTGACAAGATTAATTTCACTTCCACAAAAAAGACTGTTGTGCTTTTAGTGCAGATCAGTTTTGACAAAGAAGCATCCAGACCTCACCTAACAGTTCAGCCCAGTATCAACAAGGATTTTTTATCACAAATATTTTTGAGTGCTCACAGAGAAACCAAATTAACAAAGCAGACACCTGGCTTGCCCAGTTTTACAGGGGAGTCAACAATAACTTGACCTTTAAGTAATTTTTCTCCATGGGTATGCATATGTTTTGACAGGACCAACTTTGTGCATGAGATAGTTCTCATTCTCTGTATCCAGTCAGCCATCATACGAAGGGTTACCGAGATTGTAACTTCCCAAAGAGAAGCAGAGTTTAAGAGTAGGGTCCAAAAATGCTCTCTAAAATACCAACACAAATTTTGCTAATGAACGACCTACCAAGATCCAGCTTTAGTGCTGAAAACCACTGCCATTTAAAAAAAGAATCTGTTCACGTTGCCTAGCTTTGTGGAGAAAATGGTTACTACAAAAATCTCCTTTTCCAAGGACACCTTGAGCTTAGCTGTTTGCAATGGTCTTGATATGATTAGGAATCAAAGTAAAATATTCCCTAAAGGAAAAGGAGCCTTCTGGCAAGTTACAAGCATCAGATGACAAATTTGCATCTTCTTACAGAAAACTTTATAAACACAATTTTTTATTCAAAACTCATCCTTACCAAGAGAACTTGTGAATACATGGCAATGGGAAAATTACATTACAGTTAAAAGCATGGATATACAGATAATGCATAGCTTGAGTACACTTATTATTGTTTAATTAAATGCAAAAGGATTATTATGCAATCATTTAATGTTATAAATTGAATTTGTTCCTAACTCTGTCCTTTCATCCTCCCCATACCCCAATTATAAGATTTACTCTGATATCTAAGTAATTGCCTGGAGGCCCTAAAAATGCACTGCACAACCTTTCATCTAGATCCTTTTAGAAAACTAGAAGCCCAAAGTGTTCACATGAGATTTTTCTCCTTCTGCTGGTAATGCAAATTCCTTCTGCATGCCTTCAGACAGTCTCTCTCTAGTTAGGGTATTTCCTTGTGTTTTCTCCCCATCCTGCTGGCAGTTGTTTCTGTGCCTTTGCCAGCCAGGAGGTGGTCCTGGGTCTGCACAAGACTCGAGGGCAGAAAGCACTGGACTGCATCCACATGGCAGCACGGACCTGTTCTCTGACACAGCACTGGAGCGGCTGCCGCGCCGGCTCCCCAACAGCAGGATTTTATTACACTGGCAAATACACTTCATTAAAATACTCCTTCCTGAAGTGCAGAGGCAACACACAAACATGGACTGAACTAAACGCTGAACTACAAAGAGAGGAAATCCCTCCCGACTCCAAAAAGCCAGAGACCTGCCTACCACAGCAACAGGAGAAAGTAAAAATATCATTACAGTCATCTGGGACTACCTGATTTTGGACATTGAGGTTATGTACATATTTAATATTAAATAGGCGTTTATTTATAATTTAAAATGGTATCCCCTAAAGCTTGTAGCTGTCAGATTACCTTTAAATGGGAAACACCAGCACAGCAGAATGGGGACGCTACTGTCTACACTGCCCAAGGCTGAGATGTCCTGGAGGCAGCAGAAAGAAGGGCCCTACTTAAGTGATGTGAGACTGAAATGCCTTTATTGTACAGCCACAGCATATCCATGTGGCCCTCTGCACATGGGACAGCACTTTAGGCCTATCCAATGTACTACACAACTGATGTCTCAATGCAGGTGCATGAGAAAGGACTCTTTTTAATGGAATACAAAGAAAACAACAGTAGAGATAAAGACATTATGGCTTGTGACATACCTCCTGCATAATTTAGACAAACAAAAGAATTTTTATGCTACTGTACTTTATTCAGTATTAAAATTTTACATTTTGTGGAAAAAAAAGACCAACAAAAAAACCCCCAACAATCCTCCCCCTCCAACCAAGAAGACCTCCAAACCTAAATCTTACCACATGTGTACAGAGAAGTTGAAAATGCACTACCAGAATAGCTCTCACAATAAATCTATCTCTCTGACCAAAAAACTTTTATATGCATAAACATGCACATACACACACACAAAAAGAAATAATTTGACATCTACTCAAATGAAAGATGAAAAGTACAGCTGGTGGCACTGCAGAAGAGGGATCAATGCTAAAAACCTCTAATCCTTTATTAGCTAACAAGCAATTCAGAATCACTGGCTAAAAGTCCTTTTGTGTTTTGATCTAGAATATTGATGCAGCCATTAGTTACAGAAGATATTCACAGGCCAGACTCTGAAACAAGCCTGCAAACGCGGCTGTGCTGAAATCACCCCCAGCAGTTGCTATTTTTAGCCCCATTAGTGAGCAGAAAGAGCCCAGCAGCATCAGGGCTTTGCAGGTGTTTCCCGGGCATCCCAGGCTTGGGGCAGGGCAGGCAGTGAGTGGAGGGAGGGCACTGCACCCACCAGGCTGGGCAAGCCAGGAGGAGGGGAAGGGATGCCCGGGCAGAATTCAGATACAAAAGAACAAACTCAGAACTGAAAAGGTGGTTATTTAAAACTATTACACTTCAAAAATTTTGCCTCATGCAGTGGTAAAGCTGAAAATTACTACCCACTCTCTAAAAGCTGAATATCTTACAGCATTTTTAGATTTGTAGATAATCTTCCACTAGCCCCTCTATGTCTCCTTCCCTGCTTCTGTGTTTCTTTCCCAGACTGTCCATGCTGATTTAGTTTGCTGTGAAGCATATGCACTCTGCATCATTAGAGATTTTCAGTTTTTCTCCTCTCCTTCCCCATCTGGAAGCTGATGAATCCACAAATGCAAAGAAGTATTTTCTTTATTATCAAAAATACTTCTGCTCCTGACTATTTAAATCAAAAGGAAATGAAAGGAGGCAACAATGAAGACAAGAGAATCCTGTTTGCAACAAGTTTTTACCACTCAGTCAACTTTCTGGATTTCAGACTAGAGATCTGAAACCAAGATTAGACCCTTGTTTTTCTTTAGCATTGATGTTTATATATTTGTAAATTAAAAGGAAAACTTTATTTGCAAACTAACTGCTTTTAATATACTTTAATTAGAACTTATTATGCTAATAAAATATTTAGTAGAAACACTATAAATATAAGCTCAGGTGCTGCCAATATGTGTGTGCCCTACACAAATTAGGTCAATTCTTGATATCTAATGTCAAAAGACTGTCCCTCACTGCTCCTCCCTGAATCCCTGCAGTGTGTGGGAGCAAGATCCCAGAAAACCATATAAAATCAGCCAATATGGAAAACAAAGGCCCATGAAAAGATAGGGCCTTGCTGGGGCAGGGGTGGGGCTGATTTATTTTAATTCTGATACCCAAACCACAGCAAATAGAGCTAAGTTCTACACTAGAAATATGGTATACATGTTTAGTATTAATTTTGTTCTAAAATTGCGTACAAATCAAGTTTAAACCTTTTAACTGGTCCCAGTTTGATTTTCACATGCTCAGTTTTTGAAAAATTCCATTTGGGTAAAAGGCTGACTGTGCCTTTTTCTGTAACTAAATTAGTTCGCTTTAATGAAGTATTTTTCAGATAATACAAAAACACATATCCAGTCATGTTAGATACAAAATCCTTCAAATTATTCATTCTCTCCAAAGCTGCAACCACCTGATCAGGCATTTGGAAAATACAGGATGATTTGTGTATGAATTAGTCATCAGTACTTCAGTTCACTGTGGTTGCTAACGCTGATGAGAAGCTGCACACACCCCGTCTTTCTGTTGCTGGGACAACAACAATGAAAAAAGAGCAGTGACTTGCAAGGAGCACGTGTGACTTAATAGTTTTGATAAAAAAGGGAGAGAAAAACTCACAAATGCAAGCAATCATTGTTTACAGTACAGCAGCACTTAGGGCTGGTCTTTTACCTCAGGCTTTCTAGAATTGCTTCCTTGGCAGTGATGTTTAGGTAAACACACAGCAGTAGGCTTTCAACTTGGATATCAGAGTATAGATTTTCATTTAGATTTCAAATATGGGTGTTCTGTTATGCCACTCACAGGTTTTTTTAAAAACTGGGCAATGAAGCTGGTGAAGGGTCTGGAGCCCAAGTCTTACAAGGAGCAGCTGCTGGAGCTGGGGTTGTTTAGCCTGGAGAAAAGGAGGCTTGCAGGGGAACCTTCTCACTGCCTACAACTACCTGAAAGGAGGTGGGGTTCAGTCTCTTCTCCCAAGCAACAAGCCATAGAACAAAAGCAAACAACCTCAAGTTGTGCCAGGGGAGGTTTAGATTGGGTATCAGAAAAAAATTCTGCACAGAAAGGGTTGTCAAGCATTGGAACAGGCTGCCCAGGGAAGTGGCAGAGTCACCATCCCTTGGACATATTTAAAAGTCATGTAGATGTGGCTCTTAGTCACATGGTTTAGTGGTGGACTTGGCAGTTGGACTCCATGATCTTTAAAGTTTTTTCTAACATAAATCATTCTATGATTCCATGTCTGTGAGTATAATGTTGTGTTACATACAGCCACATGTTTAAGAAACAGAACACTTTACATTGAGTGCTCCACTGGAGAGACCGTGGTCTTCAAATTCCTATTCCTTTCTAGCAGCACCTATATGACCTAGTATATAGGTCAACACGATTTTATTTCTCCAGTTAACACACACACACTCCCCTGTGCCTTCACCCTGATTTAAGAAGCTTCAGCCCATTTCCCAGCGAGTGTTCAAGAACACATCAATTTACCACCTACTTAGCTGTAGAGAAGCAAGCTTTTCTTGTTGCATCACGGAAGCCCCTCTGGCCTATCTTCACCCTTCCCAGCAACAGTCCTGGAAGGGCACTTAAAAAGCCTTAAAATTGATGCAGATTAGAATGCAGCCCTGCCCTTTTGCTCACAGTCCCGTGAGCACAGGTGCCTCAGTGAGGGCAGGGTGAGTGCCTGCGTACAGAGGGGAGCTCCCAAAAGCAGTGCTGCCACCACAGGAAACAGCCTGTGAGAACTGTGTACCTCCTACCAGCCTTACCACAGCCCCTGAGATAACGTGCACCGAGAAATGACATCTGCTACCAAAAGTCCTGTTCCACACAGGTAGGGCATGAGTGTGACATAATCCAGAATATCCACTGATCATTTTAAATAATGGATATTGGAGGGAGGTTTCCCTGTGTTCACTTGTTTTGTCTATTTCTTAAATACGTAAATCATTAAGCTGCTCATAAATGATACACAGCAGAGTTTTTAACACTTAAATTTTTGGCAATAATTTATTTTGGAGTTCATTAATTTTTAAACAGGAAGATCAGAACAATTTCAGAAAACACAGTTCCCATTTAAGTTAAAATAGCTGCGTAACTCATCACGCCTAAAAAAAGTACCACGCAAAATCTAACAAGCTCTTTAAACCAGAGGGAAATCAAGCAATTGACGGCAAGTGAGTGCTATGACTAATTAAATAATTATTTTTAAAAAGTAAAAACCTTGTTCAAGTTCTATTCCTCCTGAAATCTTAATGAGTGACATTTAAAAAAAAAATAACTTGTTGGCTGGGAATCTCACGATACTGCTTTGCAAGCTTCCTCAGAAAGTCTTGGAAATGATTTAAATTCAATCATTAACATTCATTGTATCCCTCTAATCCTAAATATCATATGGAAGACATTAGAGAGTCATTGACACTGAGTGTGCTCTGTGTTGCATGACCTCAGGACAACATGCCAGTTTCTTGAAACATGCCTCCGTTACAGAGTGCAAATGGGATCAAGCCATGTTTTAATCATGTTCCCAAGCTGCGCTAGAGACCCAGCCTTTGCAAGGCTGCAAACTGGGAAAAAACCAAAACCACCAACGTGGAAACATGCTTTGGCTTCTCAGGCACACTGGGCTGTAGAGAAATGCTGGCACCAAATGTTCCAACAAGGTCCTGTAAGGCAGATTTTAGTAATACGCATGTAGGAAGTTATAGGTTAATATAGGCATTGAGCAAAATAAACCTTCTGAGACATGAAAACACAAATCCTATGCAGCTAACCCACAGAATAAACCGTGTTTGTGTGTACATTTACACAACGGACTTTAAAAAAAAATAGTCCTGCTCACCATTTCTCTGTCTGGCCAATACCTTTCTTCTCCAGCCCCCTCAATCCTGGCACACCACTCCCAGCTGCTGCCCAGAGGCTGAGGGGGCTGGAGACACGATGGCTGCCTTGAAAACAGGCCCTGCCCTGCCGAGGGGCTGGTGTGCAGCACCCAGACCCTGGAAGCAGAACAGCAAGGACACCCTCCACGAGCCAGGAATGATCCTCCTCCCTTGCACAGCACCAGTCACGAGGGACAACAGCCCACAGAGGCTGTGGTGAAGCTCTCCCCCAGATCCTGAGCCAGAGAGGCAACACAGTCAAACAAAGAATGACATCTGCCCCATTGTCCCACTGCCTGCTTTCCCACAACACCAGGGCGGTGGAGTGCCAACAAAATGTATATATGCAGGGACTACGTATTTCCGCAGGAGGAACACCAACTGAGATATGGTACTAGTGACAGCAGCCACCACATGAGAATTCCCTGTGGCAGCACCCAGGGTGTCTGCAGAGAAAGCATCACAGTCTAAAATTTGAAAATGCCAAACCACATGCTTGCTTTATAATACGGCCATTTATTAAAAGCAAGGAAAAAAACAACCCCGCATTCAATCCTTGATCCTCGCATACAAATCCTCAAAGACAGAAGGTCTGTATGCACTGGGGGCCAGACAATTTGCAAGTTTATAATTCTACTGAGAATTTTCAAATGCACAGACTGGGGAGAGTCTGTATTTCCTTAATCTCATAGGATCACAGAAGTATAGCTGAGACAAAAGTGATACCTTGCTCCAGGCCACATTTTCCTTTCTATCCATTTACCATTTCCTTGACATTATATAGCTTATACACATTGTGTTGTTTCTTTTTAATTCATATGCAAGCCCTTTATCTCCTGCTGACTCTTATTTTGAATATACTCTCATGTAACACTCTAACAGTCATGAAAAGCCCTGCAACACATACACTTGGTATTCCTTAGAGATGAAAAACAGCCTTAGTAAAGAAAATTCAGCTATAAGCTGCTTAGTCAGAATTCTTTCTAAGAAGCCACTGTGCATTCCTTAAAAAAATAGCCTGACTCCTATGAAACAACTGGTGTCATAATTCATATGAAACTCTTATTCCCCAAACCTATGTGTTTTGCACATGGGATCCTATGACATTACATCTTCTCCATTGTTCTTTATTATAATTCACTGATTTATCAAATTAAATGCTCTCTCTAATACCAATCTAAAGGGAATGCACTATGCCTTCTATTAAAACCATGGTTTATAAATTTCATGTTCACATGTTCAGGTTAAACAATTTTGCAGGAAATCAAACCCAGAGTCCAAAAACTGACAATGTGATACGTGTCTAAAGCAAAGAGAATTGTATTGCTTTGAGATGCTCGGAGAGATTTTCCCTGTTTAGTTGTCAAAACTAAATTACCAGAGGAGCTGCAGACTAAATTTAGACTCTCCAGGGCTGCACCCATCCATAACCTGGCTTTCTTGGCACATCACTCCCACAGCAGGCATTCAGAAAGCTCAGGGGACACCGCACTTTGCTCGGCCTACTTAGCAGAGACAAAAACCACATCTAAGGCTCCAAAAGAATACAAATACTTTATGACTAAGCCAGCCTCTTCCTTTGCTGCTCCTTATCCTAGCAGCTCTCTTCCTGTAAGTGGAAATTGAGAAACAGGCTGGTATTGCTACAGCCTGTGTATTATCAAAACTACTTCTCCACAGCAATGAGGAAAAGAAGGTCTGATTGCTTCTTCTGTCACTGTAACTACTGTCACATTAAGCTTCAGATATGTTCTGAATAAAGCCTTTAGTAAAGGCAGAATGTCACATTATTCCTTCTTGCTTAAGCGCTGAATGTCAAAAATTATTGCTAGGTTGGCTGCAAAATGTGGGCACCCGTGAAGTCTCACAGCCAGCTGCTGAACATAAGCATATGCCATATCTAGGTTGGTCCTACTGCCTAAAAGTAACTCCTTCAAGCTTTTAATTCAGATATAGCATCCCCCCTGCTTTCCCTCTCCGACTTTTTTGGCCCTGTGTTTAGCTTTTTCTGGCATTTTGATTGCTCCTTATTAACGAAAATGAACAAGAATTGAATAGTCATAAAACAGCATGACTAATCTTAATGCTTTTTTTAAAGAAGAAGAAAATGTCCATACAATTTTACAGTAGGTTATAAAAATTCAGTTACAGCAGCTCTGCAGATCCCTGTTAATGCTGTGAAATGCTTCATAGCTGTAAAGAGTTTCCCACATATTCTTTCCCTTTGAAGTCCTGGAGAAATGTTCGTATTTTATGGAAACGAACATTAATCTGCATGAAAGCTGCCAATGGCTCAGGGAACGTCAGCCAAAGAATGCCAGAATGAATGAGTTAGACCAGCCATTCTCAAGCTGCAGTCCATACCACGCTTGCTGGTGCTCTGCCTGCTAGCTGGCTCATCATTTGTTCTGCTGTTCCCTTAGTTTCTCTCTTGAAAGCTACACTAGAAATAGGCTAAATAAAATACATGTACATTAAATAAATTGCTTTGAGTTTACACAGTAAACTATATTAAATGCAGAAAGATTCCCAAAGCTGCTTGTCCATCTGTCTTCAATCCCTGCACATGGATGCCTTGCACATGAGAAATGCACCATGCAGTCTCAAATGGGAAGGACCTATTAAGACTAAGATTACTGTGCTCTAGTGTCTGCAATAATCTATCAGTGTTTAGATACATCAGTTCAGAGGGTAAAGTCTTCCAGAACACAGGAAGTACTGTGCTAGAATGCTTCTTTAGATAAGGAACTACTACAGCCCCTTCTGGATTGTAATGCATATGATTGTAAAAACAGGAATGTGTAAGCATCAAGTTCAACTACCAAACCAAGTGGGGAAATTCAAATTAACAGCTTTCACCTGTAAAGTCAAGAAGGTAGGAGCATCAGGTAACAATAACAATCAATACAATCCAGGAAATTCTAAAGGAAAAAAAGATTTAATTTTATACAGAATGGAGCAAGAGCTGTAATGAGACGACCCTTTTTCAGTTCTTCCCTTGTGGTGTGTCCCAAAATCCTCACTGTAGGTCACAGAAAAAGTTGTATAAGCAGCTGTGTAATGAAATGGGACAGTGGATTTGTGACAGTTCCCATGCTTTTCCCCTCCTTGCCCCACCCAGCTTTAGTCTCTCTATCTGATCTTCTTACATAACTTTAACTCATTTTGTTCTGCTAAGTCAATATTTTCTTAGATCACTTCTCCCCTATTTTCAGAAAGGATTTTGGTGAAGTTTCTTATGTCTTAGTTGGTTTTTTGGTTGGGTGGTTTTTTTTGTAAGCCCACACACATTTAACTTGATTGAGAACTCACTTCAAAAGCTTTCTTTCAACTATTTATGAGCATTTATATAGCTACACAGTAGCTATATAGTCAGTAACTCGTCTACTATGCTTCCTGTTTCAAACAATAGCAAACTTTGGGTATTTTGGGAGCAAACGGCTATTTTCTTCTATGTTTCCATCTCCTTCAGTGTGTGCACACATGTATCTATCTGTATCTATCTGTATCTATCTATAGCTACTCCCTGCGTGAATGTCTTTATGTATACCAAAATAATAAAATACTTAGGCTAACTTCCTGAGATGTAAATGTAACAACAGCTAAAGACAACACTTCAATTTAAAGTTTGATAACAGCTAAAAAGATTATTTCCCACGGTTGATGTCTTTAGTTGTTCAGTTTACGTAATTTGCTTACATGCACCCTAACCTGCACCCTTTTCAACCTCAATTTTACAATCGTGCAAGGCTGCAAACATGCAACCCTACTTCTGCAGCTGAGACTTGTTTTTTTTTTTAAATTCTGAAGAATAGGCTACAAGACTAACAACCTCAAAGGATTATCTATACCTTCCAGGGAATATCTACAAGATAGAAAATTTACCCAGAACAGTAGGTAAAATCAAATATATGAATACAAGATCCATCTATGCATTTCATCTGAACCAAGAAACTTCTGAAATCTGGTCATGTGGTTCCTCTTCCATGTACTTTGAACACTGTCTTCATAAGATAAGATAGTATCTTCATAAGATATTCCCAGCATGTTGGCTGTTTGGAGTAGCAATCTAAGTAAGATGTCCTCCACCACAAACATCTTCACATTTAAAAATCACAGTAGGAAATCAGAAAGAAATCATTCCCCAGGGGCATGTATATTCACAGTGAAACATCAGCCTTTTTCTGTGTCATTTCTTGCCATTATCTAGTTACAGACCCTGTTGTTTAACACCTATCTTCTAGTTGCCATTCTGTTAAACCAAATTGTCTGAAGTATTCAAACTATTACCCTTTTTTCAGGGGTCATTATCAAATATACTTACAACAATAACTCAGTTAAATTTAAAGAGAAACAGGCAGATTTTGACAAAGTTCTGAAGCCCTCACAGCAACTAAAGGCTCATTTCCTCAAATCCATGTTTTTTCTTCAGTCACACTTGTGCTTTTTTCCTGCAAACATCAGCAGGGATTTGAGAAACCTCATCAGGAAGGAAAAGGAGCTGGAGAATTTTGTTCATCTGGGGTGTCGGTTCTCTATTTGTCTCTTTTTCAGTTATGTCCACTCTCCATTTGAAAAGATACCACCCCAGTGGCTTTAAAACACTAAAACTTATCACTGTATTCTTTGCTTGCTGAGCCAACCTTTTTATTACTTCTATGTATCTCCCGCTACATTCGTCCCATTCACCTCTGCCTTTGTTATGCTTTCCCAAGGTACCTTATCTTCCCGTGATTAACACAAACGCAAAAATGCTTCCTGTGCACATACATTAGTCTCTTTTTTCAGAGTAACTGGTTTATGTCAAAGTTAAAAGTTATCTATTTTCAACAAATCAGACTTTTAAAGTGGTTTTAAAATAAACATTTGTAAAGCATACTGCGCTTTCTTACCTGAACAGAGTTGTTCAACTTTTGTGTAGTTTAAAGCTAATATATCATTAACCCATGCAATGATGTCATGTCTGCTCATAGTCTCCTGGGTTATAGAGGTAGAGTACACGTTGACCGCCATTCCCCAACTAGGAAAAAAAAGAGAGACAAAAACATTTTTGGCATTTTGGTAATTGTTTTCTGAATACAATCAATATATGCTTCCTGTTCAAAATGTGAAAGAAAAGGTGTGACACTCACAACCCTCTCTTATTTATTGAGAAAGGAGGCTTAATTTTTATTCTTTGATGATACATAACCTCCCCAATATCTTCTTGGAATCTATGAACATGTTTCTCTGGCTGTCACTGTGAACTTAAAGAACAAAGAGTACTATGGTACTCTGCTTCATGCCAATAAGGTAGAAAAAACCCCAGAATCAGACATAGCCTAAAGATACATAGACAGGTTCAGAGACCTGAGATTTTGTCATGTTGTGCTGCACCAATACAGTGATCTGCGTTCTGTCATTTTTTTCCCACTGCAGGATGATCAGCCTCCCTAAACCAACTTTAATTTTAGATAACTTCTAAATGATGATATAGCTGTTCTACTTACTGAAATACTGATTTCTTACTGGGACAGGGCCCTTTTGGATCATTAATTCAGTTCTTAACAGTCACGGAGTGAATATCAGATAATCTCTGTTATCAATTTACCAACCTCTATCCTAAAAGTAACTGAGATTTGCACCCTCAACTGTCTGATTGGAAAGCTGCCGTGGAGCCTGATTCTTCTAAAACATTAGTGGCATTTCCTCTCAGCTTAAACCCATTTGTCCTTCTGCCAACATTACCCTCCAGCCCTGATGGCTTTTTCTTCCCCAGAGCAGACTTCCTAATGCGTTAGGGACAACACTCACTGTCTGTCCCAATGCCCAGGTAGTCTAGATTAAACAAATCAATGTGAGTCTCTTATATCAAGTCAGACATTCACTGACTGATCATACCAGCAGTCCTCCTTGAACAGACAGTTTCAAACACTGTTCAGATAACATTTCACTGAGACCTTGGTAAATGGCACTCTGTGCCTAAAGTTTTCACAGCTACATCACCTTATACAGATTCTTCTAGCTAGCAAAGGCCGTTTCCTGGAAGTCAGTAAGTCATACTAGCGTTTACCATGTTCCCAGGTACATAGACTAGGAACACATAGTAGTGAACTTTGCTCCCTGTTACCCTACCCCAATCACCCTTTCTGTTGCAAGACGTTGCAAAGAGAAAAGATGAGCACACGCAAGTTTATCTCATCAGTAGTTGCAAAGAGCAGAACCAAGTTCATAAAGAGAGTAAGCAATGTTCCCATGAGTAATGGACTTCAGAAAGTCCATTAGAAGCAATCCAAGTATGAGGTGTCTCAGAAATTACCAAAGAGTCAAAGTTGAACAATTATTCTTGGAAAGAATATTATTCTTGGTTTGCTGGGGACTGCACGCCTTCGTCTCTAGTGGCACCCTATAGCTAACACTTATCTGTCTAGCTTTGGTGCCCATCCTGCCATCTCAGCTTTGGACCTCAACTTTCTCAGTCAACTTTCTCCTGCAAGAGAGCAGGATCTCCTTCGTAGGATCCGAAGTCTGCGTGGGACTATTTCCACTGAGAATTTCCAGAGATGTAACCCTTTGAAGCCTGACAGACAATTCTGCAGGGAACACAAAGACTGCAGATTAACTCCACCCATAGTTAAGTGTGCTAACTAGGTGCGGCAACCTAGGTAAAATGCATGGAAAAACCCACCAGCACAAAACTTGACTTGGTAACACATAGGCATACAAGTACATAACACAGAGAATAAATTTAAACACAAGATTATGAAGTTCGTAATATAGGTCACTTTCTAGGGAGCAAATCTCACAAACAGAAGGTTGTTCAAGTTGTTCCCCATCTACTGACATTAAGATGCAATACATAATATCCTCAAATTTGCTTTATGGAGAATTAAAAAAAAAAAAGAGAGAGAGAGAAAAAATGGGGTCAAAAAATTCATGCTCTATAGTCAGGCAACCACTGCCAGAAACTCATTCGGAACCAGGCTGCCTCTCTACCCACTTCTGTACAGGCAGCTCTGGAGCACAGAAGAAACCAGCCTATGCTCAGTGCTCTGTTCTTCCTGCAGGCTCACATGCAGCACAGCCAGTTGTGTGAACACAGCCCTGTATTCACTCTAAGAGTTAGCAAAGGTCGCTTTCTTGGCATGTGCCAAGTGCTTGGCTTGAACCAAGTGCTAGGAACAAAGTTTTAGAAACAGGGAGTGCCCTTTTACTCTCAAAACTACACCATAATGGCTAAACATAAAAGCTTAGCTTCAACATCAGGATGGAAGGCACAGGCAAAAAACACCTTTGATACGAATGGCATCTGAAGTTTGAAACATGTGGTTTTTACTTTATTTTAGCCTTTTTATATAGATAAGAAACTAACAGAAAGATATCACTATTAAACTAACGTGTTAAATATCGTCTGTAAGATCAGTTGAAATAACAGCTTAGTAATGAATTTAATATTCACTTAGAATTAAGAATAGTGAGCTTAATAATAAACCAACAGTTCAGTGCAGAAGAGTACACTGAATTCTAAAGCAACTAGATATATTTAGATGATAACATTTGAAATAAAGCTACTCTGATCCATAATTGTCCCTACTTCAAGAAAATTTTAATTGGCCTCTGAGGCCAGGCAGAGCTCAGAACAACCATCAGCTACCGCTAGTGAAAAGGGAAAGTTCACTTTGTTAAAAAGATCAAGAAAATACACACACACAGAAAGGAAGCAGAACTTCCCTCATCATCTTTCTCCACAAAGAACTGCAGAGAGAAATATCCATCTTTCTGCAACCCACAGGGGAGCAAACAACTTCCTCTGCTGCAGTGCACGGGGTGGGGAACTCTGCCGCAGGAAACTGTGAGTAAATGAATAACCTTGAGTTTTACAATGCTGCCCTGATGGATACCTGTAATACAACTTATGCTGTGTCTGCAAATGAAATATTATAGTCTATGGGTCAAACAAAAGTTCAGACAATTTATTAGAGACAAGTTCAAGCTATTTGTTAGAGACAACAGCTTCAGATTTGTACACAAGTGTGCACAACGGTGTATGAGTACAACTGTAAACAAAGTTAAGCAAAATTAATCAGAATTTCTGGTAAAAAACTCAGTAACATGCCACTGCCATTCGTTCTTAAGTGTTCTGTTTACATATATGTGAATATTCCACAGCTGCTTCTCTTTAAAGAGTTCACCCTGTCTTCTCATCTCGTTCCCCACCCTCCTACTGGTTAGGTCTTAAATAAACTCAGCTGGGAAAGGTTTCCTTTACAGTAAGCACGTTCTAATTTGGTGCTCAGATACACACATATCCTGTTTGCCACACAGAGAGACCTTGAACAAAACAAAAAAGAAGGAAAAAAAAAGAACTAACAGGTGTAGGTAGCACAGCTACCAGGCTCAGACACAGTCAAGAACCTCCGTGCTCAACATCTACAGCTGGGCTGGGGTTTTCTGCAGGACTTAGTTCCCCTAGTGCTGAAGTACTTTGAAAAATGTGATCCATCTTCAAAACACATTAATAAACATGTGTAAGGCGATGCAAGAGAACAGCTGGACAAGTGGAGACACACGGGCCATACTCGGAACAGCTAACAACTTGATTTTATGTCCTAATATACTACTTCTTTCCAACAACATTTTTTACATTTTCAACTTGGTAAGCTTTCACTTGTTTAAACTGAAGGCTCTGAATCATAAGATTGCAATGAGGCTTACACAAGCCTGAAAACAAGTATCTACCTGGTATCTTCAGGATTCCATAGAGGTACCTAGTGGTTCTATAGCAACTGAAAGCAGACTGAAGATAGCACATCATACCTGCCACTTCTGAGGGCACAGGGGGAGATTAAAAACCTTTGGCTGTTACAGTACTGCCTAACCACAAAGGACTCTCCCTTGTTTTACTTCAAGCCCTAGGATAGTCTTCACATATCAGTCTAGCCCATTTCAGAAAAACACTTCACACATGCACAACTACACACCACAGACATGAGTTCAGGGGATTAGACAGGTGCTGAAAATCATGTACATGCTTAAGCAGTTTCCCCAGTTAGAAATATACTGGCTCAGCATGTCTGATGGTAAACATTACACCCAAAAGTCTATTAATTTTTTAAGGCATTATATGCAGCATTGAACATTGAGATATTGGGTATTTTCCACTGCTCTTGCTACAGATAACTGCAGCTGTTACAAGGTGCTATCCAGCCGTTCCTAAGGACAGTTTTGCAAGAAGCACATTTACTTTATTTTTCCAGGGATAAACTAACTGTTGTTGACAGCAGAAGCTGTATCACAACAAACCAGTAATAATGACAAGCCTAGAAGGATTACAGCAATGAAACTATTTGTAGTGTAAAAACCTGCCATCACCTCTGAACCTGCAAGGCCTTTACATTTTTGCAGAATAGGTAAGGTTGGAAGGGACCACTGCAGGTCGTCCAGTCCAACCTCCCTGCTCAAGCAGGGCCACCCAGAGCATGTTAGAATTGTGTCCAGATAGTTTTTTACTATCTCTAGAGAAGGAGACTCTGTAACTTCTCTGAGGAACCTGTTCCAGTGCTCAGTCAACCTCACAGTGAAGAATTCCTTCCTCATGTTCAGGTGGAACCTCCTGTGTTCCAGTTTCTGCCTGCTGCCTCTCATTTAGTACAAACAGACTGCTGCCTCTCATTTAGTACAAACAGACATACTTGTACTAAATAGTAGTACAAAGAGACAACTAGATACTAAGTTTTTAAATGCAGTGGAAAGTCTGTGTGACAGTACAGAGAAGCCTTCTGGAAGCTGGCACCTGATAAGATACTGCCAGTAAAACAAAAGATCTCACACCAAAAATTACTAAAGCAGAAGATAACAGCAGAAAGGCTAAGATCAAGCTGAGTGAGACTGCTGCAGCTGCTGGTGAAAAGGCTTTCTAGATTAAAGCTACGGCAAAACCAAAAAAATCCCCAAAGGAAGAAACCTGCTAGACTCAGTAGCTAAATCCCTGTACAAGGAAAATTCATCCTTTTCTGTCACTCCAAAATGACAACTGATTTGCAGCTGGACCTTGTCTGTTTCTTTAACACTCACTGCACACAACCTTAGCCACAGTCATTAGAGGCCAGTTATGCTCGAGGTTGTCTTTACTGAAAGGAGCCCTGCGGATGGAAAATCAACACAAAAAGCTCCTATGCCGCGTTGGCAACACTGTTCTTGCTCTCCCTTTTGACTTATGCTGTACTTCTGCAGCAAAAACCATGGCATCAGTGTTGCAACTGCAGTGGTATTTGCAGCAAGCAGTATAAAGGCTCTATCTAGCCAGAAACAGAATCAGATACAAGATTAATCACAATGAGGCACTGCCTTGGGGAAAAAAATAAAAAAGAATAATAAAAGAATCCCGTGATTATAACACTGTGAGAAATCCGTGTTTTAAAATGCTGAATGTCAAATCTCTTTTGCACTGTTCCCATGTTACTAAATAGCCCTGAAATGTTAAAAATATTTTTATTATCTGTATATCTCACCAACTTTTGAATGTCATTCTACATTTATCACATGGATCTGACTTGACCTAAAATGATTTGGGAAGTACTCTACAGAGTCTAGATGAAACTGAGGCAATCCATGTACATTTCATGGCTTGAATATTGCAGGATTATCATTTAACACAGTCAACAGCATATTTTCTGTTGTTCTCATTGCACTTCCCTGTTTAAATGCAAGTGAAATGAGAGTAATAGAGATGTACTCTGATTGGATTAGGGAATTTTTTTCTTTTAAATTAGAGGCTTCCTGCCAATGCTGGGATGTTCTGACCTATATAAATGTTTATGACAGTCTAAAGGACTGGTTTAGACCCAAATCTGAGTATCTCTTATAAAGACTCCTGGCAATTCTGGTTAATGCTACATATGACTTTGGAAAACCTAACACCCCCCAAAAAACTTATTATCTAAGGCAGAAAAATACTAGTTCTTTTTCAGACATTCAGTTCGCTCAAATGTGAAAAACACAACCAGAAGTATTCAAATAATATACACAACTTGAGCCAAAACCTCTGATATGGCCTAATAACTAGCAATGCATTACATTGTCTACTGCATAGCTTTTAGAAATAGTTAGAAATTTATTCACTAACCAGTTACGAAATTGGGGTAGTTCACAAAAATGAAAATAACAGTTTCAAATTCCAAGACAATTATTTAGTGCTTCAAAGATTTCAGGGCACTTAAAGGTCCACCTGAGGAGGACAAGCCCCGTTCACTGACTCACTTGCACCTGCCAGTCATATTTGCATTCACTAGAACGTGCCAGTCGTATTTGCATACCGTAAGTAAGACTTTATTTCTCCAAGTACATTCTCACTCCTGCTGCCAATGAAACTGTACAGAAACATCATGTCTCTACAGTAACACAATTACTTTTTTTTCCAAGGGTTCACCTTTGCCTTCAAAAGTACAATGCAACAGTAACACCTAACTACGTAGTATCTTAACAATGGCTGAAAGTATTGCAAGCTCTGAAAGGTTCCTTATCAATATCTATGAGGAAACAAACCTTAATTTAAAAAAAAAGCATTCTTGACAAAGGATAGAGATTCAAGAAAGGCAGACATCAATAGCTTACACAAAATGGAAGCAATTCAGAGCCTCTAGCCACCACCATTTCCACACACAGGTATATTCACTCTGGTAAGAAATGAACCACAGCAGTGCACAGCACCCTCAAACCACACCTTAGAGCAGCTGAACAAAGTAATACTAATGTTTCGTGCTGAATAGACAGGCACTAGTTAACATGGGGTAAGGACACACAAATTTCAGTATAAAAAGAATGTTACTACAGATTAAGAAGGCATTTTATTAATGATGAACAACAAAAAAAACCTTTGAAGTAGGCTGAACAAGAGGAACCTAACCGTGGCAAGGCTGCAATGCTAAAAATCTTCACTGCTTTTACTTACAGTTATTACCCTCCCCCTGCCAAGGCTTTCAACTCTAAGATCTTAAGCTTGAATTGCTGCTCTGATGCCCTGAAGGAAGACATTCAACCTGTCAAATTTTCACAATAGACACTGGCAACTAGTCTACCTTTCACAATAGCAAGGGGATTGTGAAGGGGAAAAAAAAAACTTGATTCAAAGGAAAATAATTCTCAGACTTATACAATAAACTCAAGTTAATTAAAAACACCTTCATTGTAGAAAACAGAAGATGTCTATGACCATTTTGTAACTAGAAAACCTCCAGAAAGCTCATGAATAAACCAACATTTAACCTTCTATTAAACAAAGTCTCAATTCACCCAGACAGAAACAGGAACTTCAATTCTCCTTTTTTTCTTTTTTTTTTTCCTTATGGATAATAACAGGTTACCAAGCAAACATGCAGACACTGCTGAAGGATTTCCAAGAGATTAAAAACGTGCCATTATGCAAGGTAACATCAGTGCTGAGCGCTGAAGAAGGGATGCCTTGAGAGGCAGCCCATGTAAGCAAACCTCAGCTCCTAGCTCAAGTTCTGCAAATTACAGGGGAACCTCCTATTATTTTGCTCCCACGAGTTGATGGATGAGTAGTTTCGCTTTCAGAGAGGAGATTTCCAAGTTCTTTAGCAAATGCAGATTTACTGGAAAATGAAGACAGCGGTGGAGGAGAGCTTGTCCCCAAATCCACTGGCCCACATGAGCGCAGCCCGTGGACTCGCAGGCAGAACACCGTGGACACAGCCACCCACTAAGCAGCCTCCTGCGTGCACACCGAGGCACACCCGCCCGTGATCAGGAAGGGCTAAGGAGGATCAGGAACGCCGAGGAAGCGGGGCCAGGGCGCTGCGCAGGGCACCGAGGCAGTGTGGCACAGGCGGAGCGCAGCAGCCCCGGCTGCTCCCGGCTCCGGCCATTTCCGCCTTTTCAGTCCAGAAAACGCTGCGGGCAGGCTCGGGAGCTTCAGCAGGGATGAGATCCAACTAGAGACAGATGAAGTCACCAAATGAATTTAGTTTTGACCTATCCGGCGTTGCGCTGCCCCCCTCCTCCTCTCCGGCATGTATACATTCCGAGGTGAAAGGCTAAAGTAACACGCTGATTTGCTCCAAGCACAACCTAATGGCAAATGAGATTTTGTAATACTATACAGCCCTCCTGACGGGGGGCCTGAGCAGCCTCCAAGTGCCTCACAACCCCGCAGAGCCAGGCAAGAGAGGCAGTGACTCAGCAGGAGACAGGCACTGAGCATCCACGGGCTCCAGAGGAGGACAAGTTTGGGTAGAAGGGAAAATAGGAGGATTCAACAAGGGGAAATGCAATGCCTTTCTCCTAACACATACCTGCTGTTTCCTAACAATTGATTGCAGTACACTGTAAATACCCTGGCTGTCCAAGTCAGGCGAAGCTAAGGAGGAGAGCACTCCCCCTTGCACTAGCTAAGGGGGGACTGCAATACAGCTTTCCTGCTCACAAATGATGCACTGTGATACAGAGCACAAGGACTTTGTCATGCATCAACTCTTCTCTCTTCTACATTAAAAACAAGTGTAGATGCACACTGATTGATGCACTGCAACATTTATTCGGGCCTTAATATACATATATGTTAGAATCACAGAATATCATGAGTTGGAAGACACACACCAAGGACCACTGAGTCCAACTCTGTTCCTGCAAAGAACGAGGCCCTTTTTAAGTGGCCTTCTAAGGCCACCTTCACTTTGAAAGTTCCTGGAGTGATACCAAGCAAGGAAAAAAGAAACAGCACAGCACCCATTACCCACTTGTGCAACCATCCCAAGACCCGTGGGCAAAGGTGCCAGAGCACAGCCTGCATGGCAGAGCTGCTGAGGTATCAGCCAGGCAGCCAGCCCCGCTCCACCCCTGAAGTCATCCTGGCAGGAAGGTGACAACACCGATCAGGGGTATAAGACAACATTTATTTTAAGCCCTGAAGTTGTAAACAAGCATGTGACAACGGATGAAGCAACAGGCAACCATGCTAGCTGCTTTCACTGGTGCATCACTCTCTAAAACACAGCTGTGTGTTTTTGTAATAAAAATATTAAGCTTTAGTATGGTTGCCCAGGGTTCCCACTGCTATCACAGCTCTGCTGCCATTAGCAGGGAAAGGAGAAGCACCAGGCTTTCTGCTGGAAATGCAGGATCAATCCCCAGACAACACCTGTGACAGGAACCAGCTGAAAGTCCCCTGCCAGCACGGCCTCTGCAGACCACTGCGCCAACACACTGCAGAGCTTTTTACTATGCCCTGAGGCCCACCTCTCTCCCTCTTCTCCCTCAACCACTGGTGAAAGCTAGACTAAAAATAATAATGATGATAATAAATCTTGGAGTTCTGACATCTCCAATGTTGTCGATATAGGCCCAAATAAATATCCCCGTCTTTGGCTTATTACAAACTCCCTACAAACCATTTTTAATAATACACAGACTCCAAGTGTTAAGACTACCAGCCACAACACTAAATTTTGGGTTTGGATACCAAAGTAACTTCATTCTCATGAGTTAATACTGTTACCAGACAAAGAAGCACTCTTAAGTTATTCTGGTGCTCAACATACTACCAGTAAATTACATATTTTAAGAATTAATCATACCAAGTACTATCTACAACAGGGCTGAACTTCTAAGTGCAATTGCTTAACTGCTAAATTGATTTTGGAGCAACTAAACTAGAATTCACTAATCCTTCATGAGGTAAATTGCCCTGTAGGAACATTCTAGCTCAACCATCTGTGATTTATGTAACATATTATTCTTGCTGCGTGGCAGTAACCACAGACTGATTTTACCATTGTTGCAGTACCAACACAATTGGTGAGTCTACCAGCATCAACTAAAGCTCCCCCAAACCTTTTTTTTAACCACGTTGGTCTTTGAAGGTCTGTGAAATTGGCTTTTTCAGACAGATTTTGACTTTTAACATCTGCCTATCTAAACGGGGAATTCCCCAAAGCTTTGTTTTCTAAATAATATTCTTTATATGGTGCTTACTGCTTTGATGTAACTGTGATTGTAGAAACTGAATTAGTTACAACAGCCTTTATCTACGAGCCCCAGTAAAGCCTTGCACCTTAAGCTAAGAGAAGCATAGATGTACTGTTTAATAGGATTTGGCCTCCTTTCATGGAATATCTTGAGGTCAATTCCTAAAGTGTATTGCTTCCAGCTGGCAAATAGTGACATTACCAAGTTCAACTCTCACAATAAACAAGGAAGAAAAAAGTTTATTGCTTGAATTGCCTTCAACTACATGTAAGTGCAGTTAGGAAGGTAATCTGGGCTCAGTGTGAATATTTAGTTCCTTCAACCCTCTCAATGTTGCTGCAGGCCATGCGACAAGATAGTTCTGCACCACTCCCTGTAAAAGCAAGTCAAACTAAGCAGACATCTGACACAGTTTAGGAACTGTGCCCACAGTTAAGACATTTTCTGCAGATTAAACTTATCAATAATGCTAATATTTTCCGCATGAAAAGATGCTACAATCCCTTAAAAGCAGAGTGAGTGATTTATCAGCTATTAACTTCAAGACATAATCCTTAATTGCAATGTACATAATTAATTTTATGACACAGCAAAACTATCCCTTTGCTCTGCTGTTTCTCTACAAACTTTTGATCAGCCCTGGATACTAAACTGCAGAAGTTGCTCCCAGCGATTTAGAGAACGCAATATGAAATTATATGAATATGAATTAATATACTGTTGCAGCAGCAGTATAGCTTTTGCAAGAATGAACCTAGAAAATGTTTGATATTGATGAAGTCATACTGAGACTACATACACATATTTTTCTTTTCCATTTGAAACCTTTGATGACAAGGCTGATTTCACCTCCATGGCAGTACAAAACTTGTTACCAGATGATATTACTTTCATTTTTAAAGCATGTGATTTCTTTACTTTGTTTTAAAAGTTACGAGCTCTTTATGTTTATCAGAATTACAGAATGGGATCATAAAGTGACTCGGGTAGGCAGAGAACTCCAGAGAGATCTGCTCCAGCCTCCCAGTCACTGCAGAGACAGCAGGAGAAGGCTGCTGATGATCCCATCTGTCTCAGTTTCAAGTCCCTCCAAGGACAGATATTCCACAGTCCCTCTGGGTAACTTCTGGTGTTTGACCATCCCTACTGTGCAAACATTTCTCCCAGTATCTAAGGTACTTTGTACTGCTGCAGCTGCTGACTGCCACTGCCTGTCATCCTTTCTCCATGCACCTCAGAGAAGAACCTGGCTCCATCTTCTTTACACACAGTCTTCCACTAGACAGATAAGACTGCAATGAGATCTTCCCCTCTCCTGAGCTGGCTCCTATCCAGACTGACCACACATAGGTCACAAGCTCCAGCCCCCTGACCATCCTGGTGTCCCTCTGCCACACTCACTTCAGAACGTCCTTGTTTCTCTCAAAGTGGAGAGGCCAAATTCAGACACGGTATGTGAGATGTGCTCTCAGAAGCACCAGAGGGGAAGAATCACTTCCCCAGAGCTGCTGGCTACATGCCTGCCAATGCAGCCCAGCATGGGCTTGGCCTTCTTCCCTGCAGCAGCACACTGCTGACTCACGTTCATCTTGTTCACCAGCACCACCAGGTCCATACCGTGTAACCCTTCAGGAACAATTGTGAGCAATGTGGTAGTGGAAAAAAACACCTCACCATATTAAAAATAGAGCTGCTTGAGAGACAAAGCAGTTCTACAGCATCCCGGTGGCTGTGGAACTCAGTCCACACTTGGGAACCACAGATTAAAAATGTGCACTAGAGAGCCAAACCTCTGCAGACAGAAATATACAGAATAACATAAATGGTTTGGGTTGGAAGGGACCTTAAAGATCATATAGTTCCAGCCCCTCTGCCATGGACAGGAACACCTTCCATTAGACCAGGCTGCTCAAAGCCCCATGCAACGTGGTCCCAAACATTTCCAGAAACGGGGCATCCACAACTTCTCTGAGCCACCTGTTTCAGTGTCTCACCACCCCACAGTAAAGAATTTCTTCTTAATACCTAATCTAAACATACTTTCAGTTTGAAGCAATTGCCCCTTGTCTTATCACTACATACCCTTGTAAAAAGTCCCTCTCCAGCTCTCTTGCAGGCCCCCTTTAGGTACTGGGAGGTTGTTCTAAGGTCTCCCCGGAGCCTTCTCTTCTCCAGGCTGAGTAACCCCAGGTCTCTCAGCCTGTCTTCATCACAGATATATTAAACGAAATTAAAAAGTAGGAAGAGAATATTCCTTATGCCTCCTTGAATCTGACAACTAGCACAACACGAATGTGTTGACTGAAAACAGTGTTTTCAGACCCTGATTCGGAATCAGATCATGCGTAACTTCGAAACATTATTATGGGCAAGCAGTGATATGGACCCCAAACAATTCAGTTCAATAAAATATAACTAACACCATTCTGCATAACAAGGTTTCCAACAGAATGACTAATTACAACTGAATGCTGTCCTTTTGGGAAAATGTATCCCTTCTATCCAACCAATTACCACTGCTTCCCTGTTCTCAGCACTCCTACACACCATGGTCTTTCTGTATATGCAAGCTCCCGTGGGACTTTCATATCACTGGGTTATGTGTTCCACTTCCATACAAACAATTACTCATAGATTCTATAGTTATTTTAACAAGCTATGATTTGTGTAACACTGAATCCGTAAGTAAAACAAATGAGTATTCTACTTCAAATATTTCAGTGCTTCCTATTCATGATATTACTGGACTAGCTCCACAGAGATTAACCTTAAGAAGCGAAGCATAACAACTGTGTAAGATTTGCCTAAAATGAATTTTCATTCCCCCAAAACTGTTTAATACATACTGCCAGCAAGCCCTTCTGAGCATCAACACTGCATTCCAGAGTGACAGGAAAGAATTTGCATTCATGTGCATCTCTGAATAATTACAGCTGCTTGGGTAGGAAATCTGTATGGTGCTAAGGAACCCTGCTCTAGGGGGGGAAAATTCACTTGAGTTGCTCCTAAAAGATAAAACTGAAGTGCACATATCTCTCTAAGGGTTCCACTGAGGTCTCTCTCAAGGTTCCAAATTGCCAAGAAACATAACATTGAAAATTAGGCCTCCAAAACAATACAATGCAAGGTGGTCATACACAAGGCCAGAAGATCAACAGTACAACCTGCATGGCATATTTCTCTCCAGGCAGAATGATTTGGCAGAGTTGTAGGATTTCCTACGGAAGCTACATCCTTAAGTCTCGATTCATTGATGAATGTTTACACTTCCTGTTTGGACAGCACAGCAAAAAACCAGACTTAACACAAAAGCACCCTTCACTAATCATGGGGCTCTATGGAAAACAAGAAATTATTTCAGAGAGGCTAAACTGAGACATTTAATGGGTGTGCTTTCAGTACACAGAGCCTTCCCTACAAAATATTTAATGACTTAGTATACCACTATAACAACTTTTGTCAAAATACCACATGCAAGATTTTAATTTTGAATTAAATATTTCATAGCACAAAGACAGTAGAATTGAGCTAAAAATAAAAAACCCCACTCTTTTTAAACCCCAACAGTTAAATGCATGTTTAGTAAACTTTTACAGCTGATACTCCCTTTCCCCTCCTACGTAATTGTAATGAAACAATACGAAGAAGATGCTTTCATTGGTGAGTCAGGCACCAGAGATCTGAGCAAGATCCAAGCAGCTACGCAGTGCGCAGCTAACGCCATCCACAGAAGAAACACGGATGTTTTCCATTTACATTCCCCAGCACTGATGCTGGAAGAGAGCGATCAGTGCTGCTAGCTGGAGGCCAGGACTCCGGGCGTGAGGAGGACGCGAGCAGCCAAGGGCTGTCCCGGTGCAGCGCGAGTCTCGCGGCTGCGGCCACCGCGCCACAGCCCTGGTGCCATCCCACTCAGGGGCTGGCGTGATTGGGAACAGATGTGGCGAGACCACTCGTTTCCAATTATCAAACAAAGGCTGAAAGTTGCACTTCCAAAATGAAAAGCTGGCACACTATTTATCTGCTTCCTTACCAAGCCTTTGCTATAATTAGCTTTGGGCATGAGGAAGGAGAAGAGACTGTCAAATTAAACTAACCTTCCCACTAAACCCCAAAGCCTCTGAAGATATTTTTAAAGAGTCACACATTCAAATGCCAAGGCTTGAAATGTAGACCTACCACACATTTTCTTTTCTTACTGCCTCCCAAAACAAGTTTTATATCACAAAAGGTTAGTCCAGGTATGCTCCCTGGAAGAACATTCCTGTGGTCCAGATGAGGTAGCTCCATCTCCCTCAAATGAGCCAAAGAAATAGCTTTAATCAAGGTCTCTTGCTGCACAGTCCCGCCTCCAAATCAACTTTCTTTCACGATGCAGCATATTTTTCAGTGCCTGTTTTCCAGGAAGACTAGATTGAAGACACCAGGCAGAAGCCAAAATGCCTGTTTCTGAAAGTGCCGGCATCAGGTTCAGTTCTCGTGTGTCCCAAACTTGCTCCTTTTTCTGTTAATATGCCAAAAACACATTGCTGTTGCTATGCAGCTCAACAAGGTAGTTTAAAAAAAAACCACATCACACAACAAAAACCAGAACGCAGCCTCCCACCTACAGGATGTTTCTGAAACCCACGGAGGCTGGGTGCAAATTAGGCGTTCTCAGACCTTTTTGGTGAGAGCACTTGGGTGTAAGCTGAGAATTTCGTGCTGTCTGAAAATTACCTCTATTTCCTTACACAAACTGGGCTGTCTGTGGAGTGTTTTCTCTCCTCTATCCCCACTCCCCAAAAAGCTACCTCCGTCTTAGCCCCTGATTTATTTAAAATTTGTTTAAAACCCCAAAACACTGTGAAGGTATTTCCTTCAAGGAAGATCTAAATCCAGGTCAACAGAGATATCCCAATAATGCATGCAGGGACTATCTAGGTTTCAAACTACTGATGCAATATTGAGCACAGTCGTCCTCCTACCCCTCAGAGATATTTACATGCACCCACATGTGATTCCAAGTTATCTTCAGACAGTTTCACCCTGTGCTTTTTAAGAGCTGGACCTGCCCAGCAGAACATACTCACCCAAACAGATCTCTCTAGGCAGAGTACTCCCTAATCAGAAAACAAGATTAAAGAAGAACAGCAGTGGCAGCAATAGGAAGACAGCTTTACGAAAGTGAAAGAAGAGAAAATAGAGGGTACCTAAGCTGACAGGAACCAAGGAAAGATTTCTGCATGGGCCTTTTTTAATGCTGGCTAGTAAGCTGCTGGCTCTATGTCATCAGGATGGTCTTCTCCCTGCAGTAATTATTTTGTTGCAATCCAGATGCTTGGCAGACAAAAGGGTTATCACAACTACAACTTTTAGAAAAGCACAGGCCCAATTTATGGGGTGTAACATATATTAGTTTGTTGCTGGTTTTTAAAAACATTTGTTATTGCCTTTTTCCTGCTTTCAGTGCAATCTAGGGCAAAATTCTCATAATCTGCAATAAATCTATTATGTCAAGAGCAGATGCCTCTGAAAATAAAAATTCACTTACTAATATATTTAATAGCATTTGCTTTGACTGGCATCTACAGTTGCAAAAGTCATGCCTATCTGTACTATAAAGTGAGAAGACAACTCACTGCTTTTACTGCTTCCAGTTCTCAGCAAGCTTGGGCCTTAATATATTAATTTTACCAACACAAATGGTCTTTTTTACTTCAGTGTAACTACCTGTTTACCATATTCAGTGGAACCTAATTTTAGAGCAAGGAACTCCTTCTGCCCAGAGTGAGGCGAAGCCACAGGCCTCCCTTTGAACCCTGAGTAAAGCCACACGTCTGGAAGGCACAGAGTCACCAGAGACAGGGGCAGGTCCTGCCAAGGGAAGGATGCTCTCTGCTGCCCAGGGCCAGCCTGCATCCGGCCATTCTCTGGGAGTTAGGAAGGCAAAGACCAAAACAGATTTTGCTACAACTTGAATCTTGACTTTCAGCATGGAAGTTATCAGCTCATACTGCTGTAAAAGGCAGCCAGATATGCTCTGTAACACCCCACAACTTATTCCAGCTGCGGGTGAGGAAATCACCACTGCTGTCTAGTTTTCATTATGCACAGCACCATCACTCATTGCTTACACAATTATTTCTAGAATGAAGATGACACTTAGGAAAAACAAATATTTAGAACAGATAACATTAGAAAGGTATACACTCACAGATAAAAACTAAAACAAAAATACTCTTTCCTTTTAGCTTAGTGATTTGAAGAAAAATAATCAGGAAGTTGGCCCCTTCCCCTCTGCTTCATGCAAGTTCTGGGTATAAAACTAAATATAGCCAGAGAACGGAGGACCAGAAAACCATTTTTCTAGCAACACACAGAGACAAAGCAGAAGTTAAGCACAGTATCCTGCAAAGGAAGGTACAACAGTTTGTCTCTTTAGGACCAGGGTGGTTTAGACTAGGTATGCCATTTGAACCTTGAAAAAAAAAATTTCTTACTTTAGCTTTTAAAAATATGATGAGCTGATCAACCACATAAGATGCCTGGAGTCTAGCAAAAAAAGCACCGCAAACATGCCCTATTTTAAAAAAAAATTTCTCCACACAGCTGTTGATTTTATTTCCCATTGAATTTTTTCAGCCATCTTTGAACACAGAAGTAAAATTATCATTAAATGTAATGCCGTTCTCAGAAATGACCCCAAGTCTACTTCGGGCCAACAGAAAGATACCTCAGTACCAAACAAATTTAAACAGTCTCCTGATCTGAAGCACATGAAGCAGCATTTCACTCCAGCAATACAGATTGATTACAGTTATTAACTCCGAAAGGTAACATCACCCTGTGACTAAATTTTATGCCAAAGTGCCTGGTTTCCATTTACCAACTAAGTAAGGCTGGATGAGAAACTTAACACCTTGGACCTGTGTGTCCCAGTCTGCAAAATATAATATGTCCTCTGGAAGACTTGGGAAAACTATTTGTGGCTTTGCATACAGAGCACATGGCTGGGACTCGTGGTATAGGTTCAATTCCCTGCTGCATCCTCAGCTCAGTGGATAACTTACAGCAGCAGCTCCTTCCATGTCAGCTTCCTAGTCTGTAAAAAGGTATAATCTGCAGCTGTTTTTAAATCTGCTTCAGGAGCTGGGTATCAAATCTTTGGTAAAACCTGGTATTAGAAATAGCAAAGGGGTTTTTATAGGTCTGAGAATATCTAATCTGACGAACACAAATTTTCTGATCAGTAAAGACTACTTCTGTTTTAAAATATTTATGAAACAGAACATGTTAGAAGTTGTAAAACGAGAAAGCATTTCTGCTACTACAGGAAAGAAGGACTGAAAGGTAAATACTGAACCTCTATTAACATGGTAGATGCAGGTTAACTTAAGAGCAAAGCTGCAGGATGCAGAAGTGTTTTAGCTTTGTACAACTGCTCATCTGATGTCAAGCTCCAGGGTGTGTTTAATGACATATTTATTCCATATTCCTAGATGGAACAAGCCAGGCCAACAATCAGAGGCATAGCAACTTGATGTGTCATATGGTGAGGTCCTACAAGCTGCTCCATAAGTCTGGAATGGCACTGACAGTCCAGTGTGGAACTGATGGAATTCATCTGTTGTATGCAGTGATCTCCTGCTGCCACTCACACTGAACAAGGACCAAACTTGCCTAGCTACTAAAGGTTGTCATGGAAGTTAACAGCCATTTTTTCCAGCATCAAGGAGAAGTTTCACCACAGTTTCCACGTATTTGCTTTAATGTTTCTCTTCTGTTATGCTTGACATTTACTTCCTAAAGTACTTTAGCTACAGATGGAACCAAGTTAAGTATCATTCTGTCCCCCGAGAAAGGGAGAAATCAACAGATATGGGTGGTATGACTCTGCAGAACAGGGTAAGTTTCCAAAAAGAAAAAAAACCAACCTAAGTAGAATTCCCCAGTAGAAATTTTTCATTTGTGCATTAGAGGTTTATTTCTGAAATATATTGAACTGGATTACTTATTTACTGCCCCAAACTAACATGCAACATTAGCATTAGTAGTTCTGTATTCCCTTATATTTCTCTAGAGAGGGATACAAATCCCTAAAAGATGAAGGAGCACTTCTCTGGACAAAAAGCTATTCATATGCAGAGTAACTTGACAATTTCTGGAAAACTGGGCAAGTGATATAGTTATTAAATAGTGATACAGTCATCATGTGCTGAACACAGCAGCCTCACAAAATGTCTTTTCTAGACATAGTTAAGTGTATGATATGACAGGCAAAAGGACAAGAAAACGGACTTGTTGATGACTGCAGAAAAACATATAAACCTACTGAAAAAGAATGGAGAACCCGATTTAACAGAGGTTTTCAAAAGAACCCTTCTGAAGGAAACAAGTGAGGTAGCAATCGGTGGTACCTATGACATGTCAGAATAACTAAAGGTAGGTGCATGATATTTCAAATCTATTTCATATTTCTGCTTAGGTGCAAGATGGAAATGCAGCTTTCCCCTAAAACAGAATCTTATACTACTCAGCTGAAATTTAGATATAGGAAGTGAGAGCTCCAGGCTTTCTGCAAGTAGAAATGGGTCCTTACAAAAGCAATTTCGCTACTTTGTGCTTAATGTGTGCACTGGGGCTCCAGTGCACGAAGTATAAGCAGATTCAGAGAGAGACACAGACTAAATTTTGTGCAATTCAAACAAACCACACACTGGGATCTCCGACACATTTCACGCTCACCCGTCAGTGTGTGATCAACAATGAGATTCACTGTTATTAATGGCTAGCTATGCCGGTAGCAGCTCCGTTATTCCTCAGCAGAAGAAAAAACACTGTGATTTTCTCCCAGAAAAACAAGCGAAGTCATCCACGTTTGTTTTCATGTAATCGAGCTTACAACTCGCCACTTTAGTCAGATATTTGAGAGCAGCAACATTTCCTGCTGCTTGAAAATCGGCTTTAAGGGGCGTGTACTCTGCAGAGGCACTGCTTGCTGTCATCCGGGGAGCATTTAAAATAACTGTATATTGACATAAGGAGCCACCGGCCGTATTATCGCCCTTCGAGGCGGCAGCAAGGAGCACATCAAACCAGTTGCGTTCCGGGCTGCGCCGCGACCCTTATCAAACAATGCAAACAATTTTAATGAGCTTATCTGCCGGAACATATTGTCAGAGATGTTAATGCAGAAGCGCTGCCAGCAACGCATGCCAAACGATTCATCAAAAATGCCTACAACTGCGACAAAAGACGGGTGTCCCCCCAAATGAGAGACGATAAATAAACACAAAATGGGGCTGGCGGGGAGCGGGGGGCGGGGATGGAGCCGCCCTCCCCCGCGCAGGCACCGCGGGAGCTGTCACCCCGCCCCGACGAGCGGGGGGCGGCTGTCACCCCCACACCGGCGTGCGGG